>CM035410.1:2945000-3385000 GCA_020310875.1 Ceratopteris richardii
CTCATATCTTACAAAGATTCTTAATGTCAACTTGTCAAAGAATTACCCAATATCATTGAAGTTATAGATGTTTCCCAGTCATGTACTCAAGATTAAAGAAACGACGTAGGCTCGTTTTCCAAAAGAGGCATTTGATTAAAGAAACGTATGGATCTTTTTGATCAGATGAATACCCCATTTTTTAACGGTTCACTATATTCTTATCTTGTTGTAGGTTCTTATACTAGATTTAGATTCATTTGGGTATTATTCCGTAGATCCAATTCTAAAGATTTTTCAACGTTTAGAGATTGGAAATCTCCAATAGAAAATGAGGCATCTACATCTTTGAAGACTGTCCGATCCAACTGAGGAGAAAAATTTATAAACGATGATTTTGACAACTTCCTCAAGGAAAAAGGGATCAAAGATAAAGAAACACAACCTCACATTTCATCTCAAAATGGGTTTGAATAATGCAAAACTATAAGCATCATGGAAATGGCTCAAACATTGCTCTAGAAAAAAAAGAAATTGCTTTCAAATTTTGGGCCAAATCCATTCACATTGTCATGCATCTCTTTAATCGAGGTTTCACTAGAGAACTTCCCAACACGATACCATTTGAGGTTTACCATGGAAGGAAGTCCAATTTAAAGTATGTTCATATCTTTGGAAGTGATGGCTATGTCTACATACTCAAAGACGATAGGAAAAAACTTGCTTCTAGGTTAAAGAAGCACGTATTTATTAGCTATAGTGAACAATGTAAAGCCTATTTCCTATAAGATTTTGAGCATTATATAGTAACCATTTACAAGGATGTTATATTTGATGAAAATTCCAAGGACTCTAAAGATCCATCACCCAACTCTAGCCCAACTATCTGCAATTTACAGGGAGATAGAGTTCTCTATGAACCAAATCTAGAGGAAAGTACATCACAAAAATCAAGAAGGTCTCAAGGACCTATAGATAAACAACATAAAGAGAAAAATCACTTCCTCAACTATGCTTTTATGCATAGGATACGTGAGGTACTTGAACCTCTGACTCATCAAGAAGGTAAGGGTCACCAAGATTGAGAAGAAGCCATGAAATCTAAGATTCAAGCAATCCAAGATCACAAGAATTGGATACTTATAGCTAGACCACCAAATCATAAAAGATTTTGGAGTAAATTAGACTTAGAAACTCAAGTATTATAACGAGGGAGCCTAGAGAAATATAGAGCTTAAGCCATTGCCAAAGGATATAAAAAAGCGACATGCCATCGATTATGAGTAAACATTTTCTCCTACAACAAGATATAATAAAGTCCATAGACCTAAGTGGTCATTGCAAATGGAGTGTCTACCAAAGGGACATCAAGAGTGCCTTTCTCAATGTAGAAATTTCAGAAGATGTATATGTGGAACAAGTCAAAGGTTTCAAAGTCAAAGGAAAAGAAGATAAATTATTTAAATTCCATAAAGCACTCTATGGTCTAAAACAATAATCTCAAACATGTTATGAAAATATGCTATCATGCTTTGACAGTAATGGATTTAAAATAAGTTTAGTTGATGCCAACCTTTACAACTAGAAAAAGAATCTAGTCTTGGAAGCATCACAAACATTTATCCTATGCGTCAAGAGGCACAACTCTTCATAATTGACCATGTGGTTGGGATTATTGTCCTCAAACGTGATCCACTTTTTTTGGGTCGCTCCAAAGGCTTTTCAACTTAGAGACTCCTTTGGACGAAAGCAATTGTTCTTTCTTGACACTCTTAATACATATACATGAGAACCCATTTCTAGCCATTAATGATGGGCCATCAGGGCTTCATCGTCCTCCATGATCTCCATAAAGAGCATATCATATCCAATCCCTTGGGAACAATCAAGGTCGAAAGGAACAAGTGAGTGATGCAATCAAAGTATTTCCATCTAGGGATACCAAAGAGGAACACTTTTGTTGTAGTGCTTGAAGATAATTTTGGCCTACAAATCCTTTTCATTACATAGTCCTTTGATCTTACATTTCCTTGAAGGTGGTTAACGATGGACTCAACATCTAAAATTCCTAGACCACCTATATCCTTTTTTTCCAAAAGCACTTTACATCTTAAATAAGGAAAATGTATAAGTGAGTCAAAGAGAGAGCATTATAGAGAATCTTTATAACCATTTCTTCCCTTTAATGAGAGACCGATTTGATGTTCATGTTGTTAGATTCTATGATCAATATCAGATGGCTCCTAAGGAGGTTTTTTTCGTGAAATCACAAATCCTTCTACCCAAGACTGAAAATGATTTACATATGGAATACTATCAAGGAGGGTTACTAAAGTTGACCCCACATATTTTCTTGTAGATCTTTGTAGAGCACTTATAATAGCATTCCATGGAGTGAAAGAGTGATCCACTGCTTCAATAAGGCTTTCTTTCAATTAACTTAGAATCCAAAAGTAGGATCTTTCCAAGGCCCTCTAAAATAAATCTTTGTAACCTGGATCCATCAACAAACGTTTGGAGGCTTCAAAGGGATCCTAAAGTCTATTTTGTAGTTTTTAACTAGATATATAGAAGTATTCAAAACAATACCAGGGTAGTGCTAGAAAAGGAAGACACTTCAAATATCATTCTGTACAAACATGTTGGCGTCATTGATGAAAGCATGAGAGCCATTTATTGTTGACCATGAGGGATGTCAAACTTGGTGCATCCTACCCAATGTGTTGGTATGTATGATTCCTACATCTCCTCTATGTTCCTCTCAACACCCCCCACTATCATGAAGCCAAATACATTGTTCCCCCCAAGATTGAATACCTAGTGTTGAGCATCAAACACCTCAAGTATATCTCAACTCCATATTTTCTAAGATTTGATGCACATTGACTAACATACCTCCCCAAATTTTTTTTGTTCACCTAACAACAAGAGAGTTGGGGAAGGAAAAATTGTAGTGAATTTGCTGCTTTTTTCCATAGCTACTTCTTTTAGAGTATACCTCTTTCTAAAGCACCTCCAAGTTGTGAAAACTTGAGTGACTAATTCATGATGTCATCTTGGACTAGTATGCCCTAATTCCCTTCCTCTCTTTGTTTCTTAGCCAGGTAATCATGAAGCCGACATGTGAGAAAAATGCAAGCCAAATTCAGAAAACATCTCACGGGGAATCTTTAAAGGTGAAGGTTTTGGATACAACATCAAAGAAAAGGACCTTGTTCCCTTTTGTAAATGTCATAAAATACCTCTGGGTTACTAAAGATAGGAGTTAAGCATGGTCCCTAAGAATATTGCTTCTCAAGATGCTTGCTATGACATGAAATTGGTTAGATTAATTGATGAATAGTACTTTTCTTGTTAACCCCTTGATTTATTTGAGCAGGAAATGATTCAGCCAAATAAATGCAACTCAAGAAGGGGTTGCTACATTCTTGATGCTTGGCTCCTATTGCACTTAGCCACCTCTAATGTTGGTGACATTGTGTCATCCCAAGTGAACCTCAATGATATTATCTAAAAAATCCTCCTCAATATTTAGCACCCTTGCTTCATATGCCCTCTTCAATGGTATCCTTCTCTCCAAGCTTGAGGAGAGGCTTGTAAATCTAATGCACTTCGTTTCTCTTTTCTTTCCTGCTGTGCGATCTATTTATTTTGTGTGATCTATTATGGGTGATGAGATTTCATGTCATATGCATCCATTTGGGTTAATAAGGTAAGGCCTAGCTTTTGGGGGTTTGATTTCATTTTGTGAGATTTTGATAAGGGTCACTCATGCATTTCATTGAGGTAGGGAAGCATTATTTGCTCACATTATTATCTCTCTATAACAACTCCTTATAAAATTATAGAAACAGTCAAGTGCTAATCAATTAGGAGTTAGCATTGCAACATCATGCTTTCGATTGTCTTAGCTTCACATACGACCCTCTAAGTTATCAGAAGGATTTCTATTTCATTCTATGATTATGATGTTTCTAGTATATTTCAAGCGTCCATAGCTTGTTTCGGTTTGCATGTATTTTAATCCATGTTTGTCAATACGTAGAACATGCTACTATTCTAGAAAATGGAATGGTAAAATAATGAGGTTCATGGTAATGGCACAAATCATTTATTAACGATTAAGATAATTTCAATACTTGGCATGTTCGAGTCATGAAGCATTGTAGAATATAAAAACTAGTCAAATTTTCATTCAAAAGATTGAAGTATCGTGATTGTTCTTTACGGCATAACTACAACATTGTTGTTGTTTAAAATTTATGGAATGGTTTAAGCAATTAATACTTAACACATAATTTTACATGATGGAGAACAAAAGAAGACATTTGTGCATGAGGAAAGTTGAGAGGAAAAATAGACACAATATAGATATGTGAACTGGCTTGTCCACCCCACCTACAACAACCTATTATATACAAGTAGAGGATCCATGTCCTCCAATCCTTTTCCAACCCACTTTCCTACTAAAGTGGTGGTCAAGAATGCTAGGCTTTCTTAGCCACACATTCGTGTTCCCAAGGTTCCTCCTTAGACTATAACCTTAATTTATAAGATTTACTTCCCCGTAGTTCCATTTTTTCTTCACAATAATTTTGGAAGGTGTATAGAAAAGATTCTCTAATGGTTGCTCCCATCGACCCCTATGTAAAATACACATAGTCATCTATATGTGTTATTTTCTCATATCCTTAACCTAAACAAGACTCTTGGGAAAGAAAAATAAGAAATGGAATACCATCTTAACATATTTATACTATCTCCTATCATATACACCTACCTTCCAAACTGTTACTCCCATAAACCCAACATCATCCAAATGACCTAATTCCATAATGTGATGTATCCATATTGGAGCAATAACGTGAAATATAAGTGAGAAATGTCAAGATAATTGACTTTACCAATACTCAATGAGATAATAAACTATATGAAATAGAGAAAAGTTCCATAAAAAAAGTCATACTACACCCTTCTAAAACTTAAATGGTAGACTCGCCCTCATCTCACTCTATGTAATCCTAACCTTGAGTGTATTTACAAGCAATAGTTCTACCAAACTATTCTTATGTCTTATGCAAAATCCATCATCCAAGATCATAAATCCTTGGTTTTTCATCCACATATAAATTAGAATAGTCTTTAGCGGCAGTCTATAGAGCAAAATCTAGTTTTTCTCTCCCCCTTAGTTTACCTTGTGAAGCAAAACATTTCTCTTTGATGTTTAGATAATCAATAAATACCAATCTTCTTAAATGGCTTTAGTTCATCATCCTCACAACTAAACACCAAATAAGAGATTGATCCATCTATGGGTCAGATATCGGGTCATATATATACCTGTCACTTCCAACTTTTAAATGAAAAGTCATCACTCCATGAAGTGATTCGATGGCAATATACCACAGTGCACTCTCCTTCTTGAGAGCTCCAGGACGATATGCTCGGAGTAGAAAAACGAGCACTTGAGGCCGCAAACAGTACTCCGCACAGAGGCTGTAGAATACGCAGAAAACACAGTACTCGAGGAGCACGAAAACTGACTTCTTAGGTCTTACAAATGCGGTCGAACTTACAGTCTGTGACTGACCAGGCCACTATATGTTTTATTAAAGAACATATACAAAGAAGTGTCCGGTGGCCATTTGGCCTTTCACATGGACACTAACGGTAACAATCTCCCACTAAAGGCCAATATGGCCAGAGTAACTATGGGAGAAAAAATAAAGGATGATAAAGAATACCTGAGTGTAAGTATACAAACTATACCTCCCACCTGATGGGCATGTTACACAGTATACAAGTGACTGCGTAAGATCAAGAATCAAGTAACCCCCATCAAGTGACAACAGTGTCGAAAGCTATCCTGTGGTAGAGCTTTAGTCAAAGCATCTGCAGCATTATCTCGAGTGTGAACCTTCTCAAGAATAATGCACTCAGTGGCTAAGCAATCTCTAATGAAGTGATACCTCACCTCAATGTGCTTGGTCTTTGCATGATAGACCGGATTCTTAGCCAAAGCAATGGCACTCTGACTATCACTGAGCAAGTGAGGTACATGCTGAGGTAAACCCATATCACAAGCAAGACGAGAAAGCCACAATGCTTCCTTACATGCCTCACTTATTGCAACATACTCTGCTTCTATGGTGGAAACAGCTGTACATTCTTGAAGACGAGATCTCCAAGAGATAGCACCGCCAGCAAAATGAAAAATGTACCCTGATGTAGACTTACGATTGTCTACACAACCAGCATAGTCAGAATCTGTGTAACCAATAATGGATGCTTTCCCTCTACCTAAGCATAGACACTTGTCCTTAGTGCCACTCAGATATCTCAAAATCATTTTGACCGCTTCCCAATGTTTCTTGCCAGGATTAGACATATATCTGCTCACAACTCCCACTGCAAATGCAATGTCTGGTCTCGTAGCTACCATAGCATACATGAGACTACCAACAGCAGGCTGATAGGGAATTTTGGTCATGAATTCCTTTTCCTCATCTGATTTGGGGCAGTCATCCTTGCTCAATTTCACATATGTGGGTAAAGGTGTACTCAATGCCTTTCCACCCTGCATATTGAATCGGTGAAGTACTTTGGATATGTACTCACTTTGAGACAAGTATATGCATCTTTTACTCCTATCACGAGTAATGCGCATGCCAAGAATATGTTTGGCATCCCCCAAATCCTTCATATCAAATGTCTGACTCAACTTCTTTTTGAGAAGTGACAAATCATAAGAGGACTTCCCAACAATCAACATATCATCGACGTAAAGTATCAAGCATATCAAGCTGCCATCAAAACATCTCTTTGTGTAGAGACAATGATCCTCATTGCTCCGAGAATAGCCTTGGGACTTCATAAAAAAATCAAACTTTTGGTACCATTGTCTAGGAGACTGTTTAAGTCCATACAAGCTCTTTTTGAGCTTACAAACTAGACTTTCCTTGCCAGGAACCACATAACCCTTTGGTTGTTCCATATAGATCTCATCTGTAAGATCTCCATGCAAGAAAGCTGTTTTCACATCCATTTGGACTAGCTCTAAGTCCTCCATTGCAACGAATCCAAGCAACATGCACAAAGTAGTCATCTTGACCACTGGAGAGAAGATTTCCTCAAAATCAACACCATGTTGTTGCTTAAAACCCTTTTCAACAAGTCGTGCTTTATATTTTGGAGAGGCACTATCTGATGTGAATTTCAACTTATATACCCATTTACATGGTAAAGCTTTCCTGCCCTTTGGCAAAGGTACTAAGTCCCAAGTACCATTCTTGTGAATAGAATCCAACTCACTCTTCATGGCACGCTCCCACTTGACATGATCCACTGTCTGCATAGCCTCTTTGTAGCAAGAAGGCTCACCGGCATCTGTTAGCATAACAAAATCTAAACCTGGAACATATCTATCAGGTGGATATGAGACACGTGTAGAACGTCTCAATGGTTGCTGAACAGGAACATGTGCATACTGATCTGAATGGACATTCTCTTGAACATCCCTATGTGCAGCATTTTTATGCATGCTAACCGGAGGACTAGTATCCTCAAACACCACTCTTCTCACTTCAACCTCCTTAATGGGCTGTTTATGCATCTTAGACTCATTAAAAATGACATCACTACTTCTGATCACTGACCGTGTTTCAGGATCCCATAAGGGATATCCAAATTGTCCTTCTCGACCATATCCAAGAAAAATGCATTTCTTTGACTTATGGTCCAACTTTTGTCTAAGATTCTTGGGTATATGAACATATGCTTCACACCCAAAAACTCGAAGATGATCATAATATGGTGGTTTCCCTGTCCATAACTCTTGTGCCACTTTAAGACCTTTGGTAGTACTAGGTGAAAGGTTAATCACATGAACTGCAGTCAATACTGCTTCTGCCCAAAAACCTTGTGAGAGGTTTGCATGATGCAACATAGAGACTACTCTATCTTGAATAGTTCTATTCATTCTCTCAGCTACACCATTCTGTACTGGGGTATAAGGAGCTGTAAACTCTCTACGAATCCCTCTAGACTGACAGAAAAGGCTGAATTCATGTGAGGTATACTCACCCCCATTATCTGAACGTAAAGCCTTAAGCTTAGTTCCTTTTTCAGTCTCAACTGAAGCAAGCCATTTTCTGAAAGAAGGGAATACATCATCCTTTGATTTGATAGGATATACCCATACTTTTCTAGTAGCATCATCTATGAAAGTGACAAAGTAAAGAGAACCACCTAAGGACCTAGTGGGCATAGGACCACACACATCTGTATGAACGAGATCTAAAGGCTGAATTGAAGAGTCAATGTGCGTTCTATGCACATTTCTGGTTTGCTTTCCATATTGACAATGCTCACAAAATGAAAAATCAGAGAAAGATAACACAGGTAAGTAGCCAGAACGAGAAAGATTTTCCATTCCACTACGAGATATATGGCCCAAACGACCATGCCAAATACAAGCCATAGGCTTTTCTGTAACAGCTAACAAGTGTTCTTTCTGTGATACAAATAAAGGATAAAGTGAGCCAACTTTGCTTCCTTTTGCAATAACCATATTGCCCTTTGATATACAAAAGGACTGAGCATAGAAGACCACCTTGTAACCAAGGTCATCAAGTTGACCAACTGACATCAAACTGCGTGATAACTGAGGTACATGGCGTACATTATGCATAGTAAATTTTGAACCATCAATGAACTGCACAACCACATCTCCAATCCCCACAACATCACACTGGTAAGAGTCACCAAGTCTCACGGTACCAAGAGACTTTGCTGCATAATTAGAGAACCATTCTCTATGTGGTGTCACATGGAAAGAAGCACCAGAATCTAGCAGCCAGGTGTGGGAAAGAGAATCAGCCATAAGTGCCTCAGATGGCACAGTACTATCAAGTGTCAACACATCAGCATCATCAGTAATAGCATTAATTTCTTCAATCTTCACAGTCGAAGTAGATGGTGCAGGTAACTGTTTAACATGCCCATCAACATTCTGTCCTTTACCTTTAGCATTCTTTAATGCATAACAGTCTTTCTTCATGTGTCCTTTCTTATGACAATAATGGCATTCGATATCCCTCTTCCTTGATTTACTTCTACTCTTATTCCGTTGACCATTCTTTTCCTTGTTCTTGCTCTTGCCACGTTGTTGATTCTTTCCTTGGTAAGAATCACGAACATTATATGCATCTCCACTCTGAGTGCCAACCATAGATTTTCTACGAATCTCCTCACTCAAGAGTGCTCCACATATGTCATCATAGACGAGTTTACCACCAGGTGCACTATTGCTAATAGCTGTGCAAAACGTATCCCATGATGATGGCAGGGTGCATAACAGCAATACTGCTTTCATTTCATTATCCATATCCATTTTCTGAGCCTGTAATTGGGAGAATATAGCATCAAACTCATTTAGATGAGCAACAACACTATCTGTGTCCTTCATGCGAAGGTCATATAATTTTTCTCATCAGATACACTTTATTTGATGCCGTCTCTTTTTCATATGTATTGCATAACTTCTTCCAAAGCTCCTCTGCACTTTCACAGTCTAATACTGTAAAGCAAACATTATTTGCCAGGTGCAAGCGAATGGTAGACCTGGCCATTTCATCTAACTCATCCCAATCATCTTCATCCATGTCAGCAGGCTTTTTTGAAATCCCATTTACTGGCTTCCATTGCCTCCTTTGAATCAGCACATCTTTAATCTGATTCTTCCATAGAGCAAAGTTTGTGCCATCAAATTTTCGGATCTCAAAATGGTCTTTGCCCTGCAAGTTATAGCTCCTCCTCGGAACACTAGCACTAGACCCTGATCCATCGGATGTGCCTGAGACCTCTGATGCCATGATCGTAGAGAACTGAATAGAATGATAATGGAGCTAGAAGAGTCCAAACACCAACAAATAAGCGTATCAAGGAGTAAATCGACCACTGTATAGTTGACTAAAACTGAAATCTAGAAAAATTTTGCCAGAGTATCCTCTGCAAAATTAGCATATGACCAGTGTCAAAGTATCATAAAACTGCAAGTATTGACATGTCTACCTGCATAGTGAATCACTGACTCGACTGCATATAACCAGTTACCCAATAGAAGCCAACTAGGCTTATCGAGCACCTATGAACAACTATCATACATCTCCTATGGCGAGGCTGGGTAAGTCTTCCACCTGCATCACCGAAGAGACCCCGACATCTGGGTGTCTCCCAATTAAGAAAACCTCACCACGACCCTCTTTATCAAACGTAAAAGGCTTTATGCAAAGAGCGTAACCGCTATATCAATGACCACATGGACGTACATAAGCGGTATCCACAGAAGCGTACATGGTGTGTATGTGCTCAATATATGCAGTAAAATGACACTAAAAGGCTGAATACACAGCCCAAAAATTAGTCAATAACACCTGCAAGTGTCTGTCAACTCTGATGTTTTAGGCTTTAAAAACCTGCATAAATTTGCAGTGATTGCTCCCACCAAAACTGAAAACCCCTCGAGAAACTTGTAGTTTTACGAGTGTGGCTGAAAATACGGCCCCAAAGGTTGATACTTATTGTCTGAGAAGTACAAGGAACACTCTTCTTGATGTTCTTGGACCTGTGCAAAGAGAACTATGTACGAAAGTACTTCGAAATGGCTCCAAAAACACCCCAAAATTGCTTCAGAAATAGGCTTTGAAAGCAAAAATGAAGCTTTGAGGGACCAAAACTTGTTCAAGGTAATGTCAACCTTAGTCTTTCCCCTTCTTCAAACACCACAAGAGTGTAGCTTAGTGGCAAGAGATTGCCACGGTTAAGCGAGCTCTGGGGGGAACAGTACTGGGATGGGTGACCTCCCGGGAAGTACCAAGAACCTCTATATTCCTTGATCGTTGAGGTCCTCCCTCGCGCGCAGCCAACGGTGACTTCGGTGACTTGGATGACAAGGTATGCCTTGGTCGCTGCCTTAGTCATAAGCCTTGGAGAAAGCCTGGGGGGGGGGGGTGCTCGCTTCTCTCGCACAAAATGAACAAAGCTTTTGCCTTCAACTGCTCTGATACCAGTGAAGCGATTCGATGGCGATATACCACAGTGCGCTCTCCTTCTTGAGAGCTCCACGACGATATGCTCGGAGTAGAAAAACGAGCACCTAAGGCCGCAAACAGTACTCCGCACAGAGGCTGTAGAATACGCAGAAAACACAGTACTCAGGGAGCACGAAAACTGACTTCTTAGGTCTTACAAATGCGGTCGAACTTACAGTCTGTGACTGACCAGGCCACTATATGTTTTATTAAAGAACATATACAAAGAAGTGTCCGGTGGCCATTTGGCCTTTCACATGGACACTAACGGTAACACTCCATTCCTAATGCTTCCAATGTGAAAAACTAGATCTTCCTTGTATACTCGAACAACATCACTAGGACTAATAACTCATCTATAATATTTAGGTGAGATTCAATCTAACCTATATGTCTATCTAATATTTATCTTGAATTTAACAAGATAGTGCAATGCTTATCTATGCAATCTAAAAGATAAACACTCAACCTAGATTTTCCTATAGGAGAAAGCTAGATTTACTTCCTCTAGATACAAACCCCTACTATGAATTATCTCTAGGAGTAAAGTAGACTTACTTCCACCAAACTAATAATCTAAATTGTCTATACAAGTGAATTTTTTCCTAGTTTCTCTTTTTTGTAAAGGAGATTGTGAGTGAATGATCCCTCACTTTCATTCCGAATCAGCTCGGGTGCACCTTCTTGTGGCAACCGCATCCTCCAGGGCATTATTATGGCTTCGAAACGTGTTCTGAAAGAGCTCAAGGACCTGCAGAAGGATCCCCCAACCTCCTGCAACACAGGTTTAGTGACCTTCTTGTATAATTTGGATGATGATAATACTCAAGCTTATTGCTTCGATTTTGTTTTGGAAGCGTTGCGTTTTGGACCAAATTTGGATGTTGAGTGCACACACACGCATCACAGACACACACACACACACACAAACACAAAGAGAGAGAGAGAGAGAGAGAGAGAGAGAGAGAGAGAGAGAGAGAGAGAGTGAGAGAGAGAGAGGGCATCTAAACATTGTACAATTGAAGAAAAAAAAATAGAAGAAAAGGTATGGATGGAATTTCTGCTCATGCTCTTCCCCTTTTTCTTGTTGTCTTTTTTGTCTTTTAGTGATTGTTGTTTTTTTAATTTTTTCTGTTGATTCTTTCACATTTGGTGGTTACTATTCCATGTGTGAGCTAACTTTTGGCATTTGGATGGATGGGTAAGTGTATGTTTGATGGGTGGCTGAATGTAGCTATGTTGATACTAGATAGATATATCTATGCACACACACACACACACACACACACACACACATATATATATATATATATATATATATATATATATATATATATATATATATATATATATATATATATATATATATATATATATATATATATATATATATATATATATATATATATATATATATGTGTGTGTGTGTGTGTGTGTGTGTGTGTATCTATGTAAAGCAGTATATATATATATATATATATATATATATATATATATATATATATATATATATATATATATATAATATCAATATTTAATATAATTTTTAAAGTACTTGTTACTTTTAAAAGATTTCATTTGTTTTATCTTTTAATCTAATTTTCAATATGTTTATAAAACTAAGATAATCAATTTGCATTTTTGTAATATTAAGGTCAATCTTCTTTTTCTTGGAATTTCCATTGATGAACTAGTGTAAAGTCATAATAAATTGCTCAATGTTGAGTTTTGTCAGCTGTCTCATTAATATCCTCAATCTTGAGTCTTCGAATTAATAGTTTGCTTCTTATATAGAAGCTCAATCTTAGTGTGACTAATATGGTTTATAATTAATTTGAGAGTTCAAAGAGCCTCTTACATATACTCATAGCTTTATTTTTTTTAAGGACTAGAATAATGAGACTATATGAGGTTGAAACTCTAATATTGATCCCTTAAACAATTATAAATTGTAATATGTATATTGACAATATGAATATTTTTATCCACTTAGGAAGAGGCTCATTGAGTTCAAACCTAGTTACAAAATTAGGAGCGACTTAAGCCCAAGCCCCTTCCAATTTGCAATATTAGGCCCGAGCTAAGATTTGAAGATTTTGTTATCAACATGAGAAGAAACTACCTGGAGAAGTTTGAATATCAATGTCGAGCTATTTTTAAGATATTTAAATAACATGAATCATTCAAAAAACATAGAATTAGAAAACATAGAATTGTCCCAAAATCATGAATAAGGTCAATCTTCTTTTTCTTGGAATTTCCATTGATGAACTAGTGTTTAAAGTCATAATAAATTGCTCAATGTTGAGTTTTGTCAGTTGTCTCATTAATATGCTCAATCTTGAGTCTTTGAATTAATATTTTGCTTCTTATATAGAAGTTCAATCTTAGTGTGACTAATATGGTTTATAATTAATTTGAGAGTTCAAAGAGTCTCTTACATATACTCAGAGCTTTATTTTTTTAAGGACTAGAATGATGAGACTACATGAGGTTGAAACTCTAATATTGATCCCTTAAACAATTATAAATTGTAATATGTATATTGACAATATGAATATTTTTTTCCACTTAGGAAGAGGCTCATTGAGTTCAAACCTTAGTGTTGTAAATTAGTCCCTTCCAATTTGCAATATTAGGCCCGAGCTAAGATTTGAAGATTTTGTTATCAACATGAGAAGAAACTACCCGGAGAAGCTTGAATATCAATGTCAAGCTATTTTTTAAGATATTTAAATAACATGAATCATTTAAAAAACATAGAGTAGGAAAACATAGAATTGTCCCAAAATCATGAATAAGTCTCATTTTTCGTGAATAGGCCTTATTTGCAGTACCTGTAGTCAGAGGTGTAACAGGATGTCTTTCAACACCCTGGACAATGTTCCACAATCCTTTTGCAACCAATAAATGTCGCATCATATAAGCCCATAATGGGTAGTTGGTACCATCCAACTTATCCTCAACAGCCAACATACGGAATACATCACTGCTTTCAGCCATGGCCGGTGACTAAATTACCTTGATGCAGAAAATTGACTGTATCTCAAAAAGTTGAACAGAACTGCCCATACGAGTTCTACTAGACCTGTAGCAGACTTTGAGACGCTTAAACTGGCGAACAGAAACTGGTATATAGCTTTGGCACAAAAAGACGAAATAGCCTGCACAAGCGTTGTGATAGTGCATTCGGAGGCCCAAACAAGCTCAGATCGCGATTTCGGCACCACAAAGCGAAGTTGTTTTGATCTCTGAAACACCCTCAGTATGCTCACCAAATTTCGTGCGAATCTGAGACTGCAAACGGAGGAGTGTTGACAGAGCCCTAGATGAAGCAACGACCTGCTCTGATACCAATTGTTGGAGTTAGACGTCTGCGGAAGCACGCGAACAACACAAGGAAGAAGAAGAAGCTTGGAGCACAACACACAATATTGAATATATTACTAGAGAATGTACAAAGATAAGTAGCCCATTAGGGCAATAGGCGTATATACAAGCCGAGGGAAAAAAACCTCCTAAAGAGGGAAAAAAGTGCCCCGACGATCCTAGTGTGTTCACACACATCACTACCTAAATATATCAACACATCCATGTCTTCAAATCTGAGAGTTCATCCCTAGTTGCAACACTAGGATCTCTGAATTCTGGTTTCTCTTCTTCACCTGTGATATAACCTATCAGGTCTTTGCTCATGCGATGAGCTTCCATCCTCATTGACCAAGCTAGATAGTTTTCTCAATCCAATTTCTCTATCTGAAGAGAATTTCCCATCCTTTCTTCACCTGTGTATTAAATTCTTCAAGATTTTTGAGAAATAAGTGTACCTTTACTTTGAATGTAGTTCCTTTCGGTCTTGTTGATAGATTCAAGCCTCCTTCTCTAGCTTTCACTTCAAAATTTCACCTTTTGAATCTTCAAAGATTGATTTCTGTATAGCTGCAATAGTCGCGATCCTCCTTTCTTCAATTTTGATGATTCTGGATTTGATACCACTCATGGAGAGTGTTAATCTCCAACAGAACAAGTTATCCTTGATGTTAGAGCACCTCTATATCAAGAACAACTCAAAACCTCAACCAATTTTGGAGGACTAGTGTCAGATTATCAATCTTTGCACTAACTGTGAAGAAAATCACTACACAAAAAAGTCTACTACACATAACTCACTCATTGACTAGCCAAATGTGTAAAGTTTCTAATGAAACTTTGTATGATGTGTCCTCTTAAGATTACACACCCTCTGCAAATTAAAAAAATTAAAAAGGTTCAGTAAATCTTAAGATTTACTCCAAACAATTCACCTATGTCTAAAACTGTACTTTTCTACAATCGACTTTGATACTTGTAATTTCTAATGCATAGTTCTCTCAAACTACAACTCGTTTATTGAAATGCTTTTGGCCATAGGTATCTTACCTTCCAAATTAAAGAATGAGTGCTTACTTGCTCAAAACGTTACACTGTGGAAGGAGAATTGGCCAAAACATTATCATTGAATTTGCACCTGCTGCAGTCTTCTCTTCTTCACATTAACACATGTAAATGTTCCTACTCTCAATTCTCTTAGCCTGATCACAATTAGAATCTGAAAATTTGTACAGAGGTCACTCAACTATAGACTTAGAATTATACAAAATCATTTCACAAAAGAATAAACGCAGAAGGAGCTCTAAGCAAAATATCAGGTGCAACTTTTCTTCTATTCAGGAAAACTTTACATCTGTTTGATGAGAGATATTTTCTTCACTTCTATAATGTCTAATGACTCTTACAACTTGTCATTCATCATCTCTCATACATGCCCCGACTTTCTACTTGTATATATAGGTAATTTCTACAAACTCATTACCATTACAAAAGTATAAGCAAGTTTAATGTACATGTATATACAAGCCCTTATTCTCTGACTATGCACTATCTTCAAGCTTCATATATTGGTCTTTGCTTCATCATTTGACTTCAAACGTGTTTCCAAAACATCAATTGATGGTTGTCATGCACCAACAAAATCTGTTGCTACACATCCAAAAGCTATTGGGCTTGTAGGTTGGCCTTGACAGACAACTGGTCATTGGTCTTCTTTAATGCAATCACCGTTTGCTACATAAGATCATAGTTTTGTGCCTATTCTTGCAAATGAAATTTGATTTCATTGATGGTGGCGGCCGGCACCATGGTTTCCTTTTGTAATTTTTGAATACAAAGCAGGTGGAGAGAGTTGGCATCCTGTAGATTAGCAACCTCCTTCTTGTATGTCTCTGTCTCCCATTTGGATTCTTCGAAGAAGCCCTTGAAGTATTGAGTCTGCCTAGACTCATGGTATAAGGCATCTTCTAATTGCTGGTTAGTAAACACTTGGTTTTGTACTTCATCTTGGAGCTGGTGATTGCGGAGTCAAAGCCATTCATTATGAGCATGGAAGTGCTCATAGATACATTGGTAGTGATCCATATCATGGGAAATGAGGGCTTGCATGTGTAGCACATAGCTACTAAGTCGACCGGAATCATGCACGCCACATTGTTCATTGATGCCCAATTGCTTGAATTCTTCTTGCACTGTTGGAAGGGGCGAGATTTTCGACAACTCAATCTCATCTTCTAGAGTCAAGGGAGTTGAATTCCATGGAGAAATTAGAGGGGAGGGCGATGAACATCTAGCGCTAGGAGGTGTATCAGGTGGAGAGTAGGAGGGTGATGAAGGAGGGGTAGGAATAGGAATGGCACATTTTTGAGATGGGTTCTCATCATTATTGATAGGCTTCGACAAATGGGAAGCAAAGGAGAGGGAGTGGGTGAAAACAAAATTCCAAACCTAGTAAGGGTGGCAGAGAAGGAGGAGAGGCTTCATGCATTGGTTCATCTATGAGAAGAACGGAAGGTGGTGAAGAAAGTGGGACTGGGGTGGAGGAGGATGCCTGGTGTATCGAAGAAGAGGGGCAAGGAGATGAGGGTTCCACCATCATGTTTTGATCAATCTGCTCGATGCTGGAAGAGGATGAACAAATGACCATAGAGGTTGGGTGGGGACAATGAAAAATCAAATTTACTCTCTTGTCCTCCTCTTCGATGGGCAAAGCAAGTTGCACAAACCATCGGGAAATCACTAGAACATGGGTGCTAATGGGGAATTCACCTAGGTAGAGCATGAAAAGTAGGTACGGGAGGCACGTTTTGGGGTGGTGGTCATTGTCTACCTGCCTAAAAATATGCTAGCATTCTTTATGAATGCAGTTGAAAAGGATTATTGACCAATTGAACAATCCTTGGGTGGCATAGGCTACAATAGAATAGAATTGTTGCGAAATGTCATATGGTATATGTTGGAGGTTTAAAGCGATAACAAGGAAATGCAATATGGAGCACGCAGGTTCTGGTTGGAAACTAATAGCCTATTCATTGGAGTTGTGCCTAGGGAACAATTTTTCCATGATAGCACGGGAGATGGAAGGTACGTGATGTCGAACCATTAGTGGGCAAGAAAAATGTTTCACCCACTTTGGTCAGGGTTGTGCTGAGTTCCTATCCACTAAGCAACACAGTCGAGGTTGCGAAAGAGTTGGGCTCAAGAACTATGGCTCGAATGATACTCTCCATAGTGGGTGTGCCGCAATAGCTTCCCACTGCACAACAAACATAGAAAGAAAACATAGATAAGCACAAACACACATAGAAAACAATAGTCGATGATGGAAAAACATAGAGATTTTTAAACAAGTAGGTAGCACATCATCATGATGGAGGAATGGGATGGTCGTAATGATGAATGCAAGTCGAGGAAGATTATGCCATAATGATCATGCAAATCATGCGGACATGGGAGGCGAACAAATGATTGAAAAGGTGACCAAAAAAGGTGAAGTTTTGACCCGTTGATCGGATTTTTAACCCATACTCCGGTAAATGTTTGCAACCGGAAAGTTTCTGGACCAAGCTGTGCAGAAATCCTTTAAGGAACAAACCACCAAACTTTGGAGTTTCCTACGGCATGATCGGACTTGGCGTTGTAGAATAGTACAAGTTGGCCCACTTCAAAGACTGGAGTCTATAAAAAGTGATCATGGGTCTAGGCTTGTCTCGGCTGGATTTTCTTGCATCAATAGAAAGCTTTCAAACCTTTGGTCATCGAGTGCCCACAAATCATCAATTTGAGCATATAATGAGTCGGCTCGTAACAATTTATGTTCAATGGCTGCTCAAAAACTTGGAACGACCACTTCCATAAGGGCAATTGCTTCAATTCCATATGCTAATTTAAAGGGAGTATAACCCATAGTAACTTTATACGTAGTTTGGTAATCCCAAAGAACGACAAACAGAAACTAGTCCCAATGATCAGGAGAGTCAACAATTAACTTCTTGAGCAAAGTCATCAATGTTTTGTTTGTGCTTTCAGCAAGACCATTAGCGCAAGGGGGGGTAATATGGAGTACTAAACTTATGGGTAATGTTAAATGAATGAGTCAAAGCCTGAATTAGTTTATTGGCAAAATGAGTGCCTCTATCCGACACAATTGCCATTGTGCTAGAGTGACACCAAATTTGGGCGCCGTTGCCGGGGAGAGAGCTTCGAGCACGAGCATGTGATGGTAAGATGTAGAGTTGCGACATTGGAGTCGTAGGTAATTTCTTTACTTTTCCTCATTTCTCTTTCTTAGTTCATCACCTCATCACCATCATCGGTGACCATCATTATCCTCACCACCTATCACCTCCATCTCTATCTTCGTTGAATTTTTAGTTTTTTGGTCATATCACCTTCCCCAGTTCATTCCCCTCATTTCACTTGTGAGAGAGAGCGAGAGAGCGAATTTGCATGTGCTGTTTTTGCATGTTTCTTGAGTGTTCTTGTAGGTACGAGCATCCATAGTAGCTACAACAACTCCAACAGGCACAAAAAATGTCTGCACAAGTCCCAAGGCGTTGACCTTTTTCAATTGCGATTGATAGAAAACTTGACTATTTGGTAAAATTAAGTGTGCATTCATAATCTAAAGGCCTTGCATATCACAAATCCACAAGAATTTCAAAAAATTTGCATTTTCTCTATCCATCATTATTGACACCATCAATCATGATTGACAGTGTCCATTGCGACGGACTGCCTATCAATCGCGATTGACAGACCCCAACGGACACCTTTGTACATTGCAACAGACGGTATCCATTGTGATGAACACCTCTGTCCATCGCGATCAACTGAAAATATAGGACTGACACATGCACTTGACCAAAAACTTGTCCATGAATAAAGAATTTTTAAGAAACGTATACAACACCACCGACCTCTAGAACAAACCTGCCAAAAAATGAGAACAAAAAAAATATGAAAAATGGATTACGAACCAACCATTCATACATATAATAATTATACCTTTCGTTGGTATTGGCCTTGAGCAGATCGATCTGTCAGCTATCATCATCCCATCCCACTAGACATATGCATGCAAAAAAACACACCCCTTCGGGCGATCGTCGCCCTCCTCCTCTCTATGTCTCCCCCTCAAGAGTGAGAATATTTCTTTATATTATTTTTTTCTTGTTTTTTTTTTTATTTTTTTAATTTATGAGTTGGCCTATGTTGCAATTGGATGTGACTCGTGGCCTTGACCACCTGATCAAGTTGGCTCCACCCGTCTACCAACACAAAATAGCATGCAACGACATATATACATGACATATACACATATATACGTGCTAGCCCACAGCAAAGCTAGGTGCGGTTCGTGGTCTTGACCGCCCGGCCAAGATGGCTCCACTCACCCACAAAGCCGCTATGGCGCGAAGCACCGAAATAGATAGACACACGGTCGTCCTGGCCTATGATGAAATTAGCGTCGGCTCGCACTCCTAACCACCCGACCAGGAGGATTGCACCCACCTACTAGCCCGTCATAGCGCACAGGCACACATACATATATACACACGCTTTTGCTTGTACTTTTCTTTTTCTATATTTTCTCCTCTTTTTTTTTTCCCTCCATCTCCCATGTCCTGAGAGTAAGGGAGAGGCAGAAAGGAGCGTCAACCCACCCAACCCACACATCATGCAACCAGAAGTACAAAAAATACAAAAACACCCATGAAAGCTGAGAGGTCGATCTTCACTTGCCATTACCTACTAAGATATAAAGATTATATGATACAACTTATTAATCGCAACCACACTTACCAATCCGAATTCTTCTCATCTTATTTTGAAGTTCTTTCCTAAGGTGGCAATGTTATATAACTAGCTCAAAAAGTCTCTACTCAGCCTTGTTTCATAGTAGGTGATCAATGTTCTCCAGGAGGTGAGTCAGGCTCCACTTCAGGGGCCTCATCGTCACTACGAATCACCAACTGATCCGCCCATGCCCAATAGATATCATTTACCTCGTTAGACATCTCCCTGGTGCTGTCGTAATAGAAGTATTGGTCCTCTGCACATCCGGCCCAACCAAGCAGATACGCTTTGAATTGGGGAAACGGAAATTCAATGTCCAAATCATGGTTCCAAAGCATACTAGCCAGCGTGCTTCCTCCACATCGTAGTATGTCCACAAGCTCTTGACTGATATCTCCATGCTTTCTAACGCTTGATCTAAAAAATATACGACAAGGTCGAACAGAGCATTGTGGTATACTTGATCAGCCATCGGTCTCCTAGTCCTTAGTGATCCTACATAGTAACACACTTGGTTTACCAGTTTTTGTGATTCTTGCAAACAGAAGGTAAATTGAATGAAAAAGTAGAGAAAGGCCTTCTCGCCTCGTTCTCGTATCCAACCGCAAATCTCTCATAAGAGCACCCAAATCACACAAAAAAGTGCTATCATCCAACGACTTGCTCGAAGTACTCTCCGTACATAATCCCCTATCAACCCTTGTACGCTCTACTCGCTATCCTGACATTTATTTCTATCAAACCTTGATTGGATAACTTTGTCATATTCATCCCGAGCCAATCCTGACTGCTTCAGGCTACCACCATTCCTATACGTACTCTTTAAATGAAGCACTCATTGTGCCTTTTTCTCGCTTCTTTTCCAATGCATGTCCCTTCTTCAGTCCGTCACGTTTGAGAATTTTTGTTTCACAACTATCTTGGTTCTCTTTATCTTTACCTTTCAAGAGGTTTTCCTTCCGACCAGCTAAGTCCTTACTAGAACGCTTGTGATCCACACACCACTTTTCTCTCGTCGATCTACCTTTGCCCTCGTGCTCTCCCTTGCATGTATTCTTGCTCATGGCATCCTGCATTCTCTTTGTGCCAAAAAATAACCGACCGCCTGGGTCCCTTATCAACTTTCGATGGCATTTTTTTTCTCGAATTTCAAAAGAGCTTCTCTCCTTCCTTGCATGAAGATCAACCACCTGGCTCACTTTCTTCTCTTTTTTGGCAAGACCTACTTTTACCGTCTTTCTCGTGTCCACTTGGCTTCTTCTTGTCCTAACGACAAGCCTGCACCATTAGTCAACATCCTTTCAATTTCACCTTCTCGTCTTGGAGTGACTTCTTTCCACTCAACCCTTGCATCGCATTCTTGTACATTTGGTTCCTTCATCCCAGGCCGTATATCCCAGGCTCATCTTCCAAAGCTTCAACTTTTCCCTTCATATGCCTTGCCTCCATTATGGTGGTCAATTCCAAGGCTGATCCCCTTTCTAGGATTTTTCCTTTGAGATGATCGTTAGTCTTGGCTTCCTTCGGGTCTATGTGTATCGTATAGCACTCAGCCTTGCATGTACCTGCCAACCATCCCAATAGTTCCTGATCGGAATCATCTTTATAGAACAAGGGATTTTGATACTCTCTCATCTTCGTGTCTTGATTCTTGGAGAGTTGCAAATTGAACCCGTCTTGAAGTGGATTCTTGTAGGTATCCGTGTTCAAAGAAAACCTGACTTGCTCCATCTCTTGCCTTACCTTCTCCTTTGCTTTCTTTTCCATCTCATCAATTGTTATTGTCTTCTTCTTGTCGATCAAACTTGGAGATACTTGGATTTGAATCCGATCAGACTTTGGCCCGATTGTAATGAACCCCGTGCACCAGTCATGCACACATTTGGCTTGCACAAGCCATGGCCATCCATGTAGGATTGAGAAAGTCGCTTCTGAAGTCCTCGATCTGACTATCAAGTAATCGACACTAAACTCTAATCCTCCAACCACTGTGCTCACATTCTTCAAAACACCAGCCGGTTTCACTTGAGTTTGGTCCGCCATTCTTAGGGACATTGGAGTTTCCTCCATGTGGGTTAGGCCGAGAGCCTTCATCATATATTCTGTCATTAAGTTGACTGCTACCCCGCTATCCAATTGAGCACCTGGGACTGCATATCCCTTAATTTCAACAACCACAGAAGGAGCGTTTGAATCGATCTGGGTTGTGATGCTCTGAATAAAACCTTGGATGTCTTTTTCCTGTCTCTTCTTATCTCAAGCTTTCCTCGGTTTCTTGATTCGTTGTAAAATTGCTTCCTATATGTCGAGGAACATCTTAGCAAGGTGCCAATGTCCAAAGTAACTTCTGTTTCGGCCAACATTTGCACAATCTCAATTTCCTCTGTGCTTTTCCTTTCTTTACGACATTTTGTGGTCTTTAATCTCTCGGGGAATGGGGCAATACCTAGCATGAACTTCTTCATCACCAGCGAAAGTATTTTGATTTCATCTCCGTCTTCAAATTCTCGTTGCTCAACAAGTCCTTCCACTTGCTCTTCTACCTCCCTATGCTTGGGTGCCTTTTCTTTATCGGCATTTTTCACTACTTCTTTCCGCATCCTTCTTCACATATTCTTGGGTCCTCGTGACCACTGCAACAATAGGATCTTTGTTGGGAAAGATGGATGGATCCTCCAAGAGATTGAGTAGGTACTGCTAAAACTTGCTTTGTATCAGCCCTCTTTTGCTTCAGATTTGATAAGTAGACCTCCTTAGCTTTCCAATGACACCATAAAATGCCTTATGTACTTTGGAAATGATGTGTGCAATGATTGAACCAAAAGAGATAACTTTGAAACTTTCAAACTCAAGAAAACCTTCTATTTATGTCTTGACACCTGCTGGGTATTTTGCTCAGTATGACCAGCACAGTAGGAATTGGAGAAGTTCCTTTAGGGGTATCTAATTAGCTTAGTAAGCTAACTATTCCAAGTGGAATGATGTAAAAAGATAAACTATGCTAAGATAAATCAATTTAGCAAGTTAAGCTATACCCTCGATTTTTTAGGACTCTAGCATATATTGACCAGTGATCACCTCGACGCAGATTTCTCTGAAATGGCTGAATAGAAGCTCTTCAAACTTTAGCAGCATGTAGATAACTTCAAGTTGAATCCAACAAGCTTTGAATCACTGAATTTGGTGAAGAAGTGACCGAGATATGTACTCCACAAGTTGACAGACTTTTGAGTAGTATGACAGAGAACTCAGAAATGAACAATGTGAATGTATGTATTAACGAACACTTGTGTACAAATCCATTGACATGAAAATCATTGCTTAATGGTGTAGATAGGTGTGGGCTAGAGTGTAGGCCTCACACACACTGAAAATCACTGATGAGAAGCTCGGGAGATATGAGTTCTACACGTGACTTTTCAATGTCCATTTTTATAAGGAATGAGTAAAAATTTGAATTCAAATTCAAACTTTTGGCTCCCTATGATCAAGCTCCTATATCCTAGGAGATATTCCTTCAATCAAATAGCTAACTTTTTCCACAAATCGTTTTGGTAGGTGATTACAAAATATTCCAAGTCAATTTGACTTTTACAAAGAGATAAAGTGGTAATTAACCACTAGCAATGGTTCCTATGCTTCTTCACATATGTAGAGTCTTCAAGATATCTTTCAAGCCAAATGTGTAGGCTTGTGATTTACACCAACAACTCCCCCTCAAGCCAAACATTTTGGCTTGGTCTTCATCTTTAATCTTCAAGTATATCCTGCAATCCAATCAAGGCTTTGAACCTGCATAGTTTTGTTCCATCCAAAGCTTTAGTCAACAAATCTGCACATTGCATGTTGGTTGATACATAGGTCAGTTGAATATCCTTGCTTATCAACTTCTCTCTCACATAATGGTAATGAACTTCTATACGTTTGGTTCTAGCATGATAGATAGGATTAGCTGCAAGGTGAAGAGAATTTGTATTATCTCCAAAGACTATTGGAGACCTAGTATATAATCCCAATTCTGTATACAAAAGCTTAATCCAAATTGCTTCTTGTGTGGCATTAGCTAGTCCTCTATATTCTGCCTCTGTAGAAGACAAAGCAACAGTAGGTTGCTTCTTTGAAGACCATGAAATTGGTTTATCACCTGCAAAAGAAATGTATCCAGAAGTGCTCCTCCTATCATCCTTGCATCCTGCCCAATCTGCATCTGAATAAATTTTGATATCAATATCTGAAGTATAAGGGAAATACAAACCATGGTTCTGTGTACCCTTGAGATACTTCAAGATTCTCTTTGCAGCCTCTAAGTGAGGTATCCTTGGCTTGTGCATAAACTGACTTAGCACACTAACTCCATATGCAATATCTATCCTTGTTAAGGTAGCATAGTTCAAGCTACCTACCATACTTTGATAACCTGTAATGTCATTGACTTCATCACCTTCATGGGCACTTAGTTTTAGGTTTACCTCCATTGGAGTGCTTGCTACTTTGGCATCCTGAAAATGAAACTTCTTTAACATGTCTTGTATATACTTTTTCTGAGTAATGTATATCCCTGAATTAATGTAGACTAATTCAAGCCCAAGAAAATACTTCAATAGACCAAGATCATTGATCTTGAATTCCTTCATCATTTGGCTCTTGATATATCTGATTCCATTGACATCATTACCTGTAATAATGATATCATCAACATAAACACAAAGGTATATTACCTCTGAATTACTTCTCTTGATGAATAGAAGTATCTGCCTTGCTCATGACAAATCCTTGGTCTTGGAGGTATGTAGTTAACATGTAATTCCATGCCCTAGGTGCCTGCTTCAATCCATATAAGGCCTTTTTTAATTTGCAAACATATGTTACCTTTGTAGGGTCCTCATAGCTAGGAGGTTGTGACATGTATACCTCCTCTGAAATCCATCCATTCAAGAAAGCATTCTTGACATGCAATTGGTACATATTCCAATTTTTTGATGCAGCCACACTTACCAACACTCTGATTGTTGGCATCTTGGCCACAGGAGAAAATGTCTCTTCATAGTCAATGCCTTGGGTTTGTGCAAAACCCTTGGCTACCAATCTGGCCTTGTACCTATTAATTGTGCCATCATAATTTCTTTTAAGCTT
Organism: Ceratopteris richardii; assembly: GCA_020310875.1. Lineage (NCBI taxonomy): Eukaryota > Viridiplantae > Streptophyta > Polypodiopsida > Polypodiales > Pteridaceae > Ceratopteris > Ceratopteris richardii. The sequence goes on from CM035410.1 coordinate 2,970,371, forward strand.
ATAGATCCATCTGGATCCTATTACCTTCATGGAGTCCTTCTTGGGTACTAACTCCCATGTGTCACTCTCCTTAAGTGCTTCAATCTCCTCATCCATACCTTCTTTCCATTCTGATTTGGTTATGGCTTCTTCATATGATCCTGGTTCTTCATTTGACAAATCTTTGGCAAGATAAACAGAATGTTTAGTAACAAGAGATGTATCATACCCATATCTGATAGGTTTTTTGCTTTCTCTTTGTGATCTTCTCATTGATTGAGTTGAAGATTCAGGTATGTCTTCAAGCTTCTTCATCTTCATTTTGCCCTTGGACTTCCATGCCTTGAACTCTTCAAGGTTGATAGTATCTTCATCATCTGAACTTGAGGCTTCATTCTGAGTAGGTTCCTCCTTTGCAAGATTTGGAAACTCCTCTTCCAAATCATAGGGTAATTTAACCTTCCTACATTCATTCTCATACCAAGAATCATTTTCATCAAAGACAACATCTCTACTTACCATGAATCCCTTATTGGTAGGGTTATAAAACCTGTAACCTTTTTGATTTAGATCATACCCAATAAAGATGCATTTTTTAGGCTTTGGTTCTAGCTTACCTCTTATCTGAGAAGGAATGTGTACATATGCTACACATCCAAATATCCTGCAATGGTCAAGTGAGGGTCTCTTACCATGCCATGCTTCATAGGGTGTCATGCCATCAAGAGACTTAGATGGTAACCTGTTTATGAGGTAAGTGGCAGTAGAAACACTCTCTTCCCATAGATAGTTAGGTAACCTTTTCTCATTCAACATAGATCTAGCTATCTCAACAATTCACCTATTTCTTCTTTCAACTACCCCATTCTGTTCAGGAGAATACCTTATGGTTATTTCTCTTTTGATGCCTCTGTCCTGCAAGAAGTTTTCAAACTCATTGGAGAAGTACTCACCTCCTCCATCTGACCTTAGCCTCTTCAAATTCCTTCCTGTCTGATTTTCAACTAGTGCAATATATTTTTTAAAGCAATTCAACACTTCATCCTTGTGCTTCATGAAGTACAATACAACCCATCTGCTATAATCATCAATAAAAGATACATAGTACCTTGAACCTGAAACTGAGGGGTCTTTGCTTGGTCCCCATACATTTGTGTGGACAAGCTCTAGGTAGTCTTCATGCATGTATTCTTTCCTTGAGAAGGGTAACCTGTGAGACTTACCAAATTGACAAGCACCACACTTGTAAATCATATGTTGCTTGGATACATTAGGTATTCCAAGCACGCATTGGTCCCTGCATATTTGCTTCAAAGTTATTTCTCCTATATGCCCTAATCTTTTGTGCCAAATCTCAAGCTCTGAAAGTGTTTGATCTTTATAACTGTATAGTGCAATATTCTTTGTGTCTTCTAACTCAAAAGTGAAAAGTCTACCTGATTTTTCTCCTTTAGCAATCCTCTTGAACCCATGTCTTGGATCCTGCACAAATGCTCCATATTGGATGAATCTAACCTGCAAACCTTTCTCCACAATCTGTCCAACACTCATCAAATTTTTGGTAATGGTTGGTATATAGAGTACCCTGCTCAACAAATTCTGATTTCCATCACAAGTCTTAACATTTCCAACTTTAGCTACTGAATGCTTGGTGTCATCACCTGTTCAAACTTGATGCTTACCTTTTGGTTCCTCAAGATTAGAGAGTAGTGCTACATTGCCAGCCACATGATTTGAGCACCTTGAGTCAATGTAGAATAGGTGGTCAACATTTGTACCTAGTTTTGAAGTCATGTTCATGATCAAAAGAGAGTCATCCTGCTCCTCTGTGTAGTTGTTGTATTCCTTTCTGGAATCCTCCTTGGTAGTTGCCATTGTAATTATTGTTGTAATTGTTGTTGTAGTTGTTGTTGTAGCCTTGGTGATGGTTGAATCTACCTCTTGACTGTGAGTATCCACCTCTTTGGTATCCTCTTCCTCTCTGATTCTTGTAATTCCTGAAACACTCATCTGTAGTATGATTTGATAAACCACAAATGCTGCATGGTGAGGAGTTATAGGATCTCCCCCTACCTTGCTTACCTCCTCTACCCCTTCCTCTTGATGATCTACCTCTCCCTGCATAGTTGGCTTAGGAGATGGAGCCTTCATCTTCCGGCTTCTTGCTCTTGCGTTTATCTTTAGACTTCTTATCAGTGTATAGGGCAGAAGAGTTATTACCTTTGGAAGTATCTCCATTCTTGTTGAGCTTTGCTTCATGTGTAAACAATTGTCCCATGAGAGTTGTAAGATATGGTATTTGCATGTCCATGTAGAGGTCCATGGCAGTGTTGAAGCTTTCCCATTTGTCATCAGCCTTGATCCCATTGATCACTTGTCTTACAATCTACTCTTCTTCAATTTCTTCTCCTATGCTTGCTAACTAATTTGCTACATCTTTAATCTTGGTCACAAATTCTCAAACAGCTTGCTTAGGTTGCTTCCTTAATGTTGTGAATTCAATCCACAACTCATTTTTCCTAGCCCTTGTGTTGGAGGAAAAATATGATGACAAGGTTTCTCAAGTCTCTTGGGATGTCTTAGATTTTCTAATATGTGGCAAAATAAAATCAGAGATGGAGTTGAGTAAATAAGACCTTGCCAATGCATCCTTAGCACACCATGTGTTAAGCTTTTTATGTTCTTCCTTGGTTGGTAATCCTCTTGTTTTGAATGAGGGCAATTCCTCATCTCCTGAGATGTATCCATATATACTCCTTCCTTGTAAGTAGGTATTCATCCTTAGAGACCATGCTTGATAGTTGTTCCTATCCAATTTATCAATAAATGAAGGAAAACCATCTGCCATTTTACCTTAGTTTGCCCTGATACCACTGTTGGGAAAGATGGATGGATGCTCGAAGAGACTGAGTAGGTATTGTCCTCTTTTGCTTCAGATTTGATAAGTAGACCTCCTTAGCTTTCCAATGACACCATAAAATACCCTATGTACTTTGGAAATGATGTGTGCAATGATTGAACCAAAACAGATAACTTTGAAACTCTCAAACTCAAGAAAACCTTCTATTTATGTCTATACACTTGTTGGGTATTTTGCTCAGTATGACCAGCACAGTAGGAATTGGAAAAACTCCTTTTAGGGGTATCTAATTAGCTTAGTAAAGCTTAATCCAAATTGCTTCTTGTGTGGCATTAGCTAGTCCTCTATATTTTGCCTCTGTAGAAGACAAAGCAACAGTAGGTTGCTTCTTTGAAGACCATGAAATTGGTTTGTCACCTGCAAAAGAAATGTATCGAGAAGTGCTCCTCCTATCATCCTTACATCCTGCCCAATCTGCATCTGAATAAATTTTGATATCAATATTTGAAGTGTAAGGGAAATACAAACCATGGTTCTGTGTACCCTTGAGATACTTCAAGATTCTCTTTGCAGCCTCTAAGTGAGGTATCCTTGGCTTGTGCATAAACTCACTTAGCACACTAACTCCATATGCAATATCTATCCTTGTTAAGGTAGCATAGTTCAAGCTACCCACCATACTTTGATAACCTGTAATGTCATTGCTTCATCACCTTCATGGGCACTTAGTTTTAGGTTTACCTCCATTGGAGTGCTTGCTACTTTGGAATCTTGCAAATGAAACTTCTTTAACATGTCATGTATATACTTTTTCTGATTAATGTATATCCCTGAATTAGTGTAGACTAATTCAAGCCCAAGAAAATACTTCAATAGACCAAGATCATTGATCTTGAATTCCTTCATCATTTGGCTCTTGATATATCTGATTCCATTGACATCATTACCTGTAATGATGATGTCATCAACATAAACACAAAGGTATATTACCTTTGAATTACTTCTCTTGATGAATAGAGAAGTATCTTCCTTGCTCATGACAAATCCTTAGTCTTGGAGGTATGTAGTTAACCTGTAATTCCATGCCCTAGGTGTCTGCTTCAATCCATATAAAGCCTTTTTTAATTTGCAAACATATGTTACCTTTGTAGGGTCCTCATAGCCAAGAGGTTGTGACATATATACCTCCTCTAAAATCCATCTTGGCCACAGGAGAAAATGTCTCTTCATACTCAATGCCTTGGGTTTGTGCAAAACCCTTGGCTACCAATCTGGCCTTGTACCTATTAATTGTGCCATCAGAATTTCTTTTAAGCTTATAGATCCATCTGGATCCTATTACCTTCATGGAGTCCTTCTTGGGTACTAACTCCCATGTGTCACTCTCCTTAAGTGCTTCAATCTCCTCATCCATAGCTTCTTTCCATTCTGATTTGGTTATGGCTTCTTCATATGATCCTAGTTCTTCATTTGACAAATCTTTGGCAAGATAAACAGAATGTATAGTAACAAGAGATGTATCATATCCATATCTGATAGGTTTTTTGCTTTCTCTTTGTGATCTTCTGATTGATTGAGTTGAAGATTCAGGTATGTCTTCAAGCTTCTTCATCTTCATTTTGCCCTTGGACTTCCATGCGTTGAACTCTTCAAGGTTGATAGTATCTTCATCATCTCAACTTGAGGCTTCATTCTGAGTAGGTTCCTCCTTTGCAAGATTTGGAAACTCCTCTTCCAAATCATAGGGTAATTGAACCTTCCTGCATTCATTCTCATACCAAGAATCATTTTCATCAAAGACAACATCTCTGCTTACCATGAATCCCTTATTGGTAGGGTTATAAAACTTGTAACCTTTTTTATTTAGATCATATCCAATAAAGATGCATTTTTCAGCCCTTGGGTCTAGCTTACCTCTTATCTGAGAAGGAATGTGTACATATGCTACACATCCAAATATCCTGCAATGGTCAAGTGAGGGTCTCTTACCATGCCATGCTTCATAGGGTGTCATGCCATCAAGAGACTTAGATGGTAACCTGTTTATGAGGTAAGTGGCAGTAGAAACACTCTTTGCCCATAGATAGTTAGGTAACCTTTTCTCATTCAACATAGATCTAGCTGTCTCAACAATTAACCTATTTCTGCTTTCAGCTATCCCATTTTGTTCAGGAGAATACCTTGTGGTTATTTCTCTTTTGATGCTTCTGTCCTGCAAGAAGTTTTCAAACTCATTGGAGAAGTACTCACCTCCTCCATCTGACCTTAGCCTCTTCAAATTCCTTCCTGTCTGATTTTCAACTAGTGCAATATATTTTTTAAAGTAATTAAACACTTCATCCTTGTGCTTCATGAAGTACAATACAGTCCATCTGCTATAATCATCAATAAAAGATACATAGTACCTTGAACTTGAAACTGAGGGGACTTTGCTTGGTCACCATACATCTGTGTGGACAAGCTCTAGGTAGTCTTCATGCATGTATCCTTTCCTTGAGAAGGGTAACCTGTGAGACTTCCCAAATTGACAAGCACCACACTTGTAAATCATATGTTGCTTGGATACATTAGGTATTCCAAGCACGCATTGGTCCCTACATATTTGCTTCAAAGTTCTTTCTCCTATATGCCCTAATCTTTTGTGCCAAATCTCAAGCTCTGAAAGTGTTTGATCTTTATAACTGTATAGTGCAATATTCTTTGTGTCTTCTAACTCAAAAGTGAAAAGTCTACCTGATTTTTCTCCTTTAGCAATCCTCTTGAACCCATGTCGTGGATCCTCCACAAATGCTCCATATTTGTTGAATCTAGCCTGCAAACCTTTCTCCACAATCTGTCTAACACTCATCAAATTTTTGGTAATGGTTGGTACATAGAGTACCCTGCTCAACAAATTATGATTTCCATCACAAGTCTTAACATTTCCAACTTTAACTACTCAATGCTTGGTGTCATCACCTGTTTGAACTTGATGCTTACCTTTTGGTTCCTCAAGATCAGAGATTAGTGCTACATTGCCAGCCACATGATTTGAGCACCCTGAGTCAATGGAGAATAGGTGGTCATCATTTGTACCTGGTTTTGAAGTCATGTTCATGATCAGAAGAGAGTCATCCTGCTCCTCTGTGTAGTTGTTGTATTCCTTTCTGGATTTGAATCCTCCTTGGTAGTTGCCATTGTAATTATTGTTGTAATTGTTGTTGTAGTTGTTGTTGTAGCCTTGGTGATGGTTGAATCTACCTCTTGACTGTGAGTATCCACCTCTTTGGTATCCTCTTCCTCTCTGATTCTTGTAATTCCTAAAACACTCATCTGTAGTATGATTTGATAAACCACAAATGTTGCATGGTGAGGAGTTATAGGATCTCCCCCTACCTTGCTTACCTCCTCTGCCCCTTCCTCTTGATGATCTACCTCTCCCTGCATAGTTGGCTTGGGAGGTAGAGCCTTCATCTTCTAGCTTCTTGCTCTTGCCTTTATCTTTAGACTTCTTATCAGTGTATAGGGCAGAAGAGTTATTACCTTTGGAAGTATCTCCATTCTTGTTGAGCTTTGCTTCATGTGTAAACAATTGTCCCATGAGAGTTGTAAGATCTGGTATTTGCGTGTCCATGTAGAGGTCCATGGCAGTGGTGAAGCTTTCCCATTTTTCAGTAGCCTTGATCCCATAGATCACTTGTCTTACAATCTGGTCTTCTTCAATTTCTTCTCCTATGCTAGCTTACTGATCTGCTACATCTTTAATCTTGGTCACAAATTCTGAAACAACTTGCTTAGGTTGCTTCCTTAATGTTGTGAATTCAATCCACAACTGAATTTTCCTAGCCCTTGTGTTGGAGGAAAAATATGATGACAAGGTTTCCAATCTTTTGGGATGTCTTACAATTTCTAATACGTGGCAAAAGAAAATCAGAGATGGAGTTGAGTAAATAAGACCTTGCCAATGCATCCTTAGCACACCATGTGTTAAGCTTTTCATGTTCTTCCTTGGTTGGTAATCCTCTTGTTTTGAATGAGGGCAATTCCTCATCTCCTGAGATGTATCCATAGAGACTCCTTCCTTGTAAGTAGGTCTTCATCCTTAGAGACCATGCTTGATAGTTGTTCCTGTCCAATTTATCAATAAATGAAGGAAAACCATCTGCCATTTTACCTTAGTTTGCTCTGATACCACTGTTGGGAAAGATGGATGGATGCTCCAAGAGACTAAGTAGGTACTGCTAAAACCTGCTTTGTACCAGCCCTCTTTTGCTTCAGGTTTGATACGTAGACCTCCTTAGCTTTGCAATGACACCATAAAATGCCCTATGTACTTTGGAAATGATGTGTGCAATGTATGAACCAAATAGATAACTTTGAAACTCTCAAACTCAAGAAAGCCTTCTATTTATGTCTCGACACCTACTGGGTATTTTGCTCAGTATGACCAGCACAGTAGGAATTGGAAAATTCTTTTTAGGGGTATCTAATTAGCTTATTAAGCTAACTATTCCAAGCGGAATGATGTAAAAAGATAAACTATGCTAAGAGAAATCAATTTAGCAAGTTAAGCTATACCCCCAATTTTTTAGGACTGTAGCAGATATTGACCAGTGATCACCTCAACGCAGAGTTCTTTGAAATGGCTGAATAGAATCTCTTCAAACTTTAGCAACATGTAGATAACTTCAAGCTGAATCCAACAAGATTTGAATCACTGAATTTGGGCAAGAAGTGACCGAGATATGTACTCCACAAGTTGATAGACTTTTGAGTAGTATGACAGAGAACTCAGAAATGAACAATGTGAATGTATGTATTAATGAACACTTGTATACAAATCCATTGGCATGAAAATCATTGCTTAATGGTGTAGATAGGTGTGGGCTAGAGTGTAGGCCTCACACACACACTCAGAATCACTGATGAGAAGCTCGGGAGATATGAGTTCTACACGCGATTTTTCAATGTCCATTTTTATAAGGAATGAGTAAAAATTTGAATTCAAATTCAAACTTTTGGCTCCCTATGATCAAGCTCCTATATCCTAGGAGATATTCCTTCAATCAAATAGCTAACTTTTTCCACGAATCCTTTTGGTAGGTGATTACAAAAGATTCCAAGTCAATTTGACTTTTACAAAGAGATAAAGTGGTAATTAACCACTAGCAATGGTTCCTATGCTTCTTCACATATGTAGAGTCTTCAAGATATCTTTCAAGCCAAATGTGTAGGCTTGTGATTTACACCAACAATATTTTTGGGCACTCTCGCCTTGGTCAGCTTCCACGAAGTGCATGGAAGAACTGGGTCCTTCTCGAGAATCGGGTGTCCTAAACACCACTCCTATTGTAGGGATTTGTTCTTGTACTCTAGGAGTGGGACGCACCTAGGTCTCAACATAGTTCGAGGATTCTACTGGCCCTTTTCCTTTGCCATTGTCGGCTTTCTTTTTTGGACAGTCTTCATCAAAGTGGCCCTCTCCACTGCAATACCTACACATTGGAGTGTAATCAACGGGTTTCTTTTCATTTGGGCATCTAGTTTGAGTATGTCCAAAACCATGGCATCTCCAACATTGAATTGGACCAGCCCCCCTTCCTTGGGCCTGTGGTGCCCTTCCAGGATAGCCACCCTCCTGACCTTGAGCACCATGCCCATAAGTCTGTCTGGTCTCTCAACGAGGTATGGGTGGGATGCTTTCAGCCGACAGTCCTGTGTAACGACGCCTTTGGGTGTTTTGCGATTGTAGGATCCGTTCTTCACAAGCCCTTTTATGATAACATTGGTCCTTTGTATGGTTCCGCCTAATGCACAAAGTGCAAAATCGTCTAGGTGGTGGTCTATCCACGAACACTCTTGAAACTGTGGGGCACTCCGAAGCCAGATGACCATAGCCATATGTTGCTTTAGCACAATGGTGAGAACCACGTTAAGAAGCTCCACCTCCTTAATGTCAATCCACGGAAGAGATAGGAGTGATATGAAGATCGTGAATGTGAGATGAAGTGAGAGTGAAGGTGAGAAGCATAGAGATGCACACACACATACACACACACTACGAAGAGACAAGCAAGACACAATGGAAGGTGAGAAATCAACTCTATTGCTCAAGAACACTCTTACAAGCTCAAAATGGCTCTAAGATCTTCTCTACTCCAACAAGCTAACCTCAAAAATGAGCTCTCTAGCTCTTTTTATAGATTCTAGACTAGTTTTGACCGGTTTCACATCTAGTGACTGGCATAGTTAAAAAATAGGTTCTAGGCGCTATTTGAAAGGGTAAACGGTGTCTAAAAATAACCAAAATTGGTATGCTCATTCTACCGAAGCTCCTCAAGCTCGAGGACTCCTTGACTTTCACAAAATGGAGCTATAAATTACAAAAAGGGTTTTTTTCTATGTTACATATGTTACAATAGTGATGAAAATCACTGTTGGAGGTTTTGAAAAGTATTTATAAAACATAGATCTTTAAAAAATTGATTCGACTGACTCCGTGCTCTGTCTTTATATGCTTCTGCGTCTTCTATGCCTCTAGCTACTGCCAACACCCCCCTCCCTCTCGCTTCTGTCGTCCTTGATAGAACCTTGTTGTGAGGTCTGTCGGATGTAATTCTGGAGTAGTTCCTGAGCAAGGGTGTGTTCTGATATTCGAATGCCTCGGGCCAAATCTGCCTCGAGTTTCTCCTAATCAATTGGTTGTGGTTCATTGGATGGTGGGAGTCGATAATGTGTGGAATATACCATCTGTTCACAGGCAAATAATTGAAGCAAATGTGTGGGCCTGCTGATGAACACTTCTGAATGGTATTCCCAGAAACCGGTTGTGAACATTTCTTCGAAGGTTTGCTTGTAGCACGCCGGTAGGTATTTAATTCTGCAATGCCAGGCATAACACACCCGTAGCGATGGCGTTGTACTCATATCATATGCAAGATCTAGATTGCCATGCTCGAAGCCCGGGGTGTTTACATGTGGTGCCTTGACGCGTCTGAAGACTTTAAAAACCATCTGCATCATGTCAAATATCTTGACAGTCATATGCGATGCTATATCGTCCATATGTTTCAAGCGAGGGAGCCAGTGACGAATCGTGGCCATCATGTATCCGATTGTAGGTGGTCCGGTAGGTGGCCTGAAGTATGGGTAGTCTAGCCAATCCTGGCATTGCTTGTTATTTTGTATTTTAATGGCAAATGCCTTCCAAGAATGGCAATGTGGCACTGGTCCCCAACATGGGTTGTATTTTAAGTGTAGTGGTGCCTTGGCCCATGTACTCATCATCTCTGGATAATTCTGTAAGAGATCCTTGCGCCATTCTGGTTGATAGATTTCTCCTTGCTGCGCATCTGTTGGCAAATCGTCAAGCTCAAACTGAGTAGCGTGAGAGGTTTCTTGCCTGTTTCTTTCTCTATGGCCAACTGATATTCCGCCATTAACATAAAATAAGGTTTATACTGTAGCTCATGCCCAGATATGTATCTGCGACAGGCCAAATGAGCAAAGTAGGGGGACTGTAAAATGCGTTCTTCAATCATTTCCATGGCGTGTAATTGCGCCTCTACCCTTGCTGAGTGGGTTGTTCCAAGTTCTTCGATTGTCTTCATCCATGCGGGAGTTGGAAGTTTGAAAGTCGTCTAGCCTTCAGCCGTGACGCGTCCGCCTGGGATGGGTTGGGGTTCATATGCTTCTTCAAAAGTTTCCTCCACCGAAATTGTGATTGTTTCTTCCTCTGCTGGTAGGTCTGATGGGGAGTCTGGCCTTGGGGGTGCTTCATAGACTGCTATATGTGATTGAAGTGTTGACACCTAGGCCCGTAAAGCATTAAGTTCCTCTAGGATGTCAGGAGATGGGTCCGCAGGAGCTGGTAGTCCTTCTGGTATTGGTGCTCTTAGTTGCAATGTCTTGTGTTCCTCTTTGAGCTTCTGAAACTCCTCGTTCATGCTGTCGTATTCATCTAACAATCTGACATGATCATCTAACAACATTTTCATAGATTCTGAGGGCACGGCCTTGAAGCGACTAGGGCTCAATGGTTGGTCTGGTTGATCTAGGGCAGCCTCCAAATTCTCTCTGTTTTGTTCCTGTAAATGCTGATTCTCTTCTTTTGCTGCTGCTAGGTGTCTTCTGAGTAAGCCCATGTTTCTAGTGAGTGTTGCATTGCGAATAGTTTGTGCCCTTAACAAGTTATCGATATCCGTGACATCTTCTTTTGTCTTTTCTTCACTTTCTACTTCCAGTTTATGATATGCCTCTCGTAGCTCTTGGTAGCGGGTGTTCAATGAGGCATTCTCGATGGATAGTGAATTGAGCTGCGATTGTAGATCATTCGTTGTCTTTTGCAGCTGCTGATAATTAGTTCCGAGAGATGTGAACTCATCTCTTACTTGAGTCATACACGTGAACATCTATCGAAATGCGTTATCTACAGTGGGTGATAATATTAATGGTGTGCTAAGTGAAGATGCAAAGGGAATGGGGAATGGGGGTGGGAAAGTGGATGCTGTGGTTATTGTGGAAAAAAGTGAAGTGCCTAAATATGGTTGTGCCATGAATGAAGTGAGTGGTGGTGCGGTGGGTGGTGATATATCCATGTCATTGGATGTGGTGTCAAGTGCGGTGACCGTGAATAATGGCGTGATCGTGGGTGCTTGCGTGGGTGTAAATACGGGGTTTACAAAGGTTGAAGAGTAATTTACAAAGGGGTTCTCTAATGCTGCTTGGTGGAAAGGGGAAAGAGGAATGACGGTGGGTCGGGGAGGTGATACAGGGGAAAAAGTCATCGGGGTTAGAAATGGAAATAGTGGTCTCGGGGGTGTAAGAAAGGATGGAAAAGATGGATGGAGAAATGGATGAGATAGAAGAGTGGATGTCCGAGGGGGAAAACTAGGTTGGGTGGGTGTGGACATGGTTAGAGGAATGGATGTTACAAGGGCTTCTGCCACTTCGCCGTGGAAGGATGTGGAAGGTCTGGGAGAGATCGGATGTACAGGGGAGACGGGATGGATGGGAGGTGAAGGAGGAGCGGTTGGGGTGGTAGGTACTTCGGTAACTGTGGTGGTATGTACAACAGTAGTACGGGGTGGGGAGTTGATGATAATGGTGTCTTCTACCAATGAGCCTTCAGGGACAAGACGTGCTTCCCTGGCCTGTTTTGAAGATTGACCGTTGGTGGGTACCCGAATGTATTCACCAGGTTTGGTTAGTAAATGGACTCTGCGAGGGTCATACTGCGGTAACGGTTTCCTCTGCAAATATCGTAAGGCTTCTATGGATCCCACTGATTTGACAAGTTCTCGGAAGCCTCTGATGTATACTTCTTCGAATCCGCCTGAGACAAGTTCCTGTTCTATAAGTGCTTGACTCTCCTCCTCAGTCAATTTCTTGCGCGCCCAAACTTTCTCCATGGTGCGATACAATTTTTTGATGGCTAGCGTATAAGCTAGTGCTTCAAAGGTTTCATCTTCATGCCTCGGCTGGCTTCATCATCGCCATCATCTTCGTCGGTCTCTGTTCGTTCGTCCTCGGGACTAGATAATATTTGTCCTTGTGGTTGGTCTCGGGGCGTGGTCGGGTAGCTTGGCCGCTCATATTCCTGAGAGAAAATCTGGCCTTCTGAAAACTGAAATTCATTGGAGAAAGCATCTTGCATTTCGAAATCAAACGTTGTATCCAGTGGCTCTGCTTCCAGGTTGGGTATCGGAAAAGAAAAAGCTTCTGCACCAATAGTGGTGGGAACTTCTACTACAGTGGTGGTAGGTCCTGGGACACTGGCTACTTGAGGAGCGACTGTGCTGGTGGTGCCCTCCATTACAACTGGTCTTGATTACCGTATGCGAATAGGTTGTACCGTTGGAGTGGCTTCTGTCGGAGACTGCTCTGGAGAGGGTTGTGGTGAGGGTGATTCTGGCACATGAAGGTAGGGGATAGTTCCTCTCATTCGCTTTCCTGCTCTTCCTTTGCTGGCCTTCCTAGCTTTCTTTGTTGTTCCCTTGAATGCTTTCAGCTCCTCGCTTGTCATTGCACGCTCGATAGGTAAATCGTATGCCAAACACATATATACAATGCGCGTGAGAGCGCAACATCCATTGATTACCTTCTTTCTTTCCCATCTATGTTGGGCTAAGTAGAGCTGATCAATTATCCAGCTAGCCAGATCAACTGTTTGTGGTCCAATACATGCTAAATATAAACCAAACCATATACGTTTGTGGGGCATGGTGAATCTATCCTGAGCTGGAAATGCAAAATGCTGCATGCATATCCTTAATGGTTTCGATAGCTGAGGTGTGATAGCAGAAATATCTTCCCACTTAGTAACATCTCCACGTTTCATTGGCTCTGGAACCAGCCTTTCTCGTTCTGTGGGAGTATGTGTTCCATGAATCTTGATTGCAGCGCGAATCAGATCTTTAGAAAGGTAAAACCTCTTATATGGCGGATCATCTACCAACCATGACAAGATGAATGTTCCTGGAAGATCTTTGTTCTTCGAAGCTGTCAGAGTGGTGATTAAGTAAAAACATCTATAGAAGTCAGGTTTAGGCAAGGGATCACTGAAATATTCTGTAAAGCCTGCTCTTGCCCAAACATATGTTAAGTCTTCTGTGTTCTGTAGTCCTTCGAACTCTCTTGAGAAAAATTGGTACTTGGCCCAAGTACGGTGATCAAACGCCAAATTGGCCTCAAAGATGAAGTCTGCATTTGCCAATGGTCCTGCTAGCCCTTGAAACCAGTGAGAATTGCGATGAATCTTCTCAGTGTATCCCCTAGGAGGATCGTCAATTGGCATGGGCCCTGGAAATCCTTGAAATTCCGGTGGTTGAGCCGTAGGATGGGGCTCCGCTAGTAGCTCTCCAATATTGGCCATGGGTGCACTGGGGCCAGCTTCTGATGGTCCTTCTGCCTGCATGGTGAATGATGCGAATGCGTAGTAGATCTGCTACATAAGATTAACACATTAGTATGGAAATTAATTATGATCCCATTAAAGTGAGACCGCAATCCCTTTCCATAACCGATGTGTAACCCGTGTAGCCGAGTGTTGTGATATGGTTCATAGAATGATTTCTTGCAACTAATGCAGGTCTCTAGACACCTACATGCTTCAGATGATGCATACATTTCTTGATGAGGTGTCATTACAAGTGATGTTGGGTTATAGTGTGTGGATTTGTACAAGGTTCAGTCGTGAATGAGTTATTACAAGGTTGTAGATTAGTCGGGGTGGGAGTTATATTAAACAATGGGTTAGGAGAAGACTTCTGGATACGTTTCCGTATCCACTTCCTAAGAGTTTGTGATCGGGTGATAGGTCTCTGTGGAGGGACAAAAGATGATATCGGATTTGGTGGTATGGAGGGTTGAAGAGATTTCTGAGGGGTATATATTACATGGCTTGAGGGTTGAGCTATAATACAGTGTTTGGGTACCCAAATCTATGTGGGTGTGGGTAGTTTCGTTAGGTACTTCTTGGCGATCCAAATTGGCCGAATGTGCGAACTCGTAGAAGAAGGTCGAGGAGACCTTGGATACTAATTCTGCTTCTTCCTTGATTTCTTCGTATGAATGTCTACATCATTGAGAACTGTCGGTGGTTTCTGTCCTTTTGGCATCCATATTTGTCTCGTGCCGCTTGCTTTGTGATACTGATACTAATGCTTTCTTTGTGTCGTCTGATGCTGTCTTCGATCTGGGTTCCTTTGTCGTGGTTGACTCCTTTGTGGTTGAGGTTGAGAGGTCCGATGGACACTCTGCTTTGGAAAAGAAGGGAGGTCCAACACTTGCGAAACCTGCCCATTAGGAAGTGCTCCATTTTGTACTTTTAATCTAGGCCAGTCCGCAGTAAGTGTGGAAGGATGGGCACCGCAGGGTGTTTTGCCCATGTGGACGCTGATGAAGTCCACCTGACTGCTGATCGTCCCCATCTGTCTTGCAATTGTCCCCATTTGTCTGCTGATGGTGTCCATTTGACCAAGTGGTTGGGCGGTTGCCCCTTCTAATTTGCAGGAAGCCCAAGGGAAAATCTCCTGACGTCCTTCTGATTGACAACTGTCCATAGCCAAGCCCGAGTGGGTTGGAGTAGACGTAACATGACTGATCTGACCAGAGATCTTCCGGTCTTCCTTCGCATGCTGTTCATATGGTCTAGGGTTACAAACCTCAGTCGGAATGCCGTTAGGGAAGTCAAGCGGTATCACTTGCTTCTGATCTAAGGTTCCAATCTGTAAGGAGCCTTGTCTAAGATTTAGGTCCACTGAGTGATCGTATAGCCAATCTTGGCCAAGGATTAGGGGTTCTATTAGGTCCTCGTCATGGCACACTAGTAGCTTCGCTGTCATGGTCACATCATGTATGAGGATAGGAAGGTCCACCTCACCCATGCAAGGGGTTTCCATGCCTCCTAGCCCTATGAGGTATGCCTCAATTGGCCGCATTTCTATTCCTGAGTCCTTATAGTGGGACCATCTTATCGCACTAGTCGCAACACCTGAGTCAATTAAAGCCCTGAGCTCTTGGCAAGGATTGCCGTGCTCTAGCTTGACTCTAATGAATGGTCTCCGGTCCACTATGCTAGGATGGGTAGTTGACTTTGCTTGACACATGGCCATGGGGTATCTGGGTGTTGTTTCCAGATGGTTATAATGTTCTCTCCCTAGTCCTTGTCTTCTTAGCTTCATGCGCTTAATGCGTTCTATAGCTTCTGCCTGAGCTTCAGCTCGTATTCTATTTTCTTCCTCCTTACGCTTCTTTGCCAACGTGAGTCGTCTAAGCATATCCTCAGTAAGAGGTTCTTGGTATAGCTTGACTCTATAGCCACTAATGTAATTAGGCATTATGTCTCCTTCTAAGGTGGCTAATTGTACTGCTCCACTTGTCGAGAGTCTGTTAATGATCATAGGTCCATAACCTCGCTTTTCTAACTTCCGTGCGTGCTGTTTCAGCGTATATACTAGAACTAAATCTCCTTCTTTCAAGCCTTTATCTTTCACATGCACGTCGAAGTATTCTTTTTGTCGCTTCTTTGCTGCGTATATTCCTGCTGCTGCTTTCAGCCTGGTTTCTCCTAATCATTCCAAGTCCATTATTCTTGCTGATAATTCATGGCCGGTCCACTGATGTTCTTGTGCAACCTTAAGGGTCGGTATCAAGAAGTCCAAAGGAAGCACAACATTCTGACCAAAAACCATCTGAAAGGGAGTTGCATTGAGTACGGTCTTGTAGGCCACTCGATATGCCCAAACAGCGTGGTGTAATTGTTTGTCCCAATCTGAACGTTTGTTGTTCACGAGTTTCGTGAGTACGTTACAAAGGATCTTATTAGTGCTTTCAGCCTGACCATTGGCCTGAGGATGATATGGTGCGGATTCCTTGTGAATCACCATAAAATCCTGTAATAAATATTCAATGACTTGGTTTAGAAAGTGAGTTCCTCGATCGCTCACTAACTCTATAGGCAATCCATATCTTGTAAAGACATTTTCAAATAAGAATTTTGCAGTCGTGTGTGCATCATTCTTTTTCGTGGCTTTTGCCTCTACCCATTTGGTAAGATAATCTGTCGCAACAATAATGTATTCAACATGTGTACCTTTTGCAGAGGGGTTAATGGGTCCTACAAAGTCTATACCCCACTTAGAAAATGCACGTCCTCCCATCATGGGTTTCAATGGCATTTCATCTCTGCGAGTAGGAAATTGAGTTCTTTGGCACACATCACATCTCTTTACATAGGTATGTGCATCCATGTGAAGAGTGGGCCACCATAATCCTGCAAAGAGGATGGCTTTGATTATCCTATCGGGGCCAAAATGACCTACTGCAACACCTTGGTGTGCAGTCTCTACTACGCTCAAATAATCGCTCTCATGAACACACTGTCTTAAATATCCGTCTCGTCCTCGTTTGTATAGATTGTCGCCAATAAGTGAATAGTCTTGAGCTTCCTGCTCTAGACTTCGTTGTCGTGCTAAGATCATTCCTTGAGGGAATGTTTTCGTCCTCAAGTATGTCACTAAAGGTTCACTCCAGTTTGGTGTGAGAGACACGTGATATAATGTAGCATATTCTACTAGTGGTCTTTCACAACAAACATGACATTCTTTACACAACTTGTAGACATCTGCTTCCATTGAAGGCCAATACACTCCTAGTCTATGCAGATTCTGCAATGTATGATGTTTTGAGTGATGTTTCTTTAATGCACCTACATGTGCTAATTGCAACCAATTTGCATGTTCTGATTCATCCACACAACAAGCAAGAATCTTTTGATTATCCTGTTTATATATACTTCCTGCTATGATTTGATATCTCTGAGATTTGGTAATCTCTCCTTCCTTGATCCTTATCCTAGGAGTCTTGGGTCCATACGTGAGAATAGGGATAATAGGCTTAGCCCATTCTAGTGCTATCTCAAGGTTAAACAAATATGCATCTGGTAATTCATACACTATTCCTTGAGGAGCTTCTCCTGTGGTTAATTTTGAAAGGTGGTCAGCTCTGAGATGTGTCTTTCCTTTCCTGACTACTACTTCAAAATCATACTCCATGAGTAATAGAAACCAACGTATTAATCTTCCCATGTTGCATGGCTTATTGACTAAGTACAATAGGGCTTGATGATCTGTAAAGAACTTGAACTTATTTGCCAACAAATAATGCCTGAATTTCTTTACTGCGTAGATCATTCCTAATCCTTCTCGTTCTGTAGTGGTGTAATTTCTTTCTACTTCATTCAACTGTCTGCTCGCGTAAGCTATGGGGAGATCTATATTACCTTCATTCATGGGTTGTGCTAACACACATCCTATGGCATAGTTGGATGCATCCACATGTACATGGAATGGCTTAGTCCAATCCGGGGTTGTCAATATGGGTGCTGAGCACAAGCGTTGTTTAAGTTCATTGAATGAATTCTCACACTCATCTGTCCATTCAAAATTGGTCAAAAGAGAGTACAGAGGCTTGGCTATGATTGCATACATGTGTATGAATCGTCTATAATAACTGCAATGACCCATAAATGCCTGTACTTCTTTTACATTATTTGGCCTAGGTAGATCTGCAATTACTTTCACTTTTTCTTCATCTGTCGAAATTCCATTCTTTGACACAATATGTCCTAAAATTTTGCCTTGTCTGACCATGAAAATGCATTTTTCTTGGTTCAGACAAACCTGATATTCTCGACGTTTGTCAAATACTTGTTTTAACTCTGGGATATGTGTCTGCCTTACATTCGAATGAGCACATAAGTCATCGATATGAACTTCCAAATTCTTGCGTAAGAATTCCTTAAAAACGTGACACATGAGTCGCTGGAAAGTGGTGGGTGCATTTGTGAGCCCAAAAGGCATCACACGAAATGCAAATATGCCCCATTCTGTGGCAAATGCCATCTTGTGTTGATCTTCTGGAGCAATGGCTACTTGATTATAGCCTGAAAATCCATCAAGAAAGCTATAAACTTCCTTGCCTGCAACTCTTTCCAATAAATGTTCCGTGATAGGAAGAGGATAACTGTCTCTAATCGTGGCGGCATTAACTTTTTTAAGGTTAATACACACACACAATTTTCCATTCTTCTTGGGCACAACCACAATGGGGGATACCCATTCTGTATGCTCAATTTCGTATATGAATCCTGCTTCTATCAAACGATCTATTTCTTCTTTAATCTTCGCAGCGTAATTATCATCGTACGTGTATGGCTTCTGTTTCGTAGGTTTTGCATCTGGAGTCATAGGTATTCTATGAGAACATATGTCTGGATCTACTCCTTTCAAATCTTTGTAACTCCATGGGAACATATCTCTATATTCTCGCAATAGGGCAACTAATTCTTCTTCTTCTTCATTTGTCAAATCATGCCCTATGTATGTACATTTTTCTTCTTCTCCTTCTATGGCAACTATTATTTTTTTGGTTTTCTCTCGATTATCATATACTTCTCCAACATCAGCTGTCTGTTAGGCATTCGTACCATGATTCGTCTATCTTCTATTTCGTACTTTTTGAAGTTCTCAAGTACCTCAAACAAAGATTCTTCTTCTTCTGACATGGTTTCTTTCTTCTTTCTTTTCTTGCCTTCACTCTTCACAGTCACTTGTGTAGCTAACCTCACCTCATTCATAATCTCTTCGTATCTCTGAGGGTGAGCTTCTACTTCGTAGAAATATTCTTCTTCTGATGCAAAAGGAGGGTCCATAGTAATTGACTCTAAATCGAAGTCACTTGCGTCCTCGAATGCATCAATCCTAGGTTCACATTCTTCTATAATTGAATCACACATGATTGGCTCTATTGTGAAAACTGAAATGTCATAGCCATCCTCATCACAGTGGGGTGTCCATTGTTCTTCATTGATGGTGGGGTGGCTACATCCATGGTTGCTAGGATTTCTGCCCAACCATGGGGTTCGAATTCTTCGTCTGGAAATACTACAGGTGCATAAGCTGGGTCTTGAAGTGTTCGTGGATGTTGTACTGAACCTAAGGTCCTAGCTTCTAACCGTTCTTCCTCTTGTTTTGCTACCTTACACATCCATAAATGAGTGTCATCGTGCAACCATGAGGGGTCCGACTCTAATGAATGTACTGATTCTGTTTCTTCTTGCATCTTATGGATGGTATTCCATTGTAGTGGGGGTACGTCTCTATGTGAGTAGTCTTTAAGATTGACTTTAGTAGTCACTCCTAAATGTTGCAAGTACAAAGAATTAGTTCCCCAATCTTGTACAATTTGCAACTGACGCATGAATGGTCGTCCTAAAATCATCTCGTAAGCATGATTTTTACTAAAATCACAAATGGCAAAAGTATGCTCAAATTCCACACCACAAGTGGTGAGAGATATGCCTTCTAGTAAGCCTAATGGTTTTTCTATATGTCCATCAGCCATTTGTAGCCTCATCCTAGTAGGTCTTAGTGCTGGCTTACCCCAACGTTTCCATAAAGCGATGGTAGCAATGGCTACTCTGGCTCCTGAATCTAAGATGGCTTTCGTGGTGTAGCCCTAATGGGTTATTGGAAGATAAGTGTTACCTTCCTCTCCTTCACTTACATCTCCGATCTTTTCTACGGGTATCTCTGGTACCTTCATGTGTGTTCCTATCTGTGAGGGAGTAGTAGCAAGCTCGGGAAATTGATTTGCTACATGCTTCCACAGTTCTGGTTTAACCTTTAACAATTCCTCTAGGGTGAGATTACACTATACTTTAGTATTCTTGATCACTTCCGTGTTTCTTGGGATCACTGATTCTTCATTCCTCACTATTATCGTGGGTGCCCTCATACTAATAGACTTGGCTTCCCAAGGTCCTGTGAACTGAGGTAATTCTTGTAAAGAATTGGATTCAAAACCTGTGTGTTCACTCAGTTGTTCTTCCTCTACATCATCGTAAATAGAGGGGATGTCTTGGGGAAATTGTTCTTGTAAGTTGTCTATTTCTTGAATAGGAGGATGGGTTCCTTGTTCTCTTCTCCACTTCTCTTCTTGGATCTCTCTCAAAAATTCATGTGAATATCTATGTATGGAAGACATGTTGTCTTCCCCTTCTGTGTTGGGTACTTGAGACAGGGATGGTGCATTCCTTTCCTGTGTCTCTGGGACAATAGGGTTCCTATGCTGATTCTTTTTCTCTTTGCTTTCTATCAAGTATTCTAGCCTCTCCGTTAATCCTTGAAAGTGTAATTCAGGTTTTGCCATGTTATTCCAATTAAGATATCTAGAGGCTTCAAACATTGCTTGTGCTAATTCTACCATCTTCATGCAAAGTTTAGTTCTCTCAATTTCTAGATCAGCACGAGGGTAGTTTTTAATCATTTCAGCCATTTGAGGTCCTTCTTTTAATCTTTCTTGATACGCACGAAACATCATGTCTAGGTTTTCCGGTATGGGTTCCCCTAAAACTGATCCTGATTTTTGTGCTAGGTTCTCTTGATTCAATTCCTGTGAAGTCAATTCTAGGATTTTGGCTCTCGATTCCTTGAGACTTCCTTCAAATTCTGTTATTTTTTTACTCCACTTTCTCTTGATTCTTTCTCTAGAATCTTTCCAAGATTTAGTCTTTTTACTGCTAGACTCTCCAACTTCACTAGTTCTAGCTACTTTCTCTTGATTAAGCTGTTGGTTTTGTAAGAGCGCCTGGGCTCTGGTTATAGCTTGGATAGGCATGTATGTAGGGTTGGATCCATCTGCATTGTTTACAATACCTATCACGTTGATGGGTGTCACATTTGAAGCATTAATTGGGTTCTTAGGACAATCTTTGATTATGTGCTCTTTACCACAATCGCCACAAAAGCCTTGTATGTTATAGTACTGTGACTGTCCTGTTATCGGAGGATGTGGACAATCCTTTATGAAATGATCTCCTTGGCATCTAAAGCATGGCCCTCTAGGGCCCTGTGGTCTTTGCTGTCTCAATTGGGGTCGTGGATTTGGGTTTGTGTACATCACGTTAGCATAATCGGGCTCCCAACTAGGTTCCATTGGTGGACTATCATATTGATATGTTTCTATATGTTCTGGTGACTCTGTGTAGTACGCGGGTGGACTATCTACATGTGTAGAGTCAAAACTGTTTGAGTTGGGATCACTGTCAGTAATTAGGGGTGAAACGGGAACTAAAGCCCTATTTAGGTTCTCTTCTGCAGCAGCATATTTAACTGAGATGACATTAGCTGGTGGGGGTGGCTGCTGACCTAAAACAGGTTGAGGTCTCTGTTGAGCCTGATAAGGGTAGTTCTATGGAGGCCTATAGTAATGAGGCTGAGCATTGTACTGACCTTGGTACCTACCTGGTTGCGGGTATGCTTGCGGGTAGTTCTGTCTCACTGCTTGTTTGTTGTATGGGCAGTCCTGAGCCATGTGATTCGTGTATCGTCTCTCAATTGTACAGTATTGGCCACTAGGGTTGGCTTGCAGTTGTGTTGCATTGGGACACTCATTTACCAAATGTTCACCACCACAGGTGTAACAACGCTTGTTTGTTTCTACCCTAGGCATTTGTTTACTAGAAACTCCTAGTTTCTGGGCCACTTTCTCTGCTAGGTCTTCTATTGAGTTGGACAATTTTGTGGATGCTAGAGATGAACAGTCTGAGTCCTTATAGACCTTTGAGAGTTCCAACTCATCTCCTAAGTTATCTTCAATGTCTATGCAAATCCTTACACATTGCTCTAGCGTCCTGGGTTCCTTCAAGTATACATAGGAGCGTAGTTTAGAGCTCAACAAGCCATCTAAAAACAACGACACTTGCTTGGCCTGTGAGGGTAGCTCTTGCATTGGACATCTTTCAACATATTGTCTAAATCTACGTCCTTCCAGTCTAATTGTTTCTTGAGGGGTTTGTTTGAAACTATGAATCAACGAAGATGTGTCATGTCTGATCCCACTTTTAGAGAATTCCGTGATGAATGACTCTAAAAAGTGATGGATGTCTCTAAATTGCCTTTGTTGCAATGGTTGGAACCAAGTTAAAGCTGTATTCTTTAACGTTAGTCCAAACGCGTTATATTGCGTGAACATGTCTTCGACTTGCTCTGCTCTTAGTACTTGCTTAAATTCTGCAACATGGTCATAGGGATCTCCTGTCCCATCAAAGTAGTTTTTCATGGATTTCACTAGTTGAGTGGGTCTTAATATTCTTGCGTGTTCACGTGGTCTAGGTAGAGGAAAATCATCTCTACCACCTGGCATTCTTTGTCTTTCCACTCTGTCCATGTCTATGGTGGTTCTATCTCTCCCTATGGGATGATTGAAACTTACTTCGGGTCTCTCTTTATTTTTCTCTCTTTGATTAGCATGGGCTGAGGATGTTCCTGCCCTTGTTGGCTCGCGTTTACATTTGCTCGAGATGGAGGGAATACTAAATCACCTCTCCATGTGTATGTATTTCTTGCATGGTCTGGTACCACAAAGACTCTTTCTGAAGTCTCATCCAGGTATACAACCTTTCCAGGTGTATCCGGGTCCTTAAATTCGTAGATTATAATGGAGCCTACCTCACTTGGTTGTTCCGTTCTGTACCTCCAAAATGCTTCGTCAGTTTCTGTATTTACAAACAGCTCTATGCTTCTGTTATCCTGAGGGGTCCAATTTGGAACTAGTACTCGTGTCAGTACAGATTTCCCTCTAGGTGTCCTAGGTTCTTCTAATGGTTCTTTTCCTTGGGATTTCGCTTCCGTTTCCAACTGAATTATGCCAAACTCATTGGTATTGTTTGGCTGAGTACTTAAGATGTACATCGTTCCTTCTTTGTCTATGTATGCGTCTCTCTCAAATTTCACCACTGGACGTTCCAATCCAATGGGTTGATCAGGGTTATGCATTTGCACCACTTGTCTTCGCAAACCATCCTCATAGATGCGAGCACCTAAGCGGTTGGTTCGGATAAATTCTAATTGAGTCCTATAGGGTCCTTCAGGTCTTTCTAAATAAGCTACATTTGACCCTCCTTCTGGCCTTTGTGCTAAATGCCATTTCCGATTCACTCGTGTCTGAGATCTCGTAGGGATAATTAGTTTTCAATTGTTGAGCCCACGATCGTGCAGTGGTTCCTACACTTGCTTCTGATGATCTAAAGCTTAGTCTGTCTGACTTACCTATGTGTTTGCCCAATCTAAGGTTCATGAATTTACTTCGTCTGATCGTTAACGTTCCTTGTTCTTTACTTTCTTGATTCTTTTTAAATGCCTTTAAGTTCTTGTCTTGATGTAAGCGTCAGGAATTCGACTTTCCGTGGTACTTTTGAGTTCTCGTTCTGTCAGACTTAGGTTCTTTTTCTTTATGTTCTCGTATCACACACCTTTACTTTAGTCTTGGACTTGGGGAATTAAATATCTTGAACTTGCTCGTTCCTATCATAGTTAATCCACAATGCTAACATTTTAGCCTAAGTTAAGAATTGGCTGAGGGGGTTGAGTAATCTTCCAACCTCAAGTCAGCTGCTTTGGTTGTTCTGATGCCCAAGAAGCCACGCTTCCCAAGCCTTGCGTTCTTCTCTGCCTTGCCTTGGTTGCCCTTGATTGTCCTTGCTAGACCTGGAAAAATCCAATATTAGAATAATTTCACAAATGGATGATCAAGCACTTGAGTATATACACCCTTAAAGGTCCTTTCCCTTTTGCCCAATTTTTTTTGTGCTGCCCCCTGGTTTTTCTAGTCCCACACTAGGTCAACCTCAAATTAGCTTATCTAAAAATCAACGTATTTTTCTATGAAAAAAATAGTTGAGGTCACGTAGTACTCGTAAAGAGCTTTCTAACGAGCTATAAAGCTCAAAAAACGGACTTCGGATGAAAAAGATATGACCGTTCAGGCTCTCGAGGGTAAAAACTGACAAATAGGTTTTTCTTCAAATATGAGCTAAGGGGTCTCCTATGAGTCTAATCACCCAAAAATTTTCAAAAAGTAGCCCCAAAATTGGCCAAAAATTGAAACCCTAAAATTTGCATTTTGGGTGAGCAATCGCGATGGTCTGGGACCGTCGTGATGGTCCAGGTGAACCGTCGCGATGGAGTGGCACAATCGCGATGGTCCGAAGGAACGAACAGTCGCGATGGTCTGAAAGTGGATGATCGCGATGGCGTAAATGTGAACTGTCACGATGTTCTGGAATGAATGATCGCGATGGTCCAAAAATGAACTGTCGTGATGGCATCAGTCAACGGTCAACGCGAGCCGTCGCGATGGTCCAAGTGAACCGTCGCGATGGTCACGGGCGTGATGGCATGAGCCAATCGCGAGGGTATGATTTTGAGTCATCGCGATGGCGTACCTGGGACAGTCACGATGGCATGACTAGTGAGCAATCGCGATGGTCTAGCTTTCCACGTGGCAGCGTCGGCGCGATGGCATGAGCCAATTGCAATGGCATGGGGTCGACAGGATCGTCGCAATGGTCAAGGACCATCGGGATGGTTCAAATGAACCGTCGTGATGGCGTGAGACTGTCGCGATGGTCCGACCGAGCCATCGTGATGGCGTGAGCCAATCGCGATGGTGTGACACAATCGCGATGGTCTGAGCCTATCGTGATGGTCCACCAAAATGATGATTTTGCAAATGCGTTTGTGGATCCGTGCAAGTGTTAGTGTCGCCTACCTCTTGGTGAACTCGCATACAAAAAATTCCGAAGTTGGCAGACCATCGTGATGGTCTGACACCTACGGCAGATCTTTGACAGAAAGTGAAATTTTACCTTTTTGCAGCCTTCCTGATGCTCTGGAGTATTGTACCTGCAAGAAAACTCAAAAACACAATAGCACATGCAAGCACAAAAGCTCTCTCTCTCTCTCGCATGCACAAATGAGGGGAAATGAGGAGAATGGATGGATATGGTGAGTTTTCTGATTTTTTTGGAGTTGAAGATGATGATGCCGTGATGAAGATGGAGTTTGGGGGAGGTGAAAAACACTAAAAACTAAGTAAAAACAACAACAAAAAACTGAAATTTTTACCTTCCAATGCCACTCCTTGCTATACTCTTACCATCACACATTCGTCCTAGACTCGATCCCCGACAACGACGCCAAATTTGGTGTTGCTCTAGCACAATGGTGAGAACCACATTAAGAAGCTCCACCTCCTTAATGTCAATCCGCAGAAGAGATAGGAGTGATATAAAGATCGTGATTGTGAGATGAAGTGAGAGTGAAGGTGAGAAGCATAGAGATGCACACACACATACACACACACTACGAAGAGACAAGCAAGACACAATGGAAGGTGAGAAATCAACTCTATTGCTCAAGAACACTCTTACAAGTTCAAAATGGCTCTAAGCTCTTCTCTACTCCAACAAGCTAACCTCAAAAATGAGCTCTCTAGCTCTTTTTATAGATTCTAGACTAGTTTTGACCGGTTTCACATCTAGTGACCGGCATAGTTAAAAAATAGGTTCTAGGCGCTATTTGAAAGGGTAAACGGTGTCTAAAAATAAGCAAAATTGGTACGCTCATTCTACCTAAGCTTCTCAAGCTTGAGGACTTCTCAGCTTGCACAAAATGGAGCTATAAATTACAAAAAGGGTTTTTTCTATGTTACATATGTTACAATAGTGATGAAAATCACTCTTGGAGGTTTTGAAAAGTATTTATAAAACATAGATCTATAAAAAATTGATTCGACTGAATCCCTGCTCTGTCTTTACATGCTTCCACGTCTTCTATGCCTCTGGATACTGCCAACACCATGGCACTTCCCACACCATGTGTTGGACCTAAACACGCCCTGATTAGGGTCTGAGGTTGTCTCATGTTTCACAGTGTATGTTTCTTGGGTGAACATGGCAGCTTTTACTACTTGAGTTACCAACTCTAATATTCACTCCTCTATCGATGCAGGTTTAACCTCGCCTGGCATATTGGTCACAGCTACAAAGGCCGGAGTGGTCAATGTAGGGCTTCCCTGGCCAAGATTTCTTACTGGTGTGCTCCCTAGTCCTTCTATTGGCTCGTATAGGAGCTCTATCCTCCTCTATTGACCCAATTGCACTTTCTCCCATACCCTAGCCTGCTCTTTGGTAGCTATCAAATTGGCGGGCGGCGTAAGGCTTATATGCTGTTATGCAGTGGGATCCCTTAATCCTGCGATAAACCTTCTTTTTAGTGTTTCATCATTTGGGGCATTTACGCCCATCTTCCTTACCAAAGTTTCCATTCTCTGGATATAATGGTCTATGCTTTCATTTACTCCTTGCTGCAAATAGTCCATTTGTTGGGCAAGGCGGTCTTGGAACCCTTGTCTTCGAAATTTTGCCAGAAAGGCATCTTTTAACATTTGATACGTCCCTCTCTCCTGAGGTGTCAAACTCCCATACCCGTTTGCTGCCTCGTCTCGGAGGGTGGCTGGAAAAATTCTTAATCTCTGCCCTTGGTCTACGACTTCATTTGCCTCGCAAGTCACTTCAAAAAGCTGAATGAAATTGTCTGGGTCCTCATCCCAGAGGCCTGAGAATCTTGGGAAGTCTCCCAGATGTACCGGAATGCGGTAAGCCATTTCAAACAAAGGGGTGATATCAATGTCACTTCTTTTCGAGAAGTTTAGAGCCCTTGGTTTCAAGACTCCCTCGAGTCTCCTTACCTGAGCGGCTACTCTTCTCCGATAATACATTCTTTCCTCTAACTCCTTTGGACTACTCGAAGATGTTTCGTATGACTCCTGCTTACGCCTCTCTCGAGCTTCAGCCCTTCGAGCAGCTCGCTCTTCTCTCTCAATTCTAGTTCTTCTTGAGGAAGAACTTTCTTTGCTCATGTACTAGTCATTGGGTCAGAGAGCTCAGCCAACTTCTGGCGCTAGGCGAACCTATGGCACTCTCTTGTGGAGATGTGCCAAGCTCATCCCCAGTAGGATCGCCAAATGGATAAGGTCTTGAGCCCGTAGAATGTACAAATAGTTGCACCTATATTCAGCTATCTTGGTTCTATTTCTCTTAACTTGCCAAATTTATTTTACACTCAAGCCACCATGATGTCCGATGTGGCCAACATTTCTAATCTTGTTAGCTTATTCTTTGGTCCTTTCCCAACCTT
Organism: Ceratopteris richardii; assembly: GCA_020310875.1. NCBI lineage: Eukaryota > Viridiplantae > Streptophyta > Polypodiopsida > Polypodiales > Pteridaceae > Ceratopteris > Ceratopteris richardii. The sequence goes on from CM035410.1 coordinate 2,997,731, forward strand.
GATCTTGGTCCTATCGCCTTCTTTGCATGGAAAGGTCTATTTATGGTGCTATACACACTTGTCTTTTGTGCTTATTTTTCACCTTCTATTTCTCTTTTCCACTTTTGGATTTCGCTATGCCTCATTCTCACATATGACACACACAATCCCAATTCTTTCCCTCTCTCTTCCTATCTCAAGTCTAGTCTACCCACCTTTTATTTCCACTACTCCCACTCTAGTTGCTAGCTTCGCATTCTTCTCTCTACTTTTCAAGGCCCATTTTAGCACCAATCTTACATTTCCTCTTCCTTTTTGCTTTTCTCCTTTCTTTCTCTTCTCCCTTCTATTGAACACAATCCTTCACATACTTCACACCATGTTCACTCTTTCACACTCTCCCACTTACTCTTTCTATCCCTTTCGCCTTTTCTCACTCGCTCACACACACTCTCACCTTCTCTTGTTCTCTGATTTCCAGCTATTCCTACATACCCGCTCTTCCTCTCCTTACCTCCTTCTCACACATGCATAGTCTTTTCCTTCTTCACTCTCTAACACTTCCACACTATCAAACGCATTCTCCTATTCTCTCATTGCTTCCCAATCGCTCACCATGGCACTATTCCCCACTCACTTTATCAATCACTTACTCACTAATTAGCTCTCAACAATACAATCACAATCCTACGCACACCCTTACTTGCATATTTCTCACTCGATCACACACTCGACTGAGCACACAAACTCACTCACTCACCAGGGCACCTTTAAACACACACACTTTCACATGAACACTTAGCCACCATTTACCCAAGCACTTCCACACTCATGCACTTGCGCACTTACCCCTTCAAAATTTTATCGACACACTTGTACACAATTGCACACTCTTGACATAAGGACATTCTTAGATGCACACACTTAGACCATCCGACACACAACAACACACAAGCAACCAATTGAACATTTGCAATCAAACCATCAAACAATCAAACATACTCATTTCAACCACGCAACATTTTACCCACACACACACACACAAACCTAGACACACCACGTCAAACACGTTGACTCAATTAGTCAAATATCCAAACCCTGAGAGACACACACACTCATACTATCTCATGTATTCACTAACACATTCAAACAACCACAGTTTCTCTCACTCAGGTGGCCTTACCCGAACCCACAAAAAAAACACTCACCGTCAGACATGTCCCCACTCCGACAAAGGTGTAGAGATTCAAATTTTCACACACTTTCTATCACACGCTTCCTCATTTACCGACTTACATAACCAACCCTTGAATACCCAACCACATCGAACACATGCACTCATGCTCAATACAACATTTGCCTAAACTAAGGATATGAAAGAAATTGTAGTTTAGTTGTACGGGTCATTCGTTCCTTTTGCTCAGTTGGCAGCATCGAATCCAGAGAGTTCAATACCTCATTTTTTATAAGCTCCACTATGCTAATACAACATTTCATATTTATACTTAATTACACTAAGCATGAACTTGTTTGACTGGAGGATAAACAATATAAAACCAAAACCTTGAGGAAATCATGGTTTTACAAGCGACAGAGGAAAACTACTGCCCAAGAAAAAGAGCATCATAATAAATGTGAGGTCATTTCCGTGCTCGAGACATATCGTTTGTGCACATAGTAGTTTGTTTGGTTAGCACCTTAGGGATTTGGAACTCAGTATTGATCTCTTACACAACTCACTGAAATTCCACGGAACGAGCATCAATGCATTATCAAGAAAAACAAAAGACAGCCTATTGGGCTCTGCTTACCATAGTTTTGAGAGGCTTCTTACGATGATCCTCATATGCTTCTAGTGCTCATTAGAAAACCAAAGCTTCTTGATTTAATTATCATGAACTTAGCAATAATTATGCAAACTTCATTGTTGCATGCCACCCAACCTAATGCACCTTTCAGCACGTCATCATTACATGCAAGGGATCTCAAGAAAACATAATAATAAATTTGCCAATATATATCCACACCGGAAGGGCTTGGTGGCTTACTTGTGGCGAGTCACAGATGTACCAGTCACTTCTCTCCAGTGTTGCAACACTTCCCAGCGGTTCACTCTCCCATAGCTAAAGTCTTCTTCGCTTTTCGTAACTTGGTCAATCACATTCCCTTCAGAGCCCCTCCTTTCGAACAGCTCTCTCTCTCTCTCTATGTGTTAGATCCTACCAGCCTCCCCCTCTACTTCAGCCTTGCAGAAACTTCTCACTCACTAGGGTGCTTCTCTCTCTCTTCAGAATAATTGAACAACCAGCTAACCAACTCCTCTATTGGGCAAGGAGTGCCAATTTTATAGAATGGGGAGGGGGAGAGGTCAGATATCCTTTGACCACACGTGGGGTTGAAGAAGCTTTGGGTACACGTGGGTGAGGCAAGCGAAAGTGGTAGACAATGGCAAAGGAGAGTGGGTGTCAAAGTAGAGGGAGAGTGGTGGTCAATGTGTCAGGGAAGGGACAAAGTAGTCAGAGGAGTGGAGGGATTGGCTGTCAGATGATGGCAGAGAAAGTGGGGGGGGGGGGGGTAGTTACAAAGTGAGTGGGGATAGCTTCCTAAAACTTAGGAGGCTTGAATACACATGATGCGACTTTGGTGCAGACCTCCAATGTCATCCGAATCTGCTTCTGCACTGTGCCAAGCGGGGTCGTCTTCAATGTCTCTCAACATTATCATCAACACTACAAATATCCTTGCTATAAAATGAGGGAGCTTACGCATCATTCCAGGTGCCCTTTTCCAATACCTGCAGAGCTTAGTTTTGTAATAACGGTCATGTATGATGGGTATTCTGGTATCAACCAGCACCCTTGTATTCAAGTCAACTAGATCCTACCAATCCTCATAGTCTGCTGCAAGATCATCAGAGCCATCCATAGATCCTTCTCACTCATCAATGACTTGAAAATAACCAGTTTTCTTCTCATACTTGATGAGAGTATTGTGATCAAGAATTGATGCAGCTGAATGAATCAAGTTAGCTCGCCTTTCTTCTAGAAACTTATCCCCATCTAGAGCATCAACACTGATTCCATAAAGCACAGGATTACGAAGCATCCGAATATACAAATGCGTATAGCCAAGCCACACACATGCTTCCTTGGCATTCTGGGCAGTGCCCAGGCCAATCTCTGCATTTAAATTATTAGCTAGGCGAGATATAAACTGACTCTCAATTGGCAATTGTTGATTCATCCATGACAAGTAATACTGCAATTTGTTGTGACCAGTAATGATGATTCCTTCACCATATATATCATACTGAGTCTTTCCAGCCCTTCCAAGCATTTGCATCACATCCAAAGCACTTAATTCAGTCCATGCTCCTTTTTCAGGATTATAGACTTGATTACCTTTTATGATAACCGTATGGGCTGGTAAATTAACTCCCCAAGCAAGAGTTGTAGTAGATACTAATACTTGAATATGACCATCAGCAAACAGATCCTCCATTAATGTCCTATTGAGCCTTGTCATTCGAGCATTGTGAATCGCAAACCCATATGGCAGCAAGTCGCGCAAGTTGGTATTCTTCACTCACTTGGTCTCAGTTTGAAGAATCTCTCTGCTGGCAATATCTTCCTTTAGAAACCGTCCAATCATATCACTCCCAAGAGCTTTATCCTAGATGAAGCGTGTAGTCTTTGCAGTTTCTTTTCCTGAATGGACAAATACAAGCACTTGATGCTTCCCGGCTTTTGCAAGAACTTTCTCATAGCATATGTCATTCATTAGCTCAAACCTTGCAAAAGATTTCTTTACAGTTATTCCAATATATTGTTGTGGTGAGGGGCATGGTCGATAACTATTATCGAAGAAAAACAAGCCTTTTGCTTTATCAACCTTCAAAAACAATGCAACATCCTCATAGTTGGGAAGTGTAGCTGACAAACCCACAAGCCGAATCATGTCTTGAGTTGTCTCTATTTGTCTGACTGTCCTTGCAACTATACTTTCTAAGACAGGCCCACGGTTGTCATGAAGCAAGTAAATTTCATTTATTATAAGAAGCCTCACCATTTGTGTGTAGGTCCCGTCACCAGATTTACGGGTAATGATATTCCATTTTTCTGGTGTGGTTACAATTATCTGTGTCTCCTCAATCTATTGCTTGGACAAAGTTTGGTCCCTTGTTAGCTCCTTCACTACAATCCCATATGACTGTAGCCTCTTAGACAGATTCCCTACCATTTCTGCAACCAAAGCCTTCATGGGAGCTACGTACACAACCTTGAATCTACTCAAGTCAATGGTGCCATCCTCTTTCCTATGTATACCAATCCCATGAAGTATTGCAAGCATTGCCACATTCGTCTTACCAGCACCCGTAGGTGCACAAAGAAATAGATTTTCCGGTGTAAACATAGCTGTTTCATAGACTCTACTGTGTACTCCGTTGAAAGTCTTCATTTCTGAAAATGTTGGTTGTGCCCAATCTGGCATATCAGTGATCCTCACTAGCTCTTCTCCTTCTGCAATGGGCTTGGCCTTCAGATGAGGAACATGCACTTCCTCATAACGATTTTTTGTTGTTCTGTAAGTCTTATTGGGAAGTTCACACTTCTTATTCACCATCAGGAGGCCTCCTTGGTGGAAAGTGAGCTGATCCAAATCAAGCAACTGATGCTGCCCTTTAGACCATCCACCTACGGTTGTCCCTTCTCTATCAAATCTTTCTCCTTTTACAGCATCCCCCCCATCATCTCTCAAAATACGTGCTTGCTCTCTGATGCTTCTCTCCAGGTTCTTTTGCCGCTCCTTGGCTGTCGCCCTAGTTGCATGCAGCTGCTCCAATATAGCAGATAGGGCAGGCCCACCTTGATTCATTTCCTCCCCAATCCTCTTCCTTTCTGCATCATCCTCTCACTCTTGCCAATCATGTGCACCTACACAACTTTCAGCCTATTTCTTATGAGAACCTTGATAAGATCAAACTTATTATAGTCGAGAAGCATCACAAGACAATTTTCCACCTCCATGTCATCACCCTCTGCCTTTCACTTGGCTTCTTAGGAAATTTTGAAGCCGTAACACCCTCTTTTTCTTTGTTCTCTCTGTTGCGCTTGGACTTCTTGAGCTTCTCTTCGAGCTCTGGTGCCTTTTCGTGATAGACCATGTCGCCAAACTTCTTGGGATCGATCTTTCCCCAAAGTGACTCCGGCTCGCCAGTTGGCTCGTGTGTATCACGAGGACGTGTATTTGTTGTCAACACAAGACTAGAGTTTGCCTTGTATTCATACTGTTTGAATCGAGCGTGTGCCTCTGCACCTCCTCCGAGATGCACCATGACTGACAGAACGTAATGATCAGGACGGATGCATGAACAAACCTAACACAGTTGGCAACCCCCTTTTGGTATTTATATCATCTAAGGTATGGTCCACAATGATTTCCCTCTCTTATCAAAGGAGACTGAACATTCTAAGGCCTCCACTCTCCTAAGCCCCCAACATCAGCATCAAGACCACGAACACGAAGTTCATTCCTCAAGTTAATATTAACAGACCGAGAGATCCCACATTAGGTGTCATGGCTTATGTGTGAAACAAACAAAGATATGAATCCCCGAAAGCCTCTCTAAACTCCTTAAAATTTATATTTGAGCTTTGCATTAGAACCTGGTTTCCAAACATATCTACATCAAAATAGATTAAGCCCCTTCAGAGTAATTTTCATATAATATTTGATATCTGCAGCTCAGAGTACAACGTTTCGATCACATATAACTGCTCCTAAATCACTTCTTCATAAATCAAAAATCAAGGTGCAAGATAATGACTTTATTCAACCACTGTTGCTGGACTTGAGGCCAAATGCTATAAACTCTCTTCCTTCCTTCAGTCAATCTTTCCTCTTCTCCTTCTTTTTCCTCTTTTCTGAAATGGAAACAAAAAACGACACACACATACATGTGCATACATATATACACATATATCCATATTTTACTAACACATTACCCCACAACCATATATATGTACACATACGATCGCACCCTCAATCCAGAGTATTCATATATGCATTTACACCATTCCACACACACATGACCACCTCATTACTTCCATATCCAACTTGGCTATTTTTTTGCATCCTTTCATTTTGAAATGTTTTAACAGATACACAAACACTCTTTGGGTTTGTAATGATATCCATTCAGTCATCAAAAGAACAAATCAAGGGCCTCTGACATGTCACAATCAATAGATTGCTTCATTCATATACTCACGAACACGCCTGCATCTACACATGTACTCTCGTGGTTCAATCATGCACTCAGAGCCTTATCCATGCTAAGATTGTACCCTCCAAAAGATGCAAGCACAATATTTTTTGGGTTATCTGAGCAAGATCGCATTTCCAAGAACTATATTTTTCATAAACACCACATCAGTAGATTTAAAATTAGCATAAATTTTTTGTGTAACATACTCCCCTCTTCTTGCTTGCGACGTTGTCCTCGACGAGCATTCCTGCCGTCTCGTTTTCACCTGTCACTCATTCGAATGGTTAAAGTTTTTCATAGAGATATATAAAACACAGCCATTCAATCAATCAAGAGATGAGACCCGACAAGCCACAAACATATCTATATCATGCTCTCTCTTCATGCACAATCATCATGCAGATTTTTCTTCATTCGGTTATTGGTTTATTCTGCCAATCATGTCCACAATCACATGCATCGATACATTCTTGTAACACATCTATTACACAGTCGATCACATTCTTTTCAACATGCTCATGCATGACTCCTTTCCTTTCCATATCATGCTTCTTATGCAAAAAAAACCAAAGCAATGCAATGTATGCATGTCTTATTCCAAAACACGATTTTAATCAATGACAAAAACTTTTTGCGTTTGACTAAAAAATGATTACAAGATGAAGACACGATCTTGCCCTCGGTGAAGTAATGACCAAACATCATTTGTTATGATTTTTGTCTTTTTCCAAAACAAATTCCTTACCTTGCTCACCTTGTTGAAAACCTTCTTGATTTCCTTTTCTCTCTTATCTGCTCAATCATCAAAAGATGTTAGACCAAAAAAAATATGCAATAATAACCAGAGAACAGAAACCCAAAATGTCACATAATCATATCGCATATAAAGATTCATTATCCTGTTTTATGTAGGCTATGTACACACAAGCAACATTGAGATTTCCTAAAGTGCGGCCTTGCCTCATATCCCAAAAAAACAGATCATCAACAGATGAAGCGAGACATGAATAAAGATTTTTTAAGAAACATATACAACACTACCGACCTCTAGAACAAACTTGCCAAAAAAATCAGAACAAAACAAATATGGAAAATGGATTACGAACCAACCATTCATACATATAATAATTATACCTTTTGTTGGTATTGGCCTTGAGTAGATTGATCTATCAGTTATCAGCATCCCATCCCATTAGACATATGCATGCAAAAAAACACACCTCTCTAGGTGATCGTCGCAATCCTCCTCTCTATGTCTCCCCCTCAGGAGTGAGAATATTTCTTTATATTATTTTTTTTTCTTTTCTTTTTTTTTTTAATTTTTAATTTACAAGTTGGCCTATGTTGCAATTGGATGCAACTCGTGGCCCTGACCACCCGATCAGGTTGGCTCCACCCGTCTACCAACACAACATAGCTTGCAACGACATATATACATGACATATACACATATATACGTGCTAGCCCATAGCGAAGCTGGGTGCAGTTCATGGTCTCGACCACCCGACCGAGATGGCTCCACTCACCTACCAACCTGCTATGGCACGAAGCACCGAAATAGATAGACACACAGTCGTCCTGGCCTATGATGAAATTAGCGTCGGCTCGCGGTCCTGACCACCCGATCAGGAGGATTCCGCCCACCTACTAGCCTGTCATAGCGCACAGGCACACATACATATATACACACGCTTTTGCTTGTACTTTTCTTTTTCTATCTTTTCTCCTCTCTTCCCCCCCCCCCCCCCCCCCCCCCCCTTCATCTCCCATGTCCTGAGAGTTAGGGAGAGGAAGAAAGGAGCGTCAACCCACCAAACCCACACATCATGCAACCAGAAGTACAAAAAATACAAAAACACCCATGAAAGCTGATAGGTCAATCTTCTCTTGCCATTACCTACTAAGATATAAAGATTATATGATACAACTGATTAATCGCAACCACACTTACCAATCCGGATTCTTCTCATCTTATTTTGAAGTTCTTTCCTAAGGTGGCAATGTTATATAAGCTAGCTCAAAAAGTCTCTACTCAGCCTCGTTTCATAGTTGGTGATCAATGTTCTCTAGGAGGTGAGTCAGGCTCCGCTTCAGGGGCCTCATCGTCACTACGAATCACCAACTGATCCGCCCATGCCCAATAGATATCATTTACCTCGTTAGGCATCTCCCTCGTGCTTTCATAATAGAAGTATCGGTCATCTGCATATCCAGCCCAACCAAGCAGATACGCCTTGAATTAGGGAAACGAAAATTCAATGTCCAAATATTGGTTCCAAAAGCATACTATCCAGTGTGCTTCCTCCACATCATAGTCTGTCCGCAAGCTCTCAACTGATATCTCCATGGTTTCTAACGCTTGATCTGAAAAATATACGACAAGGTCGAACAGAGCGCTCTATTATACTTGATCAGCCATCGATCTCCTAGTCCTCAGTGATCCTGCATAGTAACACACTTGGTTTACCAGTTTCTGCGATTCTTGCAAACAAAAGGTAAATTGAATGAAAACGTAGAGAAAGGACTTCTCGCTTCGTTCTCGTATCCAATCGCAAATCTCTCGTAAGAGCACCCAAATCACACAAAAAAGTGCTATCATCGAATGGCTCACTCGAAGTCCTCTCCGTACATAATCCCCTATCAACCTTTGTACGCTCTACTCGCTATCCTGACATTTATTTCTATCAAACCTTGATTGGATAACTTTGTCATATTCGTCTTGAGCCAATCTTGACTGCCTATCCCTTCTTCAATCCGTCACGTTTGAGAATTTTTGTTTCGCAACTATCTTGGTTCTCTTTATCTTTCCCTTTCAAGAGGTTTTCCTTCCGACCAGCTAAGTCCTTACTAGAACGCTTGTGATCCACACCACTTTTCTCTCCTCGATCCACCTTTGCCCTCGTGCTCTCCCTTGCATGTATTCTCGCTCATGGAATCTTGCATTCTCTTTGTGCCAAAAAATAACCGACCGCCTGGGTCCCTTATCAACTTCCGATGGCATTTTTTTTCTCGAATTTTAGAAGAGCTTCTCTTGTTCTTCGAAGAGTTTTCCTTCCTTGCATGAAGATCAAGCACCTGGCTCACTTTCTTCTCTTTTTTGGCAAGACCTACTTTTACCGTCTTTCTCGTATCCATCTTGGCTTCTTCTTGTCCTAACGACAAGCATGCGCCATTAGTCAACATCCTTTCAATTTCACCTTCTCGTCTCGGAGTGACTTCTTTCCACTCAACCCTTGCATCGCATTCTTGTACATTTGGTTCCTTAATCCCAAGCCGTATATCCCCAGGCTCATCTTCCAAAGCTTCGGCTTTTCCCTTCATATGCCCTACCTCCATTATGGTGGTCAATTCCAAGGTTGATCCCCTTTCTAGGATTTTTCCTTCAAGATGATCGTTAGTCTTGGTTTCCTTCGGGTCTATGTGTATCGTATTGCACTCAGCCTTGCCTGTACCTGCCAACCATTCCAACAGTTCCTGATCGGAATCATCTTTATAGAACAAGGGATTCTGATACTCTCTCATCTTCGTGTCTTGATTCTTGGAGAGTTGCAAATTGAACCCGTCTTGAAGTGGATTCTTGTAGGTATCCGTGTTCAAAGAAAAGCTGACTCGTTCCATCTCTTGCCTTACCTTCTCCTTTGCTTTCTTTTCCATCTCATCAACTGTTATTGTCTTCTTCTTGTCGGTCAAACTTGGAGATACTTGGATTTGAATCCGATCAGACTTTGGCCCGATTGTAATGAAACCCGTGCACCAGTCATGCACACATTTGGCTTGCACAAGCCATGGACGTCCAAGTAGGATTGAGAAAGTCGCTTCTGAAGTCCTCGGTCTGACTATCAAGTAATTGACACTAAACTCTAATCCTCCAACCACTGTGCTCACATTCTTCAAAAGGCCAACCGGTTTCACTTGAGTTTGGTCCACCATTCTTAGGGACATTGGAGTTTCCTCCATGTGGGTTAGGCCGAGATCCTTCATCATATATTTTGTCATTAAGTTGACTGCTGCCCCGCTATCCAATTGAGCACCTGGGACTGCATATCCCTTAATTTCAACAACCACAGAAGGAGCATTTGAATCGATCTGGGTTGTGATGCTCTGAATAAAACCTTGGATGTCTTTTTTCTGTCTCTTCTTATCTCGAGCTTTCCCCGATTTCTTGATATATTCGTTGTAAAATTGCTTCCTATATGTAGGGGAACATCTTAGCAAGGTGCCAATGTCCAAAGTAGCTTCTGTTTCGGCCAACATTTGCACAATGTCAATTTCCTCTGTTCTTTTCCTTTCCTTACGACATTTTGTGGTCCTTAATCTCTCTGGGAATGGGGCAATACCTGACATGAACTTCTTTGTCACCAGCGGAAGTATTTCGATTTCATCTCCGTCTTCAAATTCTCATTGCTCAACAAGTCCTTCCACTTGCTCTTCTACCTCCCTATGCTTGGGTGCCTTTGCTTTATCGGCATTTTCACTGCTTCTTTCTGCATCCTTCTTCACATATTCTTGGGTCCTCGTGACCACTGCAACAATAGGATCTTTTCGGGCACTCTCGCCTTGGTCAGCTTCCACGAAGTGCATGGAAGAACTGGGTCCTTCTCGGGAATTGGGTGTCCTAAACACCACTCCTATTGTAGAGATTTGTTCTTGTACTCTAGGAGTGGGATGCACCTGGGTCTCAACATAATTCGAGGATTCTACTGGCCCTTTTCCTTTGCCATTGTCAGCTTTCTTTTTTGGACAGTCTTCGTCAAAGTGGCCCTCTCCACTGTAGTACCTACACATTGGAGTATAATCAACGGGTTTCTTTTCATTTGGGCATCTAATTTGAGTATGTCCAAAACCATGGCATCTCCAACATTGAATTGGACCAGCCCCCCTTCCGTGGGCCTGTGGTGCCCTTCCAGGATAGCCACCCTCCTTACCTTGAGCACCATGCCCATAAGTCTGTCTGGTCTCCCAACGAGGTATGGGTGGGATGCTTTGAGCCGAGAGTCCTGTGTAAGGACGCCTTTGGGTGTTTTCCGATTGTAGGGTCTATTCTTCATAAGCCCTCTCATGATAACATTGGTCCTCTGTATGGTTCGACCTACTGCAGAAAGTGCAAAACTGTCTAGGTGGTGGTCTATCCATGAACACTCTTGAAACTGTGGGGCACTTGGAAGCCAGATGACCATAGCCATGGAACTTCCCACACCATGTGTTGGACCTAAACACGCCCTGATTAGGGTCCGAGGTTGTCTCATGTTTCACAGTGTATGTTTCTTGGGTGAGCATGGTAGCTTTTACTGCTTGAGTTACCAACTCTAATATTCGCTCCTCTGTCAATGCGGGTTTAACCTCACCTGGCGTATTGGTCGCAGCTACAAAGGCCGGAGTGGTCAATGTAGGGCTTCCCTGGCCAAGATTTCTTACTGGTGTGCTCCCTAGTCCTTCTGTTGGCTCATATAGGAGCTCTATCCTCCTCTACTGACCCAATTACACTTCCTCCCATACCCTAGCCTGCTCTTTGGCAACTATCAAATTGGCGGGCCGCGTAAGGCTTATATGTTGCTATGCAGTGGGATCCCTTAATCCTGCAATAAACCTTCTTTTTAGTGTTTCATCATTTGGGGCATTTACGCCCATCTTCCTTACCAAAGTTTTCATTCTCTGGATATAATGGTCTATGCTTTCATTTACGCCTTGCTGCAAATAGTCCATTTGTTGGCCAAGGCGGCCTTGGAACCCTTGTCTTCAAAATTTTGCCAAAAAGGCATCTTTTAACATTTGATACATCCCTCTCTCCTAAGGTGTCAAATTCCCATACCAGTTTGTTGCCTCGTCTCGGAGGGTTGATGGAAAAATTCTTAATCTCTGCCCTTGGTCTACGACTTCATTTGCCTCGCAAGTCACTTCAAAAAGCTGAATGAAATTGTTTGGGTCCTCATCCGAGAGGCCTGAGAATCTTGGGAAGTCTCCCAGATGTACGGGAATGTGGTAAGCCATTTCAAGCAAAGGGGTGATATCAATGTCACTTCTTTCCGAGAAGTTCAGAGCCCTTGGTTTCAAGACTCCCTCGAGTCTCCTTACCTGAGCGGCTACTCTTCTCCGACAATACGTTCTTTCCTCTAACTCCTTCCGACTACTCGAAGATGTTTCGTATGACTCCTGCCTACGCCTCTCTCGAGCTTCAGCCCTTCGAGCAACTCGCTCTTCTCTCTCAGTTCTAGTTCTTCTTGAGGAAGAACTTTCTTCGCTCATGTACTAGTCACTGGGTCAGAGAGCTCAGCCAACTTGTGGTGCTAGGCGAACCTATGGCACTCTCTTGTAGAGATGTGCCAAGCTCATCCCCAGTAGGATCACCAAAAGGATAAGGTCTTGAGCCCGTAGAATGTACAAATAGTTGCACCTATATTCAGCTATCTTGGTTCTATTTCTCTTAACTTGCCAAATTTATTTTACCCTCAAGCCACCATGATGTCCGATGTGGCCAACATTTCTAATCTTGTTAGCTTATTCTTTGGTCCTTTCCCAACCTTGATCTTGCTCCTATCGCCTTCTTTGCATAGAAATTTCTATTTATGGTCCTATACACACTTGTCTTTTGTGCTTATTTTTCACCTTCTATTTCTCTTTTCCACTTTTGGATTTCGCTATGCCTTGTTCTCACATATGACACACACAATCCCAATTCTTTCCCTCTCTCTTCCTATCTCGAGTCTAGTCTACCCACCTTTTATTTCCACTACTCCCACTCTCATTGCTAGCTTCGCACTCTTCTCTCTACTTTTCAAGGACCATTTCAACACCAATCTTACATTTCCTCTTCCTTTTTGCTTTTCTCCTTTCTTTCTCTTCTCCCTTCTATTGAACACAATCCTTCACATACTTCACACCATGCTCACTCTCCCACTTACTCTTTCTATCCCTTTTTCCTTTTCTCACTCACTCGCACACACTCTCACCTTCTCTTGTTTTTTGATTTCCAGCTATTCCTACATACCCCCTCTTCCTCTCCTTACCTCCTTCTCACACATGCATAGTCTTTTCCTTCTTCACTCTCTAACACTTCCACACTATCAAACGCATTCTCCTATTCTCTCATTGCCTCCCAATCGCTCACCATGGCACTATTCCCCACTCACTTTATCAATCACTTACTAATTAGCTCTCAACAATACAATCACATAATCCTACGCACACCCTTACTTGCAAATTTCTCACTCGATCACACACTGGACTGAGCACACAAACTCACTCACTCACGAGGGCACCTTTAAACACACACACTTTCACACGAACACTTAGCGACCATTTAACGAAGCACTTCCACACTCATGCACTTGCACACTTACCCCTTCAAAATTTCATCGACACACTTGTACACAATTGCACACTCTTGACATAAGGACATTCTCAGACGCACACACTCAGACCATCCGACACACAATAGCACACAAGCAACCAATCGAACATTTGCAATCAAACCATCAAACAATCAAACATACTCATTTCAACCACGCAGCATTTTACCCACACACACACACAAACGTAGACACACCACATCAAACACATTGACTCAATGAGTCAAATATCCAAACCCTGAGAGACACACACATACTCATACTATTTCATTTATTCACTAAAACATTCAAACAACCACAGTTTCTCTCACTCAAGTGACCTTACCCGAACCCACAAATAAAACACTCACCGCCAGACATGTCCCCACTCCGACAAAGCTGTAGAGATTCAGATTTTCACACACTTTCCATCACACGCTTCCTCATTTACCGACTGTTAAACGCGCGTTTGCCGTCACAGTCACGTTTAAGCTCTTTTCGGGTTCTTGGGAGTGGAAGGGGTCTGATAATCAGAGGACCTATACTTGATTTTCCCAATTAACTCATTCACAAAGCAGTACACGAGTGTTCAAAGAACTCTGTTAACACGAATTACTATTACTACTCCGGTTCGTTCTCTCACAGATTTCCGGTTCGTACACAGATTAAGACTTTCTCAGTACATAACGCAAAAAGTAAACATTACCATAACCTAGACTTACAACACTTAACTTAATGGAAAAGTGCTAACCACAAGTTAAGGTAATCAAACAACGACGACGAAAAGAACACAGTACTACTCAGAATTCTCAAAAGAACAATACTACGGAAACTCCACAGAACGTATCGCCTAGCTAGACAGTCTGGCGATTCTTCTGGTTGTCACCAAAGCGTCCTTTCATTGATTTATAAATGGATACAACTTTATGCAATGACCTTTCGGTTTGTGTAGAATATGAAAAGGAAAAGATTTACAATTGCCAATCCGGCGGCTTAGAGTGGCACGCACGGTGGACTTGAACCCGCAGGTATACAAAATTTTATGGCTCATCTACTATACCCTATAGATACATTGTTCGGGCTAACTTAAATGTTCTAGCAATTTTTTGCTTTAGTGAGTCTAACATTTTTTTTCAGAATCTCTGGTTCTACGAGTTGAGCATCAGTTCTTACTGAACGAGTTGCAATTACCTGACTCATCAAAATTTTTGCCTGTGTTTGCAGAAAGGCTTCCTGAAGATAGAATTCATTTGCCAAAGCTGCATCCCGGTTCACTTTCATGTCTTGAATTCGTTTATCAACTCTAGATAATCTTTCTTTTTGACCACCCAATTGGTTCTCTCTTCTCTCCAATTCTTGATTCTGAAATTGGATGGTCCGGTAATAAGCATCTCTTTCTCTTCGAGTTCCTGTGACGTCCTTCAGAAGTTGAGCGACCAATGTCATCTGTGTTTTAAGAGCAGAATTTGATTCGAATAGGGTTGCATTTGTGAACTGGAGCTCTGTATTGGTTTTCTTTAGTAAATTTGTCATTTCTGTCCTTTCTGCATGGCTTCATTCAATTGTTCTCGAGTTTCTTCTAACAAGTTTCCCAATGCTATACAGGCATCCTCTTTATCTTTAACTAACTGCTATAATTGAAGCATCTCTGCATCAGTAGCACTTAATAACCCTTCATTGGCTTGTATCTCTGCTAACGCAGTATCTCTCTGACTGATCAATGAATTCTGTTCAGTAAGCTGTTCTTGAAGGTATCGAATCTATTCGTGCAGGGCATGATTTTCTGCTTTTACTACAATTAGCTCTTCTTAGAGTGGATTAA
The DNA here is from genome assembly GCA_020310875.1 of Ceratopteris richardii. Lineage (NCBI taxonomy): Eukaryota > Viridiplantae > Streptophyta > Polypodiopsida > Polypodiales > Pteridaceae > Ceratopteris > Ceratopteris richardii. The sequence goes on from CM035410.1 coordinate 3,013,125, forward strand.
TATCTGCCTCAAGAACATCGACTTTATGCTGGAATTCTTCTCTGAGATTATCAGTAACCTTTTCATCTGTGCTAGTAGTTGCTGCGATAGTTGGATCAACATATGACCCATGGATGCGAGCTCAGTAAACATAGGAATTGAAGGAAACAGAAGAGGAGGACATGGTTGAGATGAAGAAGCTGTCAGGAGTTGATGGGAATTGGGTGGAGAATAGTTAGGTGAAGAGGATGATGAATCCGGTGCTTCAGGTACAATCGGTGGAATGGGAACAATAGGTTTAAGTGGATGTATGGGTGGAGGAGTGGGTTGCAAAGTGTTAGCCACCAATACTTTTTTGGTGGGTTGCTGTGTAGACACTTGAGGTTGGACAACTGCAGAATCTACTGTCGCAATCAAGGTTGCCAAAACTTCTGCAACAATAACTTGCGTATCTTCTTACACATCATGTTGAAACTGCTGCTGAGATTCTTCCTTAGAAGATCTGTCTTCAGAATCGGTAGTAACACTCTGATCTTGTTGCTGGTTTGGAGATGACTGAGCGGATGAATCATGGTGAATTGAGGTAGTAGTGTCGTGAAAAATCTCTTCTTCATTTTTGTCTGCTTTATTTCCAGCAGCAGACCCTTGCACTTGACTGTCAGACGAACTTATCCGGATTCGTTTTCGGCGGAGGAGTTGGAAGATTTCTTCATCATCTTCGTCGTCGTCTTCAAGTAATTGAGCAGATTCCTCATGATATAAATTGCAGCTCGTGGAGGCAGTTGCGCTGCTTGGAGGGCCGGAAACAAAAAAGAGAGGATGTGCGGTAAACGTGAACGTGGGAGATCACCTTTGTTAACGTGTTTTATGACCGTACCGCATTCACGGTGAATGCGCCGAAAATAGTAAGAAGCAAAATTGATAGGCTCTATAGCAGCCATATCAATCACCGAGTAGAATGGGTGAGAAATCCCATAAGTGCGTTTCTATAAGTTCAGTATGGCTACTAAAAATTGGAAAGCTGTTCGTTCAGGCTCAGGGCGACAGAGTATGGCATACTCATTCGAAGAGTGCCTGGGAAACAATTGAGTCATCATAGCGATTGGAAGGTTAGGACCATTCTCTCGTCCTTCCGGAGAGAGTCGGAAAGCGGTAGCAAATGACTGCAGTGTGATTACGATACGAGAGGGGAAACACGTAATAGGCCAACTCTGCTCCGTAGCAGGTGTGGCGGCAATAGCAGCGATAATATGAGCATAGTATGGATGGCACTCCATTGAATGCCAAGGCAATTCAGCGAAGTTGGACAAACCTCGGACACGCAAGACTTCACTCACGTCCGGAGGAATTCCATCACAAAAGGTAGCAAAATTTGCTAAAGCTTCCATGATCCGCATGCAAAATAGCACCAATACACAGGGATTACAGAGAGCACAAAGCACACAAAACACACATACACAATAGCGACTAATAGCGAAAAGAAGAAGATTAAGTAGAAACTTGGCAACGAAAGGTGATCGAAAATGCTAATCATCGTGTGGTGTTGAGATGATAACCTTCATAACTATGGCGTGCATGCATGTGAAGAATCGATAATGTAGGGCGGTTGTTGATCATAATTAAATATCAAAACGAGGATATTTACATGCTTATTTAATTAACATGCAAAAAATAAAAAGAAAGCAAATAACACACGAAAAATCGGAGAACACGTCAGCGAGAATCAGATGCTTGATGATACGGCCGTAACTTTGAATCATTGATCACTTTAGAAAGAGGAACTCCGGTTAATGTAGTCAACCGAAAAGTAGCTGGGCCCACTTGTTCACTAATCCTGTAAGGACCAAACCACCGTAATTTGAATTTTCTAGCCGTACGATTTGATTTAGCATTATAAAATAACACAAGCTATCCCACCGAAAAAATTGGAGTTTTTAGATATCTATCATGAGTACGAGCTTGCCTCAACTGAACTTCTTGAAGGGTCAGAAAACTTTCCCAGCGATGTTCATCCAAGTTTCTGAGTGCTTCCAACCGAAATGACAGAGAGTCTTCAGGTAACAATTTCTGAGAGATGGCCACACGTAAGCTTGGTACTACAAGTTCCATTGGTGCAATTGCCTCCAGTCCATATGCAAGCTTGAAAGGAGTCAGTCCGGTTGCGACTTTGTATGTAGTCCGGTATGCCCACAATATTGCAGGTAGTAACTGATACCATCTTTCTGGTGATTCCACAACCAATTTTCGAAGCATACTCAGCAAGGTCTTGTTGGTACTTTCAGCTAAGCCATTAGCACGAGGATAATACGGTGAACTGAATTTATGCAGAATTTGAAAAGTGTGTGTGAGCACGCGCATTAAATTGTTGACAAAGTGTGTTCCTTGATCTGTGACAAGTTCCAAAGGTAATCCATAACGTGGGAATACGTCCTTCATTAGACATTTTGCCACCGAAACAACTGTGGCGGACCGTAAAGCCCAAGCTTCTGCCCATCTAGTAGCATAATCTGTACATGTCAAAATGTAGCGATTGTTGCTAAGGATTGCTGGAGGTGTGATTGATCCAATAAAATCAAGACTCCATTTCTGAAAAGGTTCCAAAGGTAATACAGGTTGTAGAGGGAAGAAATGGCGTTGTAATGGCTGTCTAGATCGCTGACAATTGTCACATTGCTCCACAAACTGAGATACATCTTTGTACATAGTAGGCCACCAGAGCCCACTTTGCAGAATTTTTCGGTGCGTTAAATCTATTGCAAAATGTCCACCGGAGGGTATTGAATGTGCTAGGGCAATAACCGAGTTTACTTCATGTGGAGGAATACAACGAAGCAAGATCCCAGTGTGATCCATAGAATACAACTATCCGGCAATCAACCAAAATCTGCGACTGTAAACTGTAATTTTCGGACGCATAGCAAGAGAAGTTTGAGGGGGAAGACATCCATCAGTAAGAAAGGTTAATAACTGATCATAGTAGGTAGGTGTTACAGGAGGTTCTGTAGATTCATCATTAGTCGTTTCAGTAACATAAATTGCTGGTGTGGTGTCATCAACACCGATCGGAGCTTCACCGGAATCCAACCGAGCGAGAAAATCTGCTAATGCATGTGCAGTACCAGGATGATGAATCACTTCATAATCAAATTCTTGTAACAATAGAACCCAACGTGCCAAGCGGCCACCTAAATGCTTCTGCCGAACCAGATACACCAGCGCAGCATGGTCTACATGAAAGATGAATTTTCTGCCTATCAAATAATGCCGGAATGTCTTTACAGAATACACCAAACCAAGACATTCTCTTTCAGTCACTGAATAATTCTTTTCAGCCGGAGCAAGCCTTCGACTTGCATAATAGACAGGCCGTAACCACTTATCAGTTTGTTGCATTAAAACACTTCCAATGGCTATATTTGATGCGTCTACAAAAACATGAAATGGTCGCTCTCAATCAGGAGGTTGTAGAATTGGAACCTGCGTTAATAATCCCTTTAGACGATCAAATGCAGTTTGACATTCTGGAGTCCAATCAAACTGTCGAGGAGTACTAGTTATTAGCCGATTTAGGGGTATTGCCAAATGGGCAAGCCACCGTAAATGTCTACCATGCCACCTGACTTGACCCATGAAGCGCATCACTTCTTTCGGCGTAGTGGACACAGGTGCTTCTAACACGGCTGCAACTTTGTCTGGATCAACTTGTATACCCTGTGCAGATACAATGTGGCCAAGGAGTTTACCACAAGAAACCGCAAAGATAGATTTGGTTGGGTTTAAACAGAGTCGGTATTCTCGGCATTTCTCGAAACAACACTGTAAATGATACAGGTGTGCTACCATCTGACCGAATAAAGAGAAGTCATCTAGATATACTTGCATAAAAGAAGTGAGATAGGGTGAGAAGATTTCCTGCATACACCGCTGAAAAGTGCAAGGAGCATTTCTTAATCCAAACCACATGACTGTACAAGCAAAAACATCCCAATTCGTAATAAATGCTGTTTTTGGTATATCTTGCTCAGCCATTCTGACCTGGTTATAGCCACTATAACCATCAAGAAATGAATACATCTCATGCCCAGCCACTCTGTCCAGCATTGTATCAAGAAATGGAAGAGGAAATGGATTAGGTACAGTGGCTACATTCAATTTCCGGTAATCGACACATATTATGAGATGCTTGTTTTTCTTTGGTACGATCACGATCGGGGAGATCCATTCAGCGTGCTCAATGGGTACAATGAATCCTACCTTTAATAGGCGATCAAGTTCTGCTTTGACCTTTGCTGCATAGTTGGGATTCATTCGGTAGCTGGGTTGTTTAATCGGCTTTGCTTCTGGTTTGCGCACGACCCGATGCTAATAGATGCGAGGATCCAGACCTTTCATATCACGGTAATCCCATGCAAAAACATCAGAGAATTTATGAAGAAGCTGGATCAAATCTGCTTGAAACGTCTCAGACAATCCTTCCTTTAACTTGACAGGCTGTGGATTTACTTCATCTCCTAAATTATAGGTGATTAACTGATCTTCGGGAACATAGAATTGACAAGGTTTCCCTGGTCGTCAGCTGACTGTAAAAGTTGTTGTAGATCGGCTCCAAGCTTTGACTCCAAGCTTTCACTTCTTAGTCCTTCAAGTGTTGAATTTCTTGAATCTGCAGCAGTCGGAATCCTTCTTTCTTCAAATTGATGTCTCCTGCTCTGATACCACTGTTGGAGAATATTAATCTCCAAAAGAACAACTTACTCTTGTGATTAGAGCACCTCTATACCAAGAGTAAGTCAAACACTTCACTAATTTAGAGGATCAATTGCTAACTTATCAGAAATTAACAAATCTGTGAAGAAGATGATACACAGAAAAGTCTGCTGCATTGTTCATTCACATTGACCTATCAAATCTGTAAAGTTTTTTATGAAACTTTGTACGAATCATCTCCTAGAGGTTGCGCATCTATTCCAAGTTGAATCACTTCAAAAGGTTAAGTATAACTTGAGAAATTGATTTCACAAGTTACCTATGTCAGAAACTGTTATCCAAAACAGTCGACTTTACACCTGTAACTTTTAAGACTTGGTTCTCCTTGAATAGAACCCGTTTTACAAAATGCTTCTAGACATAAGTAGCTTATCTTCCAACTTAAAGATTAAGCCCTCAGTCATGCAAAACTTTAAACTGTGCTAGGAGAAATGACCAAAACATTAACTTCGAAATCTGCGCCTGTTTTAGGAACTAGTGAATACACTTCACATATGAATGTTCCTACACTCAATTCACTCAGCCTGATTACAATTGGAAACTGAAACTTTGCATAGAGGTCAAGCAACTCTCAACTTAGACTTGTACAAAAGCATTCCACAATTGATCTACTGTAGAAGGAGAACACGCAGAAACATCGGGCGCAAAACTTTTCATTTACTCAGAAAAATTACAACTGAGTGATGAGAGCTAACTCAAATTCACTTTCCTCTATCTCATGACTTCTATCTCCCTCATTATTGACTTCTAACTATTGTCACATATGCTCTCATACATGCCCCGACTTTTCTCAAGGTATTTATAGATAATTTGTACATGATTCTTACTGAACAAAAGATCTAAGTTATCTATGACTATACTAATGTACATATGTGTACACTTCTCTTGTTCTCTGAATGTAATCTTCCTTCACACTTTAGGAATTGATTCTTCCTTCATCATTTGGTCTTCCAAGCCTTCAATTGGTGATTGGTCTGCACCAACAGCTCCCCCTCAATCATCAATTGAGGTTTTCTCTGTCTTCTTTATACTTGCCATGTCTTTGAACCTTTGTAACTTAGGTCCATCCAGACTCTTTGTCATCATATCTGCCACCTGTTCTTTTGTTGGAGTATACATCACTTCAATCTCTTTATCTAGTACCTTTTCTCTCAAGAAATGATACTGAATCTCTATATGCTTAGTCTTGGCATGAAAAACAGGGTTAGCTGCCAAATACAAAGAACTCATATTGTCTCCAAAAATTATTGGAGTACTATGATCAAACTCAAAACTTTTCATCAAGGTCTTCAACCATATCACTTCCTTTGCAGCTTCTACCATTCCCTTATACTCAGCTTCTGTGGATGATAAAGCAACTGTATGTTGCTTCTTTGAACACCAAGACACTAACTTGTCTCCAACATAACATAGATATCCATGAGTAGACCTTCTATCATCTGAGTCACCTGCCCAATCTGCATCACTAAACACTTTGATTCTTGTGTCAGAAGTGAAACCATAATACAAACCTTCACTTAGGGTTCCTTTGATATATCTGAGTACCCTTTGGGCTGCAATCCAATGAGTCTTCTTTGGACAATGCATGAATTGTGACAACACACCTACTGCATATGATAGATCTGGCCTTGTCAAGGTAGCATAGATTAAACTACCTACCAAACTCTGATATTTCTTCATGTCATTGAACTCTTCACCTCCATACCTGCTTAATTTGTGATTTACCTCCAATGGAGTGGTTGAGGTCTTGCAATCTTCCATGTTAAACTTAACTAAGAGATTCTTCAAATATCTCTCTTGTGAAACATATACTCCATGTTGAGTATACACAATCTGCATCCCTAGAAAATAAGATAAGTTTCCCAAGTCACTTATCTTAAACTCCTTCTCTATTTGCCTCTTGAGTTCATTGATTCCTTGAGCATCTGTTCCTGTAACAATAATATCATCAACATAAATACACATGTAAATGTATCCATTTTCACTTGCCTTCACTAGCAAGCTACTATCTGCCTTTGATGCTTGAAATCCACATTCATTCAAGAACTTGACCAATCTGTAATTCCAAGCTCTTGGGGCTTGCTTCAACCCATATAAAGCTCTCCTGAGCTTACACACATAATCTGATCCATTTGATTCCATGAAGCCTTCTGGTTGCTCCATATATACTTCATCTGCAATATATCCATTTAGAAATGCATTTTTCACATCCAATTGTGACAATTTCCATCCCTTGCAAGCAGCAATAGCAATCAATGTCCTAATTGTAGACATCTTAGCAACAGGACTAAAGGTTTCATCATAATCTACCCCATAAGTTTGGGCATAACCTTTGACCACAAGTCTAGCCTTATATCTAGACACCTTACCATCTGCAAACCTCTTTGTTTTATATACCCACTTACATCCAACGACCTTCTGATTCTTTGGTCTTGGTACTAGTTCCCAAGTTTCATTTTCAAGTAGAACATCATACTCCTCCTGCATTGCCTTCTCCCAATTCTGTTTACCTTTGGCTTCTTCATAATTAGTTGGATCTTCTTATGTTTTCACAATGTAAGCATAATCTTTTGTTGTTAGGAAAGATGTATCATAACTATACCTTATAGGCTCTTTCCTTTCTCTTGTAGATCTCCTGATTTCTGCACTTCTTGAAGTTTCAGCCTCATTTGATTCTGGATCAAATCTTGGCCCTTCTTCTACATGATCCTGCACTCTACATCTAGAGTCAACTTCATCAACAATTTCTTCACAAACTTTTACCTTTGCCTTTCCTTTTCTTTGAATTTCTTCAACACCTGTATACTCATTTGGTGATCCTGAATACCACACATTTTGCTCATCAAATGTCACATCTTTAGTAACAAGAAATTGCTTTGTAGATGGACTCCACAACCTGTAACCCATCTGTCTATCGTCATATCCAATAAACACATACTTCTCTGCTTTTGGTTCTAGCTTATGTCTTAATTGTGAAGGAACATAAGCATATGCAATACATCCAAATACTTTACAATGATCAAGACTAGGCTTCTTACCCCACCATCCTTCATAAGGGGTTCCTCCATCCAAAGCTTTGCAAGGCAACCTATTCACAAGGTATGTTGCAGTGTTAATGGCTTCTGCCCATAAGTAATTTGGACAATTCTTTTCCTTCATCATGGCTCTTGCAAACTCTACAAGAGTCCTATTCCTCCTTTCTGCTACTCCATTCTGTTGAGGGGAGTATCTGCAAGTCACTTCTCTTTTGATACCTGCATTCCACAAATAATCATCAAACTCTTTTGAGAAATACTCTCCCCCTCCATCTGATCTTAACCTCTTTAGCTTTTGTCCTGTGATCCTTTCTGCATAAGCATGAAAATGTTTGAATGTCTTGAAGACTTCTGATTTGTCCTTGATTACATACAAAGTAATCCACCTGGTTGCATCATCAACAAACAACACATAATATCTGGATCCATTTATGCTATAGTCCCTTGAGGGTCCCCATACATCTGTATGAACCAATTCAAGCATATTTGAATACTTGTACCCTGATTTGTTGTAAGAACTCTTATGTGCTTTACCTAATTGACAAGCTTCACACTTGTACACCATATGTTGCCCTTCAATATTTGGCAATCCAAGCACCACCTGATTCTTTGACATCTCCTTTATAGCTCTCTCATTGAAATGACCTAGCCTCTTATGCCATAGGTCTAATTCAGACACCTTTTGACCTCCATAGGTAAACAATGCATGTCCCACATTACCTTGGACTTTGAGAGTGAACAATCTTCCTTCCTTTTTACCTGCAATTATGTTTCTATATCCCTGATTTGGATCTTGTACATAAACACCATCATTTGTGAATCTTACCTCATATCCTTTCTCCACAATTTGCCCTACACTTATCAGATTTTTAGGAATAGTTGGAACATAAAGTACCTTGCTCAGAAGTGTACTTCCACTCTTTGTCTTCACTGATCCAATGCTCTCCACTTTATGTTTGGTATTGTCACCTGTTTGAACTGTATGTCCATTCACCCTTGCTTCCATATCAGTCATCAAGGATAGATTCCCACTCAGATGGTTGCTGCACCCTGAGTCAATATAAAACACTCTTTGATCTTCTCCCATTGATTCATGAGTTGCATTCAAGATAAGAGTCATGTCATCCTTCTGATCTGATGCATAATTGTAATAATTATTGTTGTAGGACTGAGATTGGAAGTTTCTTCCACCTCCTCTACCATATGATGTCCTACCACCTCTTCCTCTGAAATTGCCTCTTTGGTTTCTGCCTCCTCTACCTCTTTGACTATAATTCTGATTGTTGTATCCTCCACTTTGATTGTTATACCAACAATCATTTGCCAAATGATTTTTTCTGCCACAAATCCAATAAGCTTTAGCATTATCTTTGTTCTTACCTCCTCTTCCTTTACCTCTGAAATTTGTCTTCCCTTTTGTGAAGTTGGCTTGATTTGAATTCCCTTCATCATCATTTGATTGCTTTCCCTTGCCATTCTTTTTCTTATCCTTAGAGTACATAGCTTGACTTGTACTTCTATCATTGTCTCCTTTAAGATCCTGCTCAAAGGTTAGCATGTGTCCTAGCAATTGATTAAGGTCAGGAGTAAAGTGATCAAGTGACAATTCTATGGACAATATAAAAGGCTTCCACTTCTCATCACCTCTTAGACCTGTAAGTATTTGTCTTACCAACTTTTCTTCTTCAATATCTTCATCCACTGCTCCCAAGCTATCTGCAATATCTTTCATCCTTGCCACATAATCTGAAATTGATTGTGAGCTCTTCTTCTTGAAGGTTGTGAACTCAGCCCATAGTGAGGACTTCCTTGACTTAGTTGTATTTTGGAAATGCTCTTCCAAGGCATTCCAAACATCTGTAGCACTTTCCAAACCTCTGATGTGAGGTAGAAGGTAATCATTTACAGCCATGTAGATGATGCTCCTTGCTTGAGCATCCTTTCTCATCCAAGTCTTCAACATTGCAAGCTCTTCCCTTGTAGGAATACTTGGATCTGCAAACTCTGGTTTTTCTTCATCTCCTGTAATAAATGATATAAGATCTTTGCTCATGAGGTGTGCTTCCATCCTCATAGACCATGCTGGATAGTTCTCCCTATCTAGCTTATCAATCTGCAAGCTTTCTCCCATCTTGTATCCACCTGTGTATTGAAACTTCAAGCTTTACAAACAATGTATGTACCTTCACTTCGAATTGAACTCCTTTTGCCTTTCTTGATGTCAAATAGTCTTCTCCTCAAGCTTTGACTCCAAGCTTTCACTTCTTAGTCCTTCAAGTGTTGAATTTCTTGAATCTGCAGCAGTCGGAATCCTTCTTTCTTCAAATTGATGTCTCCTGCTCTGATACCACTGTTGGAGAATATTAATCTCCAAAAGAACAACTTACTCTTGTGATTAGAGCACCTCTATACCAAGAGTAAGTCAAACACTTCACTAATTTAGAGGATCAATTGCTAACTTATCAGAAATTAACAAATCTGTGAAGAAGATGATACACAGAAAAGTCTGCTGCATTGTTCATTCACATTGACCTATCAAATCTGTAAAGTTTTTGATGAAACTTTGTACGAATCATCTCCTAGAGGTTGCGCATCTATTCCAAGTTGAATCACTTCAAAAGGTTAAGTATAACTTGAGAAATTGATTTCACAAGTTACCTATGTCAGAAACTGTTATCCAAAACAGTCGACTTTACACCTGTAACTTTTAAGACTTGGTTCTCCTTGAATAGAACCCGTTTTACAAAATGCTTCTAGACATAAGTAGCTTATCTTCCAACTTAAAGATTAAGCCCTCACTCATGCAAAACTTTAAACTGTGCTAGGAGAAATGACCAAAACATTAACTTCGAAATCTGCGCCTGTTTTAGGAACTAGTGAATACACTTCACATATGAATGTTCCTACACTCAATTCACTCAGCCTGATTACAATTGGAAACTGAAACTTTGCACAGAGGTCAAGCAACTCTCAACTTAGACTTGTACAAAAGCATTCCACAATTGATCTACTGTAGAAGGAGAACACGCAGAAACATCGGGCGCAAAACTTTTCATTTACTCAGAAAAATTACAACTGAGTGATGAGAGCTAACTCAAATTCACTTTCCTCTATCTCATGACTTCTATCTCCCTCATTATTAACTTCTAACTATTGTCACATATGCTCTCATACATGCCCCGACTTTTCTCAAGGTATTTATAGATAATTTGTACATGATTCTTACTGAACAAAAGATCTAAGTTATCTATGGCTATACTAATGTACATATGTGTACACTTCTCTTGTTCTCTGAATGTAATCTTCCTTCACACTTTAGGAATTGATTCTTCCTTCATCATTTGGTCTTCCAAGCCTTCAATTGGTGATTGGTCTGCACCAACAACAGGCACCACCGTACAGGCTGCCGAACTCCAGTTGTCTACAACAGATTGCAGATCTACAGTACCTAAGGAAATCAGATCTTCATTGTTCTTCAGAAACGCTTCTTCTTCATCGTCAGATAAGCCATCAAATATGTGGACCAACTTTGCTACATATGGTCTGGCATGGAGTTCACAGGGCTGAATAGCATCCAGTTTGACAACATATTTACGGTGGTTATCTTTGAAAGTTAGTTCCTGTGCTGACCAATCTTGTATGACTTTAGCTTGTTTTAACCAAGGTCATCCGAAAAGAAGATTATAGTCAAGACTAGACTCTGGTAGTTCTAAGACTACAAAAGTCATCTTAAACGTTGTACCCTGCAAAGTTATCGGGACATTCCGTACGAGTCCTATCGGATGAACTCGGGATTGATTTGCCATTCTAACGAACAATTGAACACACTCGATTTGCATCCATCCCAACTTCTTACAAAGTGCTGCAGTGGCGATGTTTACACCAGACCCACCATCAATTAGTACTTGAGTAATCTTGTGATTTTTGTACCATATCGTAATTAAGGAGACCGAATGATCCACCGTAGAATCAGCTTCCGGTTGTACCGTTGCCGTTGCTGGAATGCAGGAAGACCCAGGACTTAGCTGTTGCTGGAATTGCTACCGAACTCCCGGCACTAATGCAAGTAACTGTCCAAGAGGGAGAGTAATGGATGCCTTAGATAAAATTTCCCATGCCTGATCTGCTTCAATTGTACTTTTCATCGATTCTGAAGATGATGCGCCTGTTACTGGGGTAGAATCTTGTTCCTGCGATCCTTCCTTTGGCAGCGGAACTTGGGTCACCGGAATTGGATCTGGGAACACTGTAGGCTCTTTGGTGGTCCATTGTCTAGCCTTGTTATACATTCTTTGTTGTTCATGGATGCCAGGTTCAAACACTTCTGCTGCTTGTTGTAACTGCTTACCAGATCTTGTTTGAATTACTGCTGCTTGAGTTTCCACTGGTGAGATATAGACCATATTGATCATCGAGTTCTGACGTTCTTTCTTTCTCTGATCATATTCGGTTGCATCTTTACAGAATCTTTGGATGTGCCCAAGCTCACCACAAAAATGACAGTGAGGGGGTGGCAAGGAAGTACCTTCCTATGATGTTCCTGTCTGCCAACGATTTGTATTGTAATTTGTATTCTGCTGTCCTCGATAATTCCTGTATCCTTGTTGCTGATTGTTTCTCATCTGAGGTGGAATATAATGGGTGGCCGACTGCCTTGGTTCTTGTATAATGGCATTTACAGTTGCTGGTCCCTGCACTTTGGCGTTATATGCACAATTTTCGGTGGAATGTCCGGTGGTATTGTAGATAGCGCAATACATCTAATTGAGAGCACAGGTGGCACTGGTATGCCCTGGATTCTTGCACTTGGTGCAGTACATCTGTCTAGCCGGATCCTCTGCAACAGTTTTACTGGCTTTTAACCACTCCAGATCTTCGGTAAAGCCTCCAACCTTATGCTCGAGCTGCAAGGCCATTGCAATAACCACATCTAATGTCATAGCTCCCACACAACGGATAATTATAATCTATTTGAGCTTCGGAGTCAAACCATTAATAAACCACTGAGTGATGACATAATCCAGCAGGTTGGCATGGGCCAGCGGTAGTTGTCTCAAATGAGTTCTAAACAGGGTGGCATATTCCTGCACAGTCTAGTTCAGCTTCTGTCTATTGTTCTGCAAGTAATCAAAAATTTCGGTAGGGTTCTTCAATCGGAATCTCTGCAAAAACGCATCCCTTACCACTTCATAAGTGCCGAAATGATTAATATCATACTCTCTAAGCCACCTCGCTGCTTCATTAACTAATGTTGACTGGAATACTATGGCCTTGTATGCCGGATCAGATGGATGGTTTAATACTGCATAACTTATTTCAAAGGTGTGTACATGAGCATCAGGATCATCACCTAGAAATCCACCAAACTTGGTGTAAGTTACTCCTGTTGGAACCGATCGAGGTGGAAGTAGCTGTTGTTGCTGCTGTTGTTGTTGTTGTTGTTGTTGTTGCCCACTCATGGTGCTAGTGGCAGTACTGTTACTATTTCCTAAGTTCTGAGGATGTGTTTTTGGTCCTTCAGAGTCTGTATGATCAGACTGATCACCTTCCGGTTCGAAAATAGCGCTCAACCTCTTACGAATTTCTAATTCGAATAGCCTATCCTCTTCTGTGGTATCAAACGTAGGCAAGCTTACCCCGAATAGTGGTGTTCGGAATGAAGATTCATCAGGAAATATCACACTGTCACCGAAAACTTATAAATTCTCTGCAACTAGGATCGCACTACCACCGGAATTAGTGGAACTTTCCCCAATCCAGGGTATTCTTTCACCTTCAATGACCTCTCTGGGCAAGACACCTCTATCCTCAGACGGGTTCGAATCCTGACTAGACTGTGCCGGATCAACTACACACTGTGTCCTTGTAGACTCCGAAGTTATTGTATCTTCTGTAGACTATGCCGAAATTACGTCGGAATCTACTGGAATTGCAGTATGTTCTATCAGAATGCTACCGGAATCACTGCTAACGCGCTTCGCTTCTTTGACGACTGAACCTAACCGATCTGTGCTTCTGCCTCTTGAGGGTGTCCTTAACAAATTCGGTACCGCCCAAGGTTATTGGTCTCGCCTATACTTCGGATACGACTCACCGGACCGACTAACCGGCATATATAACCTTTGCAACACTTACGTACTTTCACCTTACTGTCGATTCACAATCTATGGTCACCTTCCCACAATCACTTTGCAACACTCTGTTGCCATCTTCCCACAATCACTTTGCAACACTCTATTGCCACCTTCCCACATACGGCGCCAGTGATAAATGCGCGTATGCCGTCACAGGCGCGTTTAAGCTCTTTTCAGGTTCTTGGGAGTGGAAGGGGTCTGATAATCAGAGGCCCTATACTTGATTTTCCCAATTAACTCATTCACAAAGCAGTACATGAGTGTTCAAAGAACTCTGTTAACACGAATTACTATTACTACTCTGGTTCGTTCTCTCACAGATTTCCGGTTCGTACACAGATTTAGACTTTCTCAGTACATAACGCAAAAAGTAAACATTACCGTAATCCAGACTTACAACACTTAACTTAATGGAAAAGTGCTAACCACAAGTTAAGGTAATCAAACGACGACAACGAAAAGAACACAGTACTACTCAGAATTCTCAAAAGAACAACACTACGGAAACTCCACAGAACGTATCGCCGAGACAGACAGTCTGGTGATTCTTCTGGTTTTCATCGAAGCGTCCTTTCATTGATTTATAAATGGATACAACTTTACGCAACGACCTTTCGGTTCGTGTAGAATATGAAAAGGAAAAGATTCACAATTGCCAATCCAGCGGCTTACACCGACTTACATAACCAACCCTTGAATACCCAACCAAATCGAACACATGCACTCACACTCAATACAGCATTTGCCTAAACTAAGGATATGAAAGAAATTGTAGTTTAGTTCTACGGGTCATTCGTTCCTTTTGTTTAGTTGACAGCATCGAATCTAGAGAGTTCAATACCTCAGTTTTTATAAGCTCCACTATGCTAATACAACGTTTCATATTTATAATTAATTATACTATGCATGAACTTGTTTGACTTGAGGATAAACAATATAAAACCAAAACCTTGAGGAAATCATGGTTTTACAAGCGACAAAGGAAAACTACTGGCCAAGAAGCAGAGCATCATAATAAATGTGAGGTCATTTCCGTGCTCGAGACATATCGTTTGTGCACATAGTAGTTTGTTTGGTTAGCACCTTAGGGATTTGGAACTCAGTATTGATCTCTTACACAACTCACTGAAATTCCCTGAAACGAGCATCAATGCATTATTAGGAAAAACAAAGGACAACCTATTGGGCTCTGCTTACCATAGTTACGAGAGGCTTCTTACGATGATCCTCATATGCTTCTAGTGCTCATTAGAAAACCCAAGCTTCTTGATTTAATTATCAGGAACTTAGCAATATTTATGCAAACTTCATTGTTGCATGCCACCCAGCCTAATGCACCTTTCAACACGTCATCATTACATGCAAGGGATCTCAAGAAAACGTAATAATAAACTTGCCAATATATATCCACACTGGAAGTGCTTGGCAACTTACTTGTGGAGAGTCACAGATGTACCAATCACTTCTCTCCAGTGTTGCAACACTTCCCAGCGGTTCACTCTCCCATAGCCAAGGTTTTCTTTGCTTTTCGTAACTTGGTCATTCACATTCCCTTGAGAGCCCCTCCTTTCGAACAACTCTCTCTCTCTATATATATATCAGATCCTACTAGCCTCCCTCTCTACTTTAGCCTTGCAGAAACTTGTCACTCACTATGGTGCTTCTCTCTCTCTTCAGAATAATCAAACAACCTGCTAACCAATTCCTCTATTGGGCAAGGAGTGCCAATTTTATAGAGTGGGGAGGGGGAGAGGTCAGATATCTGTTGACTACACGTGGGGCTGCAGAAGCTTTGGGTACACGTGGGTGAGGCAAGGGAAAGTGGTAGACAATGGCAAAGGAGAGTGGGTGTCAGAGTAGAGGGAGAGTGGTGGTCAATGTGTCAGGGAAGGGACAAAGTAGTCAGAGGAGTGGAGGGACTAGCTGTCAGATGATGGAAGAGAAAGTGTGGGGGGGGGGGTACTTACGAAGTGAGTGGGGACAACTTCCTAAAATTTAGGAGGCTTGAATACACATGATGCGACTTTGGTGCAGACCTCCAATGTCATCCGAATCTGCTTCTACACTGTGCCAAGCGGGGTCATCTTCAATGTCTGTCAACATTTTCATCAACACTACAAATATCCTTGCTATAAAATGAGGGAGCTTACGCATCATTCCAGGTGCCCTTTCCCAATACCTGCAAAGCTTAGTTTTGTAATAATGGTCATGTATGATGGGTATTCTGGTATCAACCAGCACCCTTGTGTTCAAGTCAACTAGATCCTGCCAATCCTCATAGTCTACTGCAAGATCATCAGAGCCATCCACAGATCCTTCCCACTCATTAGTGACTTGAAAATAACTATTTTTCTTCTCATACTTGATGATATTATTGCGATCAAGAATTGATGCAGCTGAATGAATCAAGTCAGCTCGCCTTTCTTCTAGAAACTTATCCCCGTCTAGAGCATCAACACTTATTCCATAAAGCATAGGATTACGAAGCATCCGAATATACAAATACGTATAGCCAAGCCATACACATGCTTCCTTGGCATTGAGGGCAGTGCCCAGGACAATATCTGCATTTAAATTATCAGCTAGGCGAGATATAAACTGACTCTCAATTAGCAATTGTTGATTCATCCAAGTAATACTCCAATTCGGTGTGACCAGTAATGATGATTCCTTCACCATATGTATCATAGTGAGGCCTTCCAAGCCTTCCAAGCATTTGCATCACATACAAAGCACTTAATTTAGTCCATGCTCCTTTTTCAGGATTGTAGACTTGAGTACCTTTTATGATAACCGTATGGGCTGGTAAATTAACTCCCCAAGCAAGAGTTGCAGTAGATACTAATACTTGAATATGACCATCAGCAATTAATTAGATCCTCCACTAATGTCCTATTGAGCCTTGTCATTCCAGCATTGTGAATCGCAAACCCATATGGCAGCAAGTCGCGCAAGTCGGTATTATTCACTCACTCGATCTCAGTTTGAAGAATCTCCCTATTGGCACTATCTTCCTTTAGAAACTATCCAATCATATCACTCCGAAGAGCTTTATCCCGGATGAAGCGTGCAGTCTTTGCAGTTTCTTTTCTTGAATGGACAAATACAAGCACTTGATGCTTCCCGGCCGTTGCAAGCACTTTCTCATAACAGATGTCATTCATTAGCTCAAACCTTGCAAAAGCTTTCTTTATAGTTATTCCAATATATTGTTGTGCTAAGGGGCATGGTCGATAACTGTTATCGAAGAAAAACAAGCCTTTTGCTTTATTATCCTTCAAAAACAATGCAACATCCTCATAGTTGGGAAGTGTAGCTGACAAACCCACAAGCCGAATCATGTCCTGAGTTGTCTCTATTTGTCTGACTGTCCTTGCAACTATACTTTCTAAGACAGGCCCACACTTGTCATGAAGCAAGTAAATTTCATTTATTATAAGAATCCTCACCATTTGTGTGTAGGTCTTGTCACTAGATTTACGGGTAATGATATTCCATTTTTTTGGTGTGGTTACAATTATCTGTGTCTCCTCAATCTATTGCTTGGACAAAGTCTGGTCCCTGTTAGCTCCCTCACTACAATCCCATATGACTGTAGCCTCTTAGACAGATTCCCTACCATTTCCGCAACATAAGCCTTCATGGGAGCTACGTACACAACCTTGAATCTACTCAATTCAATGGTGCCATCCTCTTTCCTATGTATACCAATCCCATGAAGTATTGCAAACATTGCCACATTCGTCTTACCAGCACCCGTAGGTGCACAAAGAAGTAGATTTTCCGGTGTAAACATAGCTGTTTCATAGACTCTACTCTGTACTCTGTTCAAAGTCTTCATTTCTGAAAATGCTGGTTGTGCCCAATCTGGCATATCAGTGATGCTCACTAGTTCTTCTCCTTCTGCAATGGGCTTGGCCTTCAGATGAGGAACATGGACTTCCTCATAACCATTTTTGGTTGTTCTGTAAGTCTTATCGGGAAGTTCACACTTCTTATTCACCATCAGGAGGCCTCCTTGGTGGAAAGTGAGCTGATCCAAATCAAGCAACTGATGCTGCCCTTTAGACCATGCACCTGCGGTTGTACCTTCTCTATCAAATCTTTCTCCTTTTACAGCATCCCCCCCATCATCTCTCAATTTACGTGCTTCCTCTCTGATGCTTCTCTCCAGGTTCTTTTGCCGCTCCTTGGCTGTCGCCCTAGTTGCATGCAGCTGCTCCAATGTAGCAGATAGGGCAGGCCCACCTTGATTCATTTCCTCCCCAATCCTTTTCCTTTCTGCATCATCCTCCACTCTTTCCAATCATGTGCACCTACACAACTTTCAGCCTATTTTTTATGAGAACCTTGATAAGATCAAACTTATTATAGTCGAGAAGCATCACAAGACGATTTTCCACCCCCCTGTTATCACCCTCTGCCTTTTACTTGGCTTCTTAGGCAATTCTGAAGTCGTAACCCCCTCTTTTTCTTTGTTCTCTCTCTTGTGCTTGGAATTCTTGAGCTTCTCTTCGAGCTCTGGTGCCTTTCCATGATAGACCCTGTCGCCAAACTTCTTGGGATCGATCTTTCCCCAAAATGACTCCGGCTCGCCAGTTGGCTCGTGTGTATCACGAGGACATGTATCTCTTGTCAACAAAAGACTAGAGTTTGCCCTGTATTCATACTGTTTGAATCGGGCGTGCGCCTCTACACCTCCTCTGAGATGCGCCATGACTGACTGCACGTAATGATCAGGACGGACGCACGAACAAACCTAACACAGTTGACAACCCCCTTTTGGTATTTATATCATCTAAGGTATGGTCCACAATGATTTCCCTCTCTTATCAAAGGAGATTGAACATTCTAAGGCCTCCACTCTCCTCAGCCCCCAACATCAGCATCAAGACCACGAACACGAAGTTCATTCCTCAAGTTAATATTAACAGATCGAGAGACCCGGCTCAGCCAGATATTCAGTTTGCTGTCTCACAGATGAGCAGGTTTATGCATTGGAAAGCGGTTAAGCGCATCGTTCGCTACTTGAGTGGTACTCGGCTACTTGGGTTGTTTTATCCCAAGGGGGGATCACTACCGCCAGATTTGCATGCTTTTTCTGACTCAGATTGGGCTGGTTGCTATGACACTCGTGTGTCCACTAGTGGTTTTTGCTTCATGCTTGGTAGCTCATGTATATCTTGGTTGAGCAAGAAGCAGCCTACTGTGGCCACTTCCAGTTGTGAGGCTGAGTATAGGGCAGCTTTCACAGCGACTGTTGAGTGTGTGTGGCTCAGACGCCTTATGGCTGATTTGGGTGTTGGCTAGTCTTCTGCCACCACCATCTTCACTGACAGTCAGAGCGCATTGGCAGTTGCGAGGAACCCTGTGTTCCATGCTCGCACTAAGCACATTGAGGTGCATTATCACTATGTCAGGGAGAGGTTCTCTGCTGGGGAGATCAGCTTGGCATATGTGCCCACGCAGGAGAACATTGCAGACCTTTTCACGAAGGCTCTGCCTAGGGAGAAGTTTGAAGCTTTCCGCAAAGCTTTGGGCTTACTTCCTTTTGTGGAGTGATTTCCACATAGCTTGGCACTTCCTTATACATGAGTGCCAGCTCCTTGTTCACCGCATCACTCCCAGGGGGGATTTGTTGATATATTTAGGTAGTGATGTGTGTGAACACTCTAGGACCGCCGGGGCATTTTTTTCCCTCTTTAGGAGGTTTTTTTCCCCCGGCTTGTATATACGCCTATTGCCCTAATGGGCTACTTATCTTTGTACATTCTCTAGTAATACATTCAGTATTGTGTGTTTGTGCTCCAAGCTTCTTCTTCTTCCTTGTGTTGTTCGCGTGCTTCCGCAGACGTCTATCTCCAACAACTAGGATCTCTGAATTCTAGTTTCTCTTCTTCACCTATGATATAACCTATCAGGTCCTTGCTCATGAGATGAGCTTCCATCATCGTTGACCAAGCTCGATAGTTTTCTCAATCCAATTTCTCTATCTGAAGAGAATCTCCCACCTGTGTATAGAAATAAGTGTACCTTTACTTGGAATGTAGTTCCTTTTGGTCTTCTTGATAGCTTCAACCCTCCTTCTCTAGCTTTCACTTCAAAATTTCACCTTTTGAATCTTCAAAGATTGATTTCTGTATAGCTGAAATAGTCGTGATCCTCCTTTCTTCAATTTTGATGATTTTGGATTTTATACCACTCATGGAGAGTGTTAATCTCCAAAAGAACAAGTTATCCTTGATGTTAGAGCACCTTTATATCAAGAACAACTCAAAGCCTCAACCAATTTTGGAGGACTAGTGTCAGATTATCAATCTTTGCACTAACTGTGAAGAAAATCACTACACAGAAAAGTCTACTACACATAACTCACTAATTGACTAGTCAAATGCGTAAAGTTTCTAATGAAACTTTGTATACATGTCCTCTTAAGATTACACACCCTCTCCAAATTAAAAAATTTAAAAAGGTTATCTTAAGATTTACTCCAAACAATTCACATATGTCTAAAACTGTACTTTTCTACAATCGACTTTGACACTTGTAACTTCTAATGCATATTTCTCTCAGATTACAACTCGTTTATTCAAATGCTTTTGGCCATAGGTATCTTACCTTCCAAATTAAAGAATGAGTGCTTACTTGCTCAAAACATTACATTGTGGAAGGAGAATTGGCCAAAACATTATCATAGAATTTGCACCTGCTACAATCTTCTCTTCTTCACATTTACACATGTAAATGTTCCTACTCTCAATTCTCTTAGCCTGATCACAATTAGAATCTGAAAATTTTTACAGAGTTGACTCAACTATAGACTTAGAATTATACAAAAGTATTTCACAAAAGAATAAACATAGAAGGAGCTCTAAGCGAAATAAAGGGTGCAACTTTTCTTCTATTCACGAAAACTTTACATTTGTTTGATGAGAGATATTTTCTTCACTTCTATAATGTCTAATGACTCTTACAACTTGTCATTCATCATCTCTCATACATGCCCCGACTTTCTACTTGTATATATAGGTAATTTGTACAAACTCATGACCATTACAAAAGTATAAGCAAGTTTAATGTACATGTATATACAAGCCCTTATTCTCTGACTATGCACTATCTTCAAGCTTCATATATTGGTCTTTGCTTCATCATTTGACTTCAAACGTGTTTCCAAAACATCAATTGGTGGTTGTCATGCACCAACAAAATCTGTTGCTACACATCCAAAAGCTATTGGGCTTGTAGGTTGGCCTTGGCAGACAACTGTTCATTGGTCTTCTTTAATGCAATCACCGTTTGCTACATAAGATCATAGTTTGTGCCTATTCTTGCAAATGAAATTTGATTTCATTGATGGTGGCGGCCGGCACCATGGTTTCCTTTTGTAATTTTTGAATACAAAGTAGGTGGCAAGAGTTGGCATCCTGCAGATTAGCAACCTCCTTCTTGTATGTCTCTGTCTCCCATTTGGATTCTTTGAAGAAGCCCTTGAAGTATTGAGTCTGCCTAGACTCATGGTATAAGGCATCTTCTAATTGCTGGTTAGTAAACACTTGGTTCTGTACTTCATCTTGGAGCTGGTGATTGCGGAGTCAAAGCCATTCATTATGAGCATGGAAGTGCTCATAGATACATTGGTAGTGATCCATATCATGGGAAATGAGGGCTTGCATGTGTAGCATGTAGCTACTAAGTCGACCGAAATTATGCACGCCACATTGTTCATTGATGCCCAATTGCTTGAATTCTTCTTGCACTGTTGGAAGGGGCAAGATTTTTGGCACCTCAATCTCATCTTCTAGAGTCAGGGGAGTGGAATTCCATGGAGAAATTAGAGGGGAGGGTGATGAACATCTAGCGCTAGGAGGTGTATCAGGTGGAGAGTAGGAGGGTGGTGAAGGAGGGGTAGGAATAGGAATGGCACATTTTTGAGATGGGTTCTCATCATTATTGATAGGCTTCGACGAATGGGAAGTGAAGGAGAGGGAGTGGGTGAAAAAAAAATTCCAAACATAGTAAGGGTGGCAGAGAAGGAGGAGAGGCTTCATGCATTGGTTCATCTATCAGAAGAATGGAAGGTGGTGAAGAAAGTGGGACTGGGGTGGAGGAGGAGGATGCCTGGTGTATCGAAGAAGAGGGGCAAGGAGATGAGGGTTCAGCCATCATGTTTTGATCAATCTGTTCGATGCTAGAAGAGGATGAACTAATGACCATAGAGGTTGGGTGGGGACAATGCAAAATCAAATTTACTCTCTTGTCCTTCTCTTCGATGGGCAAAGCAAGTTGCACAAACCATCGGGAAATTCGTAGAACATGGGTGGTAATGGGGAATTCACCTAGGTAGAGGATGAAAAGTAAGTACAAGAGGCACGTTTTGGGGTGGTGGTCATTGTCTAACTGCCTAAAAATACGCTAGCATTCTTTATGAATGCAGTTGAAAAGGATTATTGACCAATGGAACAATCCTTGGGTGGCATAGGCTACAATAGAATAGAATTGTTGCAAAATGTCATATATGTTGGAGGTTTAAAGCGATAACAAGGAAATGCAATATGGAGCACTCAAGTTCTAGTTGGAAACTAATAGCCTATTCATTGGAGTTGTGCCTAGGGAACAATTTTTCCATGACAGCACGGGAGATGGAAGGTACGGATGTCGAACCATTAGTGGGCAAGAAAAATGTTTCACCGACTTTGGTCAGGGTTGTGTGAGTTCCTATCCACTAAGCAACACAGTCGAGGTTGCGAAAGAGTTGGGCTCTAGAACTATGGCTCGAATGATACTCTCTAGAGTGGGGTGTGCTGCAATAGCTTCCCACTGCACGAGCTAGAAGCATCCTAAGTGTCAAGGTGTAAGTAATGCACTCATCTCATCAGAGACAACCGTGAAAAGGGACTCGAGGGGAGCTCGAATTTCCATAGCTATGAGCACGCATAACAAACATAGAAAGAAAACATAGATAAGCACAAACACACATAGAAAACAATAGTCGATGATGGAATAACATAGAGATTTTTAAACAAGTAGGTAGCACATCATCATGATGGAGGAATGGGATGGTCGTAATGATGAATGCAAGTCGAGGAAGACTATGCCATAATGATCATGCAAATCATGCGGACATGGGAGGCAAACAAATGATTGAACATGTGGAAGGTGACCAAAAAGGGTGAAGTTTTGACCCGTTGATCGGATTTTTAACCCGTACTCCGGTAAATGTTTGCAACCGGAAAGTTTCTGGACCAAGCTGTGCAGAAATCCTTTAAGGAACAAACCACCAAACTTTGGACTTTCCTACGGCATGATCGGACTTGGCGTTGTAGAATAGTACGAGTTGGCCCACTTCAAAGACTGGAGTCTATAAAAAGTGATCATGGGTCTAGGCTTGTCTCAGCTGGATTTTCTTGCATCAATAGAAAGCTTTCAAACCTTTGGTCATCAAGTGCCCACAAATCATCAATCTGAGCATATAATGAGTCGGCTAGTAACAATTTATGTTCAATGGCTGCTCAAAAACTTGGAACGACCACTTCCATAAGGGCAATTGCTTCAATTCCATATGCTAATTTAAAGGGAGTATAACCCGTAGTAACTTTATATGTAGTTTGGTAATCCCAAAGAATGGCAAACAGAAACTAGTCCCAATGATCAGGAGAGTCAACAATTAACTTCTTGAGCAAAGTCAGCAATGTTTTGTTTGTGCTTTCAGCAAGACCATTAGCGAGGGGGTATGTAAGGAATTGAACTCACAACCTCTTGGTTAGGAATGTGATGGGCTAACCACTTGCCCCAAAAGCCATGGTTGAGGATTACTTCCTAATCCTCTCTCTTAGGGTGTGGTTCAACCATCTCCTACCAGGATTATGTTACAGGGTAATATGAAGTACTAAACTTATGGGTAATGTTAAATGAATGAGTCAAAGCCTGAATTAGTTCATTGGCAAAATGAGTGCCTCTATCCGACACAATTTTGAGAGGAGGACCAAACCATGGAAAAAGATCATGGGTTAAACACTTATTAACTACTATACTAGTGGCAGAATGGACTTCCCAAGCCTCAGCCTCGCATATGGCATAATCAGTGCAAGTTAGAATGTAATGATTTGCAGTAAGGGAAGTTGGGGGAGTAATCAGGCCAATGAATTCCAAACCCCACTTTTGGAAAGGTTCCATAGGGAGGATGGGCAGCAAAGGAAAATAATGTCATGGCAAGGGTTGGCCAGTGTGTTGGTAGGGATCACACTGTCGGGCATAATCATGCATGTCACATTGCATAGTCGACCACCAGAGACCACTCTATAGGATCTTCTTATGCATCAACTCCACCGAAAAGTGACCTCTTGTAGGTGCAGAATGAGCCAATGCTAGGATGATGATATCTCATGCATTGGGACATACTAGAGCCAAGCTTTCGAGGGTTAGCATAGTACAATTGGCCGAAAATGATACAAAAACGCTAGCTATACAAGGCTAGCTTCTGTTGAGCCACTATAGACAGGGAATTAGGTGGACAACCAGAAGTGAGGAAAGCCATAAGAGCATCATAATATGAGTCTATGAGGTTCCACGGAACCAACAAGGAGCTAGGTTCAGCCATATGAATGGCAGGGGAGGAATCATCCACTCCCATCGATGCTTCATTAGAATCTAAGTATCGGGATAGGAAATCAGCAATTGCATGGGAAGAACCAGGTTTATGAATCATGTCATACTCAAATTCTTGAAGAAGGAGAACCCATCTAGCAAGACATCCACCCAAATTCTATCGTTGAACCAAATAGGTTAAGGCGAGGTGGTTCACATTTGTTGGAAGTAGTCAAGGAAGTCAGGGAATTGCAAGACAAGGGAGCTAACACAAAGAGTCAGAGTAGAGGGACAACCAAGTAGGACCAAGTCAGCAAAGCAGTCAAAGCAGATCTGACAATTAGGCCATACAATTTTTCCAAAGATAAATCCTTTTCAATAGTGATTTTCATCACCACATGAACATTGTAAATACCATTTTTGGTAGATTAGACTCCATTTTCATCAAGCTGAGGAGTCCTCAAACTTGAGGAACATTAGATCTAAGTTCATACCAATTTTCATATTTTTTAAACTCCATTTGAGCCTTCAAATAAGCCATAGAACCTAAATTTTAACTAGGCTAGACATGAGGTCTGGATAGGGCCAAAACCTAGTGAAAAACTATAAAAGGAGCTAGAGAACTCATTTTTGAGGTTATCTTATGAGAGCCTTGAGCTATTGTAAGAGACTTCTTGAGTAATAGAAAGCACTCCATTGTTCCTCTCTTTGTTCTTGCCTTGTGTGCGCATGTGTGTTATGTATGTGCATGCTTGTGTGCTTCTCACTCACGTACTTGTGCATTCACTTGCTCACACTCATCATACTAGTCCTCATATCTCCACGGATTGACATTTATGATGTGGATCTCCTTACATTGGTACTTGCCATTGTGCTAAAGTGACACCAAATTTGGAGCCGTTGCCGGGGTGAGAGCTTCGAGCACGAGCGTGTGATGGTAAGACGTAGAGTTGCGACATTGGAGTCATAGGTAATTCTTTACTTTTCCTCATTTCTCTTTCTTAGTTCATCACCATCGTCACCATCATTATCCTCACCACCTGTCACCTCCATCTCCATCTTCGTTGAATTTTTAGTTTTTTGGTCATATCACCTTCCCCACTTCATTCCCCTCATTTCACTTGTGAGAGAGAGCGAGAGAGCGAATTTGCATGTGCTGTTTTTGCATGTTTCTTGAGTGTTCTTGTAGGTACGAGCATCCATAGTAGCTACAACAACTCCAACAGGTACAAAAAATGTCTAACAAGGCATTGGCCTTTGTCGATTGCGATTGATAGAAAACTTGATTATTTGGTAAAATTAAGTGCGCATTCATAATCTAAAGGCCTTGCATATCACAAATCCGCAAGAATTTCAAAAAATTTGCATTTTCTCTATCCATCATTATTGGCTCCAATAATCATGATTGATAGTGTCCATCGCGATGGACTGCCTATACATCGCGATTGACAGACCCCAACGGACACCTTTGTACATTGCAACAGATGGTATCCATTGAGATGGACACCTCTGTGCAATCAACTGAAAATACAAGACTGACACATGCACTTGACCAAAAACTTGTCCATTGTGATGAATAAACCCTCATTTGATAGATAGCTATGCAAAAATATGAAAAAAATCAATCAATCTAGATTGAAACCCCATGATGGACTGCCTATCCATGGTGATTGATAGCAATGGACACCCCTGTCCATCACAATCGACTGAGAAATTACGATTGATACCCCATCTCGGTGAAAAACCCATCCATCGTGACTCATAGGCCCACATCCCAAAGAATTTTTTCCATCACAATTGACACCATCAATCACGATTGACACTGTCCATCATGATTGACAGGCCATGACAGGCCATGACAGACAACTCTGTTCATCATGATCTACAGCCCTGTCAATCATGATTGACATGCAAATTCGGCCAATTTTTTAGGGTTTTCTTATTTATAATTTTTGGCTCTTTTTGAGCATAAATTTCAAGTGATGGAAGCATAGTGAGGCCCCAAGCAAAAAATTTGAGAAATCTTGTTTGCCTGTTAGCCTATTTTAACCATGTTTTAACCCCTAGAACCCAGAATAGACATAACCCCTTCATTTTGAGTGATCTTGAGTTTGTTGGAAAGCTCCTATAATAGATATGGTATTTTGAAATTTTCATAAAGACAAGGGAAATTGCGTCTTTGAATTACATGAATGGAAATGGTATGTTAATTCAATTGAATCTAAACATTGATCTAGCTGTACGACTTTTATAGGTCCATTGAGAGCATCAAGGGGTGTCTAGAGCAAGTGCATATTGCAGGCTTGAAAACACACTTCTTGGGCATACAAGGGCAACCAACGAGAGCGACTTGAGGTTGGAAGATCTCTCAACCCCCTCAGTCAATTCTTAGCATAGGTTAAGTGTGAATAGTGATTTTGGTTGATGAGAGGCAAGGGACAACTTAAGGGCAAAGAACTTAATTTTATTGGACAAAGAACATCAAGTAAACTTAAGTGCTCCTGACGATGCATATTCAAAGATAAGGAAATACATCTTAAGGAAAATTAAAAGTAACAAGTAATTGATATCATGGAATCAGCAACGTGGTTATACAAAGGTCATTGGGCTAATCAGTAGGGCATATGAACCTTAGGTTAGGTAGACACCTAGGGACATACTAACAAAGTGTTAGATCGTCTGAGGGTAGTATCAACCATGCAGCTAGGTCTTGGGCCCATCAACTTAGCGATTATCCCTATATACTCAGTTCAGAAATCAATGATTCAGAGTTGTCCTTTAACATGGAATGACGGGTAGGTAATACAAACATAACCTAATTACAGACACCAGAAGGTACATCATACTAGACGTAGTTGGAGTATATTAGGACCAACCAATTAGGTGCACACATCTATGAGGATGGTATAAGGTGATCAGTTGTCCAAAACAAAAATCCCGATCAACCCTTCGGACTTGAACACCCAGTGGTTAAGTTTGAAGAGGGTTCATATGTTGATAAGGAAGGAACCATGTATATAGTTACCAGCTTACCGGATAGGACAGATGATTTTGGAAATATCATCCCCAAGAATGTGATAGGAGACCTAGAGCAAGGAGACCTAGGATGAGAACCCAAGTCTCCTTGATGCAAGTCTATCTTGATGAGAGTGATTGAAGTATTTCGATGCCGATGCACCACAATGCACTCTCCTTCTCAAGAGCTCCACGATGATATGCTCGGAGTAGAAAATTGAGCTCTTGAGGCTGCACACAGTACTTCACACAAATGCTGTGGAATACATAGAAAACACAGTACACAGGGGAGCACGAAGACAGGCTTCTTAGGTCTTACAAATGCAGTCAAACTTACAGTCTGTGACTGACCACACCACTATATGTTTTATTAAATAACATATACAAAGAAGTGTCTGATGGCCATTTGTCCTTTCACATGGACACTAACGGTAACAATCTCCCACTAAAGGCCAACATGGCCAAAGTAACTATGGGAGAAAAGTAAAGAATGATAAGGAATACCTGAGCATAACTATACAAACTATACCTCCCACCTGATGGGCATCTTACACAGTATACAAGTGACTATGTAAATCAAGAATCAAGTAACCCCCATCAAGTGACAACAATGTCGAAAGCTATCATGTGGTAGAGCTTTAGTCAAAGCATATGCATCATTATCTCGAGTGTGAACCTTCTCAAGAATAATGCGCTCAGTGGCTAAGCAATCTCTAATGAAGTGATACATCACCTCAATGTGTTTAGTCTTTGCATGATAGACCGGATTCTTAGCCAAAGCAATGGCACTCTGACTATCACTCAGCAAGCGAGGTACATGTTGAGGTAAACCCATATCACAAGCAAGACGAGAAAATCACAATGCTTCCTTACATTCCTCACTTGCTGCAACATACTCTGCTTCTGTGGTGGAAACAGTTGTACATTCTTAAAGACGAGATCTCCAAGAGATAGCACCTCTAACAAAATGAAAAATGTACCCTGATGTAGACTTACAATTGTCTACACAACCAGCATAACCAGAATCTGTGTAACCAAGAATGGATGCTTTCCCTCTACCTAAGCATAGACACTTGTCCTTAGTGCCACTCACATATCTCAAAATCATCTTGACCGCTTCCCAATGTTTCTTTCGAAGATTAGACATATATCTGCTCACAACTCCTACTACAAATGCAATGTCTGGTCTCGTAGCTACCATAGCATACATGAGACTACCTACAGTAGAATGATAGGGAATTTTGGTCATGAATTCCTTTTCCTCATCTGATTTGGGGCAATCATCCTTTCTCAATTTCACATATGTGGGTAAAGGTGTACTCAATGCCTTTCCACCCTGCATATTGAACCAGTGAAGTACTTTGGATATGTACTCACTTTGAGACAAGTATATGCATCTTTTACTCTTATCACGAGTAATG
The DNA here is from genome assembly GCA_020310875.1 of Ceratopteris richardii. NCBI lineage: Eukaryota > Viridiplantae > Streptophyta > Polypodiopsida > Polypodiales > Pteridaceae > Ceratopteris > Ceratopteris richardii. The sequence goes on from CM035410.1 coordinate 3,042,063, forward strand.
CGCATGCCAAGAATATGTTTGGCATCCCACAAATCCTTCATATCAAATGTCTGCCTCAATTTCTTTTTGAGAACTGGCAAAGCATAAGAGGACTTCCCAGCAAACAACATATCATCGACATAAAGTATCAAGCATATCAAGCTGCCATCTGAGCATCTCTTTGTGTAGAGACAATGATCCTCATTGCTTTGAGAATAGACTTGAGATTTCATAAAAGCATCAAACTTTTGGTACCATTGTCTAGGGGACTGTTTAAGTCCATACAAGCTCTTCTTAAGCTTACAAACTAGACTTTCCTTGCCAGGAACTACATAACCCTCTGGTTGTTCCATATAGATCTCATCTATAAGATCTTCATGCAGGAAAGCAGTTTTCACATCCATTTGGACTAGCTCTAAGTCCTCCATTGCAAGGAATCCAAGCGACATGTGTAGGGTAGTCATCTTGACCACTAGAGAGAAGATTTCCTCGAAATCAACACCATGTTGTTGCTTAAAACCCTTTGCAACGAGTCGGGCTTCATACTTTGGAGAAGCACTATCTGATGTGAATTTCAGCATATATACCCATTTACATGGTAAAGCTTTCCTACCCTTTGGCAAAGGTACTAAATCCTAAGTACCATTCTTGTGAATAGAATCCAACTCACTCTTCATGGCACGCTCCCACTTGACATGATCCTCTATCTACATAGCCTCTTTGTAGCAAGAAGGCTCACGGGCATCTATTAGCATAACAAAAGCTAAACCTGGAACATATCAATCAGGTGGATGTGAGACACGTGCAGAACGTCTCAATGTTTGCTGAACAAGAACATGTGCAGACTGATCTAAATGGACCTATGTGCAGCATTTTTATGCATGCTAACCGGAGGACTAGTATCCTCAATCACCACTCTTCTCACTTAAACCCCGTTAATGGGCTGTTTATGCATCTTAGACTCATTGAAAGTGACATCACTACTTCTGATCACTGTCCATGTTTCAGGATCCCATAAGCGATATCCAAATTGTCCTTCTCGACCATATCCAAGGAAAATGCATTTCTTTGGCTCATGATCCAACTTTTGTCTAAGATTCATGGGTATATGAACATATGCATCACACCCAAAAACTCAAAGATGATCATAATATGGTGGCTTCCCTGTCCACAACTCTTGTGCCACTTTCAGACCTTTAGTAGTACTAGGTGAAAGGTTAATCACGTGAACTGCAGTCAATACTGCTTCTGCCCAAAAGCCTTGTGAGAGGTTTGCATGATGCAACATAGAGACTACTCTATCTTGAATAATTCTATTCATTCTCTCAGCTACACCATTCTATATTGGGGTATAAGGAGCTGTAAACTCTTTACAAATCCCTCTAGATTGAGAAAAAAGGTTGAATTCATGTGAGGTATACTCACCCCCATTATCTAAACGTAAAGCCTTAAGCTTAGTTCCTTTTTCAATCTCAACTGAAGCAAGCCATTTTTTTGGAAGTGGGGAATACCTCATCCTTCGATTTGATAGGATATACCCAAAATTTTCTAGTAGCATCATCTATGAAAGTGACAAAGTAGAGAGAACCACCTAAGGACCTAGTGGGCGTAGGACCACACACATCTTTATGAACGAGATTTAAAGGCTGAATTGAAGAGTCAATATGAATTCCATACACTTTTGGTTTGCTTTCCATATTGACAATGCTCACAAAATGAAAAATCGGAGAAGGATAACACAGGTAAGTAGCCAGAACAAGAAAGATTTTTTATTCCTCTACAAGATATATGGCCCAAACGACCATGCCAAATATAGGCCATAGGCTGTTCAGTAACAACTAACAAGTGTTCTTTCTGTGATACAAATAAAGGATAAAGTGAGCCAACTTTGCCTCCTTTTGAAATAACCATATTGCCCTTTGATATGCAAAAGGGCTGAGCATAGAAGACCACCTTGTAACCAAGGTCATCAAGTTGACCAACTGACATCAAAATACGTGATAATTGAGGTACATGGCGTACATTATGCATAGTAAATTTTGAACCATCAATGAACTACACAACCACATCTCCAATCCCCTTAACATCACACTGGTAAGAGTCACCAAGTTTCAGGGTACCAAGAGACTTTGCTGCATGATTAGAGAACTATTCTCTGTGTGATGTCACATGGAAAGAAGCACCAGAATCTAGCAGCCATGTGTGGAAAAGAGAATCATCCATAAGCACCTCAGATGGCACAGTACTATCAAGTGTCAACACATCAACATCATCAGAAATAGCATTTTAATTTCTTCAATCTTCAAAGTCGAAGTAGATGGTGCCGATAACTATTTAACATGCCCATCAACGTTCTATCCTTTACCTTTAGCATTCTTTGATGCATAACAATCTTTCTTCATATGTCCTTTCTTATGACAATAGTGGCATTCGATATTCCTCTTCCTTGATTTACTTCTACTCTTATTCCGTTGACCATTCTTTTCCTTGTTCTTGCTCCTACGACTTTGCTCATTCTTTCCTTGGTAAGAATCATGAACATTATATGCATCTCCACTCTGAGTGCCAACCATAGATTTTCTACAAATCTCCTCACTCAAGAGTGCTCCGCATATGTCATCATAGATGAGTTTACCACCAGGTGCACTATTGCTAATAGCTATGCAAAATGTATCCCATGATGATGGCAGGGTGCATAACAGCAATACTGCTTTCATTTTGTTATCCATATCCATTTTCTGACCCTGTAACTGGGAGAATATAGAATCAAACTCATTTAGATGAGCAACAACATTGTTTGTGTCCTTCATGCAAAGGTCATATAATTTTCTCATCAGATACACTTTATTTGATGCCGTCTCTTTTTCATATGTATTGCATAACTTCTTCCAAAGTTCCTGTGCACTTTCACAGTCTAATACTGTAAAGTAAACATTATTTGCCAGGTACAAGCGAATGGTAGACTTGGCCATTTCATCTAACTCATCCCAATCATCTTCATCCATGTCATCATGCTTATTTGAAATCCCATTTACTGGCTTCCATTGCCTCCTTTGAATTAGCACATCTTTAATCTGATTCTTCCATAGAGCAAAGTTTGTGCCATCAAATTTTTGGATCTCAAAATGGTCTTTGCCCTGCAAGTTATAGCTCCTCGGAACACTGGCACTAGTCCGTGATCCACCAGATGTGCCTGAGACCTTTGAAGAACTGAATAGAATGATAATGGAGCTAGAAGAGTCCAAACACCACCGAATACATGTATCAAAGAGTAAATCAACCATTGTATAGTTGACTTAACCAAGAATCTAGAAAAATTTTGCCAGAGTATCCTCTACAAAATGAGCATATGACCAGTGTCAAAATATCATAAAAGTGCAAGTACTGATATGTTTACCTGCATAGTGAATCACTGACTCCATTGCATATAATTAGTTACCCAATAGAAGCCAACTAGGCTTATTGAGCACCTATGAACAACTATCATACATCGCTTATGGCAAGGCTGGGTAAGTCTTCCACCTGCATCACTGAAGAGACCCCGACATCTGGGTGTCTCCTAGTTAAGAAAACCTCACCACGACCCTCTTTTTCAAATGGAAAAGGCTTTATGCAAGAATGTAACTGCTATATCAATGACCACATGGACGTACATACGCGGTATCCACAGAAGCATACATGGTGTGTATGTGCTCAATATATGTAGTAAAATGATACTAAAAGACTGAATGCACAGCCCAAAAACTAGCCAACAACACCTGCAAGTGTTTGTCAACTCTGATGTTTTAGGCTCAAAAGACCTGCATAAATTTGCAGCAGTTGCTCCCACCAAAACTGAAAACCTTTCCAAAAACCTGTAGTTTGCGAGTGTGGCTGAAAACACAGCCCCAAAGTTTGATATTTATTGTTGTAGAAGTACAAAGAACACTTTTCTTAATGTTCGTGGACCTGTGTGAAGAGAACTATGTGCAAAAGTACTCCAAAATGGCTCCAAAAGACACCCAAAAATGCTTCAAAAATAGGCTTTGAAAGCAAAGAATGAAGCTTTGAGGGATCAAAACATGTTGAAGGTAATGTCAACCTTAGTCTTTCCCCTTCTTTAGACACCACAAGAGTGTAGCTTAGTGGCAAGAGATTGCCACGATTAAGCAAGCTCTTGGGGGAACAATACTGGGATGGGTGACCTCTCAAGAAGTACTGGGAACCTCTATCTTCCTTGATCCTTGAGGTCCTCCCTTGCGTGCAACCAACGACGCCAAGGGTGACTTTGGTGACTTGGATGACAAGGTATGCCAAGGTCTATGCCTTGGTCACCACCTTAGTCGTAAGCCTTGGAGAAAGCCTTGGGGGGGATGCTCGCTTCACTCGCACAAAAGGAACAAAGCTTTTGCGTCGAACTGCTTTGATACGAGTGAAGTATTTCGATGCTGATACACCACAATGTGCTCTCCTTCTCGAGAGCTCCATGATGATATGCTCGGAGTAGAAAACCGAGCTCTTGAGGCCGCACATAGTACTTTGCACAGATGCTCCGAAATACACAGAAAACATAGTACATAGGGGAGCACGAAGACAGACTTCTTAGGTCTTACAAATGTGGTCGAACTTACAGCCTATGACTAACTAGGCCACTATATGTTTTATTAAAGAACATATACAAGGAAATGTCCGATGGCCATTTGGGCTTTCACATGGACACTAACAGTAACAACGATTACTCCATAGTGGGTTCCACAAGACAACAAGAGCATAGAACTCCCCAAGAGTGGCATCAAACACAAAACAGACTCCATAGTGGATTCCACAAGACAACAAGAGCATAGAATTCTCCAAGAGTGGCATCACTGAATTCTCCAAGAGTGGCGTCAAACAGAAAACCTCTTCACTAATACATAGCTTCAAACAGACACCTCAGGAAATGGTTAGAATCACAGTGAGAAGATTTAGACAATGCTTAGAGAGATGTCCTATACCAGAGTTACCAACACCAACCAAACAAGTGGCATTATTCCTAGATGGATTATTAAGTACCAAATTGAGATCTTATGTGTACTGAAAGGACCCTAGATTCATAGAAGAGTGTGTACGAATATGCATAGACATTAAGGATAATCTAGGGGAGGGATTAGAGCTTTCAAAATCTATAAAGATTCAGATAGCTCTACTAGCCTCACTTCCAAAAAATCCACATCTATCGAGGAACTTGCAAAAGAAGGTAGCTTAGAAATTAGGACTCTCCAGCAAACAGATACCTAGATTTGCCCGAGTAAAATGATGCTATACCTGTGGTGGAGACCATATGGCTAACATGTGTCCAATTATGGCTCAACCCCAAGTAAACCTTAGTTGCCAATACTGCACCATAGAAAGGAGGTACACTAACCACACTACACAAGAGTGCCCTTATAAAAGCAAGTTGTTAGACAAAGCTATCAACAGTTATATCCCCAACAAGGAAGATACTAGAACTAGTACCCACCACAACAGTATGGTAGACCACAAAAACCCTACCAACAACCCTATCAAATACAACAGCCTATGTAAGCTCAACAACCTCCAACTCCAGCCAATGTGATTCCAATGAAGTATGCAGCTGCTGAAGAAAACTTGAATAGAGCCTTAGTGCTAGTATCACCATTGATTACAAAAAGTGAACCTTGTGATCACAGTTTGGACTCGACTCATATCGATAGTCTGCAAGCTTACTGTATGCAATCACCTAAGCATAATGAGATGTACTATTATGAAGACTCAAGCGAACCTAGTTTGGATCCAGAATATTCTAATGTCATGTATGCAAACCCTAACTCTAGGCCCCAACCTAGACAGATCAAACCCCAAGCACCTAGAGGACCTTGCTACAAATGCCAAGGTGATCACTTCATTCGTGATTGTCATATGCCTGCACCTATGCAACCCCAATCAGTGACAATCCAAGATATTTGTCAAGATTGTGGGAAAGAGCACCTCTTACAAGACTATCCTAAGAACCCACCAATGTACCAAATATCACTCCAATTAACGTTATTGGGTTAGTAGTAGATTCTACTAGAAGTATAACTTCTAGTGCCCTAGTGCAAGTGATCACGAGAGCTCAGGCATTATAGCAAAACCCATGCCTTGGTTAGGAAAAGAGTTCCAAGGTTAGTGACACTGAAAGTATAACTAAGAAAAGGACAAGAGCTTGGAAGGAGAGCCATGAGCGAATGAAGAGACAATGGTCAAAGAAGATGAGTGAACTTGAGGAAAGCCTAAGAGAAACCAAGGCCAAGATAGTTGAACTCACCTCTCAAATGCACTCTCACATATCACCTCCACCACCATCCCCATAACATTCTACTCCACCACCTTCTAGTCCACCTCACATAACCCCACCACCACCTAGAGTAGGATCGGTCTTAGTAGATCCCACTCCCGAGGGCTTAGACATATTGCTGAAAGCATATCAAGCTAGAATCCAAGAAGGGCCAAACATAACAGATCATGAAAATTGTTACCCTAGAGTCGACCTAGAGATGGAACGAACCAATCTTTGTGATAAGATGGTAGAATTGGTTGAAACCATGTTTGAAGCCAGCCGCCTCTTCAATTACTCTAGCTCAACTAAGACTCAATTGCATTTTGATGGACTATTAGAAAGACTGGAGAGTTTAATTGCAAAATCTAGAAAGGAAGCCACCGCCCAAGGTAAGGACAAGGCAAATGAAAGAGTGAGCATTCCTCCCAAGGAAGCTTATGTGCCTGATTCCACTGAACCAGACACCTTTTCTTCTATGAATCAATATTTGCAAGAATTTCTAAGAGAGATTAAAGAAGAGAAATAGGGAAAAGAAAGTGGAAATCCTCCTCCCATTGAACTTATGGATGACCTACATGATCAATTCCCACAAGATATTCCTTGCATTTATGGAGAGCAAGATGATGCCTAGTCTAGTGAATGATTAGACTTTGAGTTGATTCCCTACAAGAATTGCCTCATTTCACAAACCCATGGGAAGTTAAGTCCACCTATATGAGAGCACCCACGGTCATGATAAGGAAGGAAGACTTAGTCATACCTAGGAACATGGAGGTAGTAAAGAACACTAAAGTGCAGTGTAATCTCTCTACTCTATTTTAACTAACTTTGAGTGGATATATGAATGTGAAAAATCCTTTAACAAGCTTAAGAGATGCTTATGTTCAACACCAATCTTGACAACACCAGATTGGAACAAGCCATTCCATGTTCATGTGGATGCATCCAATTATGCTATTGGGTGTGTGTTAGCACAACCTATTGGTGAAGGTAATATGGATCTTCCTATTGCTTATGCCAGTAGACAATTGAATGTAGCCAAACAGAATTATACACTGCTAAAAGAGAAGGATTAGGTATGATATATGCGGTTACGAAGTTTAAACATTATTTGTTTGCAAATAAGTTTAAATTTTTTACAGACCATCAAGCATTACTATATCTAGTGAACAAACCTTGCAATATTGGCCGATTAGTAAGATGGGTCCTCTTACTAATGGAATATGAGTTTGAAGTTCTTGTTAGGAAAGGTAGAACTCACCTTAGGGCAGATCACCTTTCTAGAATAACTTCAGGCAAGCCCCCTCAAGGAGTATCAGATGATCTTTATGATGCTTATTGTTTGCGGAGATGGTGGATAGTCTTCATAGATGAAGTGGTGTTGCTAAAACTTGCTTCACACTATCCAAGAACAAGTGATGGAGAGTGTGCTGGGTCACTTCTACTTGCTAATGATCATAAATAATCACCTATGTTCTTTGGAACATGACCCACTAATTAGTGGATCAAAACAGATGAGTAGGAAACTAATCCAAGGTCATAGACTTGCTATTTTAGTCTCTACACTTGTTTGGTATAATGAATAGTACTCTAGGCTTGCTAGCAATTAGTCTAATTCCTTTTGATGGTGTCTAACTAACTTAGACAACTACCAATCATGAGTGATTTCAATAAAAAAGATGAAATAGACAATGGGTATGATGTTTAGCAAATCATAAGAATTCTCCAATAGTTTTTGGATGCATCAGAGTACATACCAGAGAGTAAAGATATGATAATATCTCATGATTGAGACAACCAATGATAATAAGATTTTGTAGCTATAAACTAGACATATACTGAATCTATGATTTAAAATCGCGACAAATGATCAATCATACACTAAGAACAAGCTCTAAGAAGATCACTATACTGATGTAGTCATGGCAGAGAAGTGAAGTAGAGATATAATCAAGATGTATGTATTAGATCACATAGAAATAATATGTCATTGGAAATAATCTATTGCACAATGTGAGGGTAGTGATTGAGCTATGGAGTGAGCTCTCAAATCACATAGGATCCCTCTCTATTTCTCTCTAGACTTAGACTTTTCATGCCAGCCTTTTGATCCACCTTTATAGTTGAGTTTGGAGCCAATCTTGAATTCAAATTCAAATGTTCACCTAAAAGTAGATCCTAAACTATATGATATATTCTCTTATCAATCATCTACCAAATAAATCAAGGTTTGATGTTTCCTAACTCCACATGGAAGTAAGGTATTTTTACAAAGGTAAAAGGTAATAGATTTTACAAGGGATTAATCATCCAAGTATGTGGGCTTGGATTCTCTTGCACCAACAGCTCCCTCTCAAGTCTAACATGCTTGGTCTTTTATTCCTCCTTGATCTCTTGCAAACCAATCATCAATTTGAACCTCTTCATCTTAGTTCCATCTAAGGACTTTGTGAGTATATCTGCACATTGCAATTGAGTTGATACATAGGACAATTGAATGTCCTTGCTAAGCAATTTCTCCCTTACATAATGATAGTGCACTTCAATGTGCTTAGTCCTTGCATGATATACAGGATTAGCATCCAAATACAGTGAACTAGTGTTGTCTCCAAAAAATCATTGGAGTGTAAGAATTAACCCAAATCTGTGTAGAGTTTCTTGAGGCCACATAGCCTCTTGTGTTGCATTTGCTAAACCTCTATATTTTTCCTCTGTAGATGACAAAGCCATAGTTGGTTGCTTTTTAGATGACCATGATATTAGCTTTGAACCTGCAAAAGACAAGTATCGTGAGGTGCTCCTCCTATCATCCTTGGAACCAACCCAATCTGCATTAGAATACATCTTTATGTCCAAGTCAGAAGTTGAATGGGTAAAATAGCTCTTCATTTATGGAACCCTTTAGATACTTTAGTACCCTCTTGGCAGCTTCCATGTAAGGCTTTCTTAGTGCATGCATAAATTGGCTTAATGTACTTTCTCCATAAGCAATGTCTAATCTTGAGGGTTGCATACTTGAGACTAACAACAAGTTTTTGGTAGCGTGTAACATCCTCAAGAAGTTCTCCTTCATGAGAACTAAGCATTGAGTTCCAGGAGTTTACCTATAGTTTGGTGTTTTTCGTAATGAATTTTCTCAACATATCATGAATATACTTTCTTTGAGTAATGAACACACCAAAATCTATATACACAAGTTCTAAGCCAAGAAAGTATGTTAACAAACCAAGATCACTGATTTTAAACTCTTCCATTAGTTGAGCTTTAACCTGCTTGATGCTATTAGCATCATTCCCTATAATGATAATTTCATCCACATAGACACATAAGTAAATGACTTTTGAGTTTGTCTTCTTTATGAATAAAGATGAATTTTCTTTGCTAGCAACAAAAACTTGATCTTGCAAATAAGTGACAAGCCTATGGCTCCAAGATCTAGGAGCTTGCTTTAGGCCATGGAGTGCCTTCCTTAGTTTGCATACAAAACCTGGTTTATCCTTATCTTGATACCTTGGTGGTTGGACCGTATATACTTCTTCTCAGATCCATCCATTTAGGAATGCATTGTTAACATCTAACTGATATAGCTTCCAATTTTTAGAAGTAGCAACACTTACAAGCTTCTAATGATTGGCATCTTAGACACATGTGAAAAAATTTCTTCATAGTCCATTCCATGGGTTTGAGCAAACCCCTGATTTTTTTTTTAATTTTATATATCCACCAGGATCCTATTACCTTCATGCTTAGCTTCTTAGGAACCAAATCCCAAGTATTTTTTTCTTGAAGTGCTTCAACTTCTTCATGCGTATATTGAATGCTTGGTGACTAGTGATGTGTCATAGCCATACCTTATTGGTTTTTTACTCTCCCTTTGAGATCTTCTGAGTGCTTGGTTGGAGGACTCTAGAATGTCTTCCAATTGCTTGAACTTGGTCTTACCTCTTGACTTCCAAGCCTTGAAGTCAATCTGCTCTTCATCTTTTGAATTGACATCTTCTGGTACTTGTTAATCTTCTTGAGTGAGAGTTGGAAAGTCACTTTCCAAATCATAAGGTAACTTGACCTTCCTGCAATCATCTTCAAACCATGAATTATTTTCATCAAATACAACATCCCTACTAACTATAAATCCTTTGTTAGTGGGATTGTATAGCCTATATCCCTTTTGGTTTTGGTCATAGCCAATGAATATACACTTTTCAGCTTTAGGATCAAGATTCCCTCTAATCTATGAGGGTATATGTGCATAAGCAATGCACCAAAATATTTTTCAATGGTCCAATGAGGGTCTCCTACCATTCCATGCCTCATAGGTGTCACTCCATCCAAGGATTTGGATGGGATCCTATTAACCAAGTATGTGGTTGTGGAAACAACCTCTACCCATAGGTAATTGGGTAGTTTCTTCTCATTAAACATTGATCTTGTAGCCTCTACTATCAATCTATTCCTCCTCTCTGCTACTCCATTTAGTTCAAGAGTATATCTTGTTGTGACCTCTCTCTTTATATCTCTATCCTATAGGAATGAATCGAATTCATGTGAAAAATACTCACCACCTCCATCAGATCTGATTCTCTTTAGGCTTCTACCTGTTTGGTTCTCAACCAATGCCAAATACTTTTTGAAACATTAAATAATCATCTATAATGAGACATAGTACCTTGAACCTGAGATTGATGGCTCTCTACTAGGACCCCACACATTAGTGTGCACAAGCTCCAAGTAGTCTTCATACATATAACCCTTTCTGTTGAATGGTTGCCTATGAGCTTTGCCAAATTTTCATGCTCCACATTTGTATATCATGTGTTGCTTGGACACATTTGGGATTTCATGCACACTCTGATCCCTACATATTTGTTTTAGTGTCCTTTCTCCTCTATGACCTAGCCTTTTATGCCATATCTCTAGTTCAGATAGGGTTTGATCTTTGTAATTGAAGAGTGCAATGTTTCTGGTGTCTTCAATCTCAAATGTAAAGAGCCTACCAGATTTCTCACCTTTTGCAATGTTCTTGAAGCTTTGTTGAGGGTCTTCCACATATGCTCCATGTCTTGTGAATCTGACCTGTAAGCCTTTCTCAACAATCTGTCCAACATTGATTAGGTTTTTTGTTATAGGTGGGACATACAAAACCTTACTTAAGAGATTCATGTTACCATCAAAAGACTTGAGATTTCCAACTTTCTTAACAAAGTTTCTACTTTCATCACCTCTATGTACTTCATGCTTCCTTTGGGTTCTTCAAGATCAGATAGCAATGCTACATTCCCAGCCATATGATTGCAACAACCAAAATCAATATAGAAAAGATGCTCATCATCTTTACCTTACTTGGATGCCATATTCATGATGAGTAGAGAATCCTCTTGGTCTTCTATGTAGTTGTTATAATCTCTTCTTCCTCTGAAACCTCCTTGATAATTGTTGTTGTCGTAGCCTTGGTTGTAGTTGTGATTGTAATTGCTTCCTCCATTGTTGAGCCTGCCTCTGGATATTCCATAGCTCCCTCTATGGAAAACTCTTCCCCTTTTAATTCCTTGTGTTCTTGAATCATTTTTCTTTGGTGTGGTTTGTGTTTGTGCAATTAAAACCAAGCCCACATACGTGGTTAATTGGCACATACCTTTTGGAATCCTTATGTGATCAACCTCTTGGCAAAACCATTCACATTTACCTTTGTAAAAGTGTTTTACATCCACGTGAAGTTAGGAAGCTCTAAATCATGATTCATTTAGTTATTGAGTAATGAGAGAATATATCCTATACTTTAGGATTCACTTTTAGGTAGACATCTTTGAATTTGAATTCAAATATTCGCTCCAATTACAACTATAAAAAGAGGATGACATGACCTATGGGATATCTCTACTTCATGAGATCATCGTGAAGGGAATCTATAGTGAATTGAGAGCTCATCTCATAGCTCATTCACCTCCCACAGATTGAGAAATATATGATTGCCAATGACATTGTATTTGTATATGATTTAATACACATATTATCATTACATTCTCATTTCATTTCTCTGCTATGACTACATCAGAACAATAATTTTCTTACAGCTTGTTCTCAGTGCATGATTGATCATTTGTCATGACTTAAAGCATGGTAGATTCAGCATACTGTCTAGTACATGAGTACAAAGTTTCATTATCATTGGCTACGTAGATCGTGGGATATTAACACATCTTTGCTCACTGGTCTGTTGACTGATGCACCCCCTAATTGTCGAGAAGGTTCTGTAATTTGCTAAACACTTTTTCCAGTGCGTGGTCCATCATTTTAGATGAAATTAGTCATGATTAGTAGCTATCTAAGCTAAATAGAGTTTCCCAAAAGGAATTAAGCTAATTGTTGTTGTGCTCAAAGAACTGTTCAAAACATTGAACAAGTGTAGGAACAAGAATAGTAAGGTTTTTGGTCTTGGATCAATTACTACCTATTTGTTTTGATCCATTGATTAGTGGATCATGTTCCAAGCAACATATGTGATGATCATTAGCACGCTAAAAATGCCCACTACACTCTCCAACAATAATTCTTGGCAGGTGTGAAGCTGGATCAAGCAACACCACTTCATCTTTAAAGACTGTCCACCATCTCCTCCAACAGTGGTATCAGAGCAACAACAAGCAAGATGGGAGATGGATTTCCATCCTTCATTGACAAGTTGGATAGAAACAACTACTCAGCATGGTCACTAAGGATGCAAGCCTACCTTCAAGGGAGAAGTCTATATGGATACATCTCAGGAGATGGAGAGATGCCAAACTTCAGGAGCAAGCATCAACCTACAAGGGAAGAGCAAGAAAGGTTGACCACATGGTGTGCAAAGTAGTACCTCTCAAGCTAATTATACACGTAGAGGAAGAGGTGCTAGAGGAAGGGGTAGAGGAGGAAAGCAAGGCAGGGGGAGATAAGCTAATTAGAGTTTCCCAAAAGGAACTAAGGTAATTGCTGCTATGCTAAGAGAACTGTTCAAAACATTGAACAGGTGTAGGAACAAGAATAGTAAGTTTGTTGGTCTTGGATCAATTCCTACCTATCTGTTTTGATCCATTGATTAGTGAATCATGTTCCAAGAAACATATGTGATTATTTATGATCATTAGCATGCTAAAAAGGCCCACTACACTCTCCAACAATCATTCTTGGCAGGTGAAGCAAGATCAAGCAACACCACTTCATCTCTGAAAATTAGTTGGGCCATAGGTGTTGCAAGGTGGAGTGTTGTATGATCTCCCCTTGCCTTGCTTTTCTCCTCTGCCCCTTCCTCTAGTGCCTCTTTGTCTACCTCTGCAGTTCACTTGAGAGGTACTAGCCTCTTCTTCATTCTTTTTTCTTTTACCTTTATCCCTACTTTTATTTCTCTCTGTATAAAGGGCAGAAGATTGGTTACCTCTAGAGTTGTCACCACTCTTGTTGAGCTTTGTCTCATGGGTGAAGAGTTGCCCCATCAAGGTGTTGAGGTCAGGTATCTAAATTTCCATATAAAGGTCCATTGCTGTGGTGAAGGACTCCCACTTATCATCAGCCTTGATGCCATTTATGATATGCCTTACTATGTGTTCTTCTTCTATCTCCTCTCCAATGCTTGCAAGCTGATCAGCCACATCTTTTGGCAGTAGACAGAGGCACAGACGATGAGGAAGTATGTGAAGGTGGATCACAACAAAGTAGTGGGGAGCCAAGCGGATTATTTTTTCAAAAGAAATATGTTTTATATTAGTTTTTCAAAAACTCTCAACATTGATTTTCATCACTCCTGTATCATATGTAACATAGAACAACCACTTTTGTAATTAGTAGCTCCATTTTGTGCAAGCCGAGGAGTCCTCAAGCTTGAGGAGCTTAGGTAGAGCGAGCCTACCAATTTTGGTTATTTTTAGACTTCCTTTAGACCTTCAAATAGCACTTAGAGCCTATTTTTTAACTATGTCGGTCACTAGATGTGAAACCAATCAAAACTAGTCTAAAAACTATAAAGAGAGATAGAGAGCTCATTTTTGAGGTTAGCTTGTATGAGTAGAGAAGAGCTTAGAGCTATTTTGAGCTTGTAATTGAGATCTTGAGAATAGAGTCTATTTTCCTACCTTCCATTGTGTCTTGCTTGTCTCATACAGGTGTGTGTATGTGTGTGTGCATCTCTATGCTTCTCACCTTCACTCTCACTACATCTCGTGTTCACGATCTTCATATCACTCCTATCTTTTCCGCGGATTGACATTAAGGAGGTGGAGCTTCTTAACGTGGTACTTACCATTGTGCTAGAGCAACACCAAATTTGGCGCCGTTGTCGAGGAACGAATCTAGGACGAATGTGTGATGGTAAGAGTATAGCAAGAAGTGGCATTGGAAGGTAAAAATTTTAGTTTTGTTGTTTTTAATTAGTTTTTTGTGTTTTTCATCTCCTGTACACTCCTTCTTCACCACCGCATCATCTTCTCCCACTCCGAAAAAATCAAAAAACTCACCATATCCACCCATCCTCCTCATTTCCCCTCATTTGTGCATGCAAGAGAGAGAGAGAGCTTTTGTGCTTGTTGCATTGTGTGCGTTTTTGAGTTTTCTTGCAGGTACAGTGCTCCAGAGCAGCTGGAAAGCTTCCAAAAGGTAAGAAATTCACTTTTTATCAGAATCTACCGTTGGAGTTGTACCATCGTGATGGCCTGACAAAGTCGGCACTTTTGGTAAGCGACCACACCATGAGGAAGGCAATCCTTGCGCTTGCACGAATCCATAGTTGCATCTTGAAAATCATCATTTTGGTGGACCATCGCGATTGTGTCACACTATCGTGACGGCTCGACCGGACCATCGTGATGGTCTTGCACCATAGTGACGATTCACTTGAACCATCCTGACGATCATTGACCATTGTGATGGTCACTGACCATCGCGATAGTCACTGACCATCGCAACGATCCCGTCGTTCCCATGCCATCGTGACGATCCCTTGCCACGTGTCATAGTAGGACATCGCGATGATACCAGGTACACCATCGTGACGCTTCAAAGTTGGACCATTGTGATTGGCTCAAGCCATCACGCCTCGTGACCATCGCGACGGGCTCACACCATCGTGATGCCTCGCACCATCGGACCATCACGATTGTACCACGCCATCGTGATGGTTCACGCGAGCCATCGCGATAGTCCCAGACCATCGCGACAGTCCCAGACCATTGCGATTGTCCACCTAAAATGCCAAATTTAGGGTTTAATTTTTTGGGATAATTTGAGGCTATTTTGAGAAAAATTTTTGGGTGACTTAGCTCATTAGAGACCCCTTAGCTCATAGGGAAAGAAAAACCTAATTGTCAGTTTTCACCCCAGAGTTTTCATTTGAAGTCCGTTTTTTGAGCTTTATAGCACGTTACAAAGCTCTTTACGAGTATCACGTGACCTCAACTGTTTGTTTTAAGAAGAACGCATTGATTTTTAGATAAGATAATTTGAGGTTGACCCATTGTTGGGACCAAAAAAGAAAGGGGGCATTAAAATTTTGGCCAAAGGAAAAAGGGACCTAAAAGGTGTATATATTCAAGTGCTTGAGCATCCATATAAGAATTGGTCTAAACATTGGATTTTTACAGGTCTAGCAAGGGCTATCAAAGGCAATCAAAGCAAGGCAGTGAAGAACGCAAGGCTTGGGAAGTGCGACTTCTGGGCATCAGAGCAATCAACGGAGCTGACTTGAGGTTGGAAGAATACTCAGCCCCCTCAGTCAATTATTAGCTTAGGCTAAACTTCTAGCATTGCGGATTAAATTAGAATGACGATAGGAATGCATCAAGTCTAAGAGACTTAATTTTTCAAGTACAAGACTAAGATAAAAGTGTGTGATATGAAAACCTAAAGGAAAGAATTTAAGTCTGACGGAACCAGAACTCAAAAGTACAACAGAAAGTCGACTTCTTATGTATACATTGAAGACAAGACAAGAACTTAAAGGAATTTAAAAAAAGAAACAAGCCATAAAGAACAAAAGAGACATTGACGAGCAGAGTGTGAACTGAGTGAATCTGGAAGTAAATTCATGAACCTTAGATCGGGCAAGCATATAGGTAAGTTAGACCGACAAAGCCTTAGATCATCGGAAGCAAGTGTAGGAACTACGTCACATTCGTGGGCTCAGCAATTGAATAGCTACCCTTATGAGTTGAGCTCAGATACCAGTGAATCGAAAATGGCTTTTAGCATAGAAAGATGAGAAGGAGGGTTAAACATAGCATATTTGGAAAGACCCGAAGGACCCTATAGAACGCAATTAGAATATGTCCGAACCAACCACTTAGGTGCTTGCATCTATGAGGATGGTTTGTGAAGATTAGTGGTGCAATGCACAATCCTGATCAACCCATTGGATTGGAACATCCAGTGGTGAAATTTGAGAGAGACGCATACATAGACAAAGAAGGAACAATGTACATCATAAGTACTCAGCCAAATCATACCAATGAGTTTGGTGTAGTTCAGCCAGATACGGAAGCGAGAACCCAAGGAAAAGAACCACTAGGAGAAGAACCCAAGACACATAGAGGGAAATCTGTACTGACAAGAGTATTAATTCCAGAGTGGATCCCTCATGACAATAGAAGCATAGAATTATTCGTGAATAAGGAAACTGACGAAGCATTTTGGAGGTACAGAATGGAACAACCTAGTGAGGTAGGCTCCATCATGGTTTACGAATTCAAGGACCCAGATACACCTGGAAAGGTGGTATACCTGGATGATACTTCAGAACGAGTATTTGTAGTACTAGATCACGCAAGAAATACCTACACATGGAGAGGCAAGTTAGTCTTCCCCCCATCTCGAACAAACATAAACACGAGCCATCAGGGTGCTCGAACATCCTCAGCCCATGGTACTCAAAGAGAGAAGAACAAAGAGAGACCAGAAGTAAGATTCACTCATCCCATAGGGAGAGATAGAACCACCATGGATACCAATAGAGTGGAAAGACAAAGGGAACCTAGAATACCAGGTGGTAGAGATGATTTTCCTCTACCTAGACCACATGAACACCCCAGGATATTAAGACCCACTCAATTAGTAAAGTCAATGAATAATTACTTTGATGGGACAGGAGATCCCTATGACCATGTTGCAGAATTTAAGCAAGTGCTCCGAGCCGAACAAGTAGAAGACATGTTTACACAATACAATGCATTTGGACTAACGTTAAAAAACACGGCTTTAACTTGGTTCCAACCATTGCAACAAAGGCAATTTAGAGATATCCATGACTTGTTATAGTCATTCATCACAAATTCTCTAAAAGTGGAATTAGGCATGATACATCTTCGTTGATTCATAGCTTCAAACAAACTCCCCAAGAAACAGTCAGACTTGCAGGAGGTAGGTTTAGACAATATGTTGAAAGATGACCGATGCAAGAATTACCCTCACAGGCCAAGCAAGTGTCATTGTTTTTAGATGGCCTCTTGAGCTCTAAACTACGCTCCTATGTATACTTGAAGGAACCCAGAACATTAGAGCAATGTGTAAGAATTTGTATAGACATTGAGGACAACTTAGGAGACGAGTTGGAACTCTCAAAAGTCTATAAAGACTCAGATTGTTCATCTCTAGCATCCTCAAAACTTTCTAGCTCGATAGAGGACCTAGCAGAAAAAGTGGCCCAGAAACTAGGAGTTTCTAGCAAACAGATGCCTAGGTTGACAACAAACAAGCGTTGTTACACCTGTGGTGGTGATCATATGGCAAATGTGTGTCCCAATGTTACACAACCGCAAGCCAACCCTAGTGGCCAAATACTGTATGATTGAGAGACGATATACTAATCAAACGGCTCAAGATTGCCCATACAACAAACAAGTAGTACGAAAGACTTACCCACAAGCGTACCCTCAACCAGGTAGGTATCAAGGTCAATATAATGCTCAGCCTCATTACTATAGGCCTCCTCAAAACTATCCTTATCAGGCTCAACAGAGACCTCAACCTATTTTAGCTCAGCAACCACCCCCACCAGCGAATGTCATCCCAGTCAAATATGCTGCTGCCGAAGAGAACCTCAATAGGGTGTTAGTGCCTTCTTCACCCTTGATCACGAAAAGTGATGCTAACTCCAACAGTTTTGACTCTACTCATGTAGATAGTCCACCCGCATATTACATGGAGTCACGAGAACATGTGGAAATATATCAATACAATAGTCCACCATTGGAACCTAGTTGGGAGCCCAATTATGCTAATGTGATGTATACCAACCCTAATCCGTGGCCCCAATTAAGACAACAAAGACCATAGGGCCCTAGAGGACCATGCTTTAGGTGCCAAGGCAATCATTTCATAAAGGATTGTCCACATCCTCCAATAGCAGGACCGTCACAATACTATAACATACAAGGCTTTTGCACCGAGTGTGGTAAAGAGCATGTCATCAAAGATTGTCCCAAGAACCCTGCTAATGCTTCAAAAGTGACACGGACAACGTGATAGATATTTTACACAATGCAAATGGATCCAACCCTACATACGTGCCTATCCAAGCTATAACAAGAGCTCAAGCGCTCTTACGGAATCAACAACTTAATCTTGAGAAAGTAGCCAGAACGAGTGAAGTTGGAGAGTCTAGTAACAAGAAGATGAAACCTTGGAAAGATTCCAGAGAAAGAATTAAGAGGAAGTGGAGTAAAAAGATAACTGAATTGGAAGGAAGTTTGAAGGAATCTAGAGCCAAAATCCTAGAATTGACTTCACAAGAATGTAAGCCGAAAAATCTAGCTCAGAGATCAGGATTAGTTCTAGTTGAACCCATACCAGAAAGATGTTTCGTGCATATTAGGCTAGACTAAAAGAAGGACCCCAGATATCTGAAATGAGCAAGAACTATCCGAGAGCAAATTTAAAAATTGAGAGAACTAAACTTTGCATGAAGATCGTAGAATTAGCACAAACTATGTTCGAAGCCTCTTGTTATTGTAATTGGAATAACATGGCAAAACCTGAATTACACTTTCAAGGACTACTGGAGAGGTTAGAATACTTGGTCAATGGCAATGAGAAAAAGAATCTGTATAGGAACCTGAATGACTTTGAGACCCAAGAAAAGAATGCACCATCCCTGTCTCAAGTACCAAATACAGAGGTTGAAGACAACCTGTCTTCCATACATAAGTACTCACACAAATTTCTAAGAGAAATCCAAGAAGAGAAGTGGAGAAAAGAATAAGAAACCCATCCTCCTATTAAAAAAATAGACGACTTGCAAGAGAAAGTTCCCCAAGACATCCCCTCTATTTACAATGATGTAGAGGAAGAACAACTGAGTGGACACACAGATTTTGAATCCAATTCTTTGCAAGGATTACCTCAGTTCACAGGACCTTGGGAAGCCAAGTCTATTAGCATGAGAGCACCCACTATACTAGTGAGGAATGAAGAATCAGTAATCCCTAGAAACACAAAAGTAATCAAGAACGCAAAAGTTCAATGCCATCTCACTCGAGAGGAGTTGTTGAAGGTTAAACCAGAATTGTGGAAGCATGTGGCAAATCAATTCCCTGAGCTTGCTACTGCTCCCTCACAAATAGGATCACACAAGAAGGTACCACAGATACCCGTAGAAAGAATCAGACATATAAGTGAAGGAGAGGAAGGTAACACTTATCTTCCAATAACCCACAAGGGCTACACCACTAAAGCCATCTTAGATTCAGGAGTTGGAGTAGCCATCGCTACCACTGCTCTATGGAAACGTTGGGGTAAGCCAGCATTAAGACCTACCAGGATGAAGCTACAAATGGCTGATGGACATATAGAAAAACCATTGGGCTTACTAGAAGGCATATCTCTCACCACTTGTGGTGTGGAATTTGAACATACTTTTGCCATTTGTGATTTCAGGAAAAATCATGCTTATGAGATGATTTGACAACCATCCATGCGTCAGTTGCAAATTGTGCAAGATTGGGGAATTAACTCTTTGTACTTGCAACATGTAGGAGTGACTACCAAAGTCAATCTTAAAGACTATTCCCATCGAGATGTACCCCCAATACAATGGAATACCATCCATAAGACACAAGAGGAAACAAAATCAATACACTCATTGGAGTTAGACCCCTCATGGTTGCATGAGGATACTAATTTATGGATGTGTAAAGTAGCCAAACAAGAGGAAGAACGGTTAGAAGCCAGGACCTTAGGTTCAAAACAACATCCACGAACCCTTCAAGACCCAGCTTATGCACCTATAGTATTTCCAGATGAGGAATTTGAGCCTCACAGTTGGGTAGAAATCTTAGCTACGATGGACATAGCGGTGAATGAAGAACAATGGACCCCTCACTGTGATGAGGACGGATATGACATTTCCATTTTCATGATTGAACCTGTTGAGGAAGACTTTATCCTAAAAGAATGCACGGAAGTGACCCAAGAAGAGGATGAGAGTCGTGACGAGGATCTCGAATCCATCATCATGGAACCCTTCTGTTCCACAAAAGAGGAATATCTTTATTTTGTGGAAGCCAGAAAACCTGAAGAGGAAAAGAAAAGTCAAATGGAACAACTTGAGCCATCCATAAGAGATACAGAGAGCAAACAAAAGAAGAGAAAGAAATCACCTAAGGCAGAAGAAGAAGAAGAACCACTCATGGAAGTACCGGAGAACTTCAAGAAGTATGAAATACAAGATAGAAAAATCATGGTACGAATGCCTAAAAGAAAAGCTGAAGTTGGGGAAGTATATGATAATCGAGAGAAAACCAAAAAAATCATAGTCACCATAGAAGGAGAAGAAGAAAAATGTACATACATTGGGCATGGTTTGACGAATGAAGAAGAAGAAGAGTTAATTGCCCTATTACATGAATATAGAGATGTGTTCGCTTGGAGTTACAAAGACTTGAAAGGAGTAGACCCGGATATATGCTCCCATAGAATCCCTATGACTCCAGATGCAAAACCTATGAAACAGAAACCATACACGTACAATGATAACTACACTGCTAAAATTAAAGAAGAAATAGATTATTTGATAGAAGCAGGATTCATTTACAAAATTGAGCATACAGAATGGGTATCCCCCATTGTGGTCGTGCCCAAGAAGAATGGAAAATTGTGTGTGTATTAACCTTAAAAAAGTAATGCTGCCATGATTAGAGATAGTTATCCTCTTCCTATCATGGACCATTTATTGGAAAGAGTTATGGGCAAGGAAGTATATAGCTTTCTTGATGGTTTCTCAGGCTATAATCAAGTAGCCATTGCTCCAGAAGATCAACATAAGATGGATTTCGCCATAGAATGGAGCATATTTGCATTTCATGTAATGCCATTTGGGCTGACAAATGCACCCACCACTTTCCACCAACTTATGTGTCATGTTTTTAAGGAATTCTTACGCAAGAATTTGGAAGTTTATGTCGATGACATATGTGCACATTCAAATATGAGGCAGAGGCATATCCCAGAACTAAGACAAGTATTTGACGAATGTCGAGAATATCAAGTTTGTTTGAACCCAAAAAAATGTGTTTTCATGGCTAGACAAGGCAAAATTCTAGGACACATAGTGTCAAAGAATGGAATTTCGGCAGATGAAGAAAAGTGAAAGTAATTGCCGACCTACCTAGACCAAACAACGTAAAAGAGGTACATACATTTATGGGCCATTGTGGTTAATACAGGTGACTCATACACATGTATGCAATCATAGCCAAGCCTTTGTACTCTCTTTTGACCAAGTTTGAATGGACAGATGAGTGTGAAAATTCATTCAATGAACTTGAATGATGTTTGTGCTCATCACCAATATTAACAACTCCATATTGGAGCAAGTCATTCCGTGTACATGTGAATGCATCCAACTATGCCATAGGATGTGTGTTTGCACAACCCACAAATGAAGGTAATATAGTTCTCCCTATAGCATACGCGAGTAGGTAGTTGAATGCAGCAGAAAGAAACTACACCACTACACAACGAGAACATGCTACACTATATCAAGTGTCTTTAGTACCAGATTGGAGTGAACCATTGTTAATTTTTTTGAGGACGAAAACATTCCCTCAGGAAATGACATTGGTCAGACAATGCAAATTAGAACAGGAAGCACTAGATTACACTCATAGGTGATAATCTATACAAACGAGGAAAAGAAAGATATCTTAGGATGTGTGTCCATGAGAGTGAATATCTCAAGATCTTGGGAACTGCTCATGAAGGGATAGCAAGGGGAAACTTTGGACCAGATAAGGTGATCAAAGCAATACTTTTTGCAGGTCTTTGGTGGCCAACACTTCACACGAATGCACATCTAGTGGGGAATAGACTTTGTCGGTCCTATTAATCCCCCAACTAAGGGTTTACATGCTGAATAAATCATTGTGGCTATCGATTATCTGACTAAATGTGTGGAACTGAAGGCAACCAAAAAGAACAATGCACAGACCACAACCAAGTTTCTATTTGAGAACGTATTCACAAGATATGGTTTGCCAATAGAATTGGTGAGTGATAGTGACTCCCACTTCTTGAATGAGGTCATTGAACACAAGATGACTCAAACAATGAAGCAAATTTGGATATGAAAGGGTGAAAAGCCCCTTGCTCAAGAGATTGTACCCCAATGATGCACCAAACCAACTACTCGGGTAAGGACTACAAAGAAAGAGTATTCTAGGAATTTCATAGCATGAACCATTTCTATTTAGGTCCCAAAGCAATCAGTGAAGGTTGACCCCAATGCACGACAAATCTTGGTGCCCAAGACCTACTTACATGCCCAAATAGCTACACACATGCTCACAAGCTTGAATAGCCACTCACAATCACTCACATCATCCGCTTCAGGGCACATATCTAAATCAACACAATCACACATGAAATCACATCTAGTACCATCTTAAAATACGTACCCAAAAAGTCTCAAATCCAAGTAGTCATATGTCAAAAACATCACACTCGAAAGATGTAATCACCCACTAAAAGTTTGGAGAATAAAACCTTGTATCAAACCACCTGACCCAAGTGTGTAAATCCATTCACACCAGAATAGATGCATTTTGATTACAATGCACATCCAGAGTATGCATCTAGGAACAACCAATAACTTACTAACTAACACTCACAAGTCACAAGAAACATCTCACTCACTAACACACTAACCACATCAGTAGCATGTTGGTATCGTAGAGGGAACATGATGTTATCATGTTTTCAATGCAATGCAAATATGACTTTCTTCTTCCAACAAATAAGCATACCATGGTTGATGTAGTAGGAACCAACTCTCAAGTAGGCACAAGTTAGCATGTTGTTGATATGGAGATTTTACCTATCATGCCTAAGATACCTGAAAGACAGGAGGAATTGCAGGCTATAGAGATTATACCTATACAGGACCCCCAGAGCGGCCATACCATGCTTGTAGGCAAAGCCTCTCATTGGTGTGAAGTAGCGGGACCATTGGGTGACGGCTCATACCTTTGGGAGGCAGAGCTAGAATTCAATGGAAAGGGGGGGAAGTACCATTTCTTTACATGGGAATTTGAAAATTTATAGAATGTAGAGGTATTATGCCTAGTATGGCAGAAGGCGGGATTAGATGCATACTTTGGTGCTCAACTTCCCAAACCCGACTTCATGAGATGCTATTATCTTGTTAATACCTTGACCTCTAGCAAGCATCCCCAAGTGTCAAGCACGTTTGTACTCCCATCAGTAACTAGAGGAAATGAGCTGAAGAAGTTTAAGTTAGCCAGTAACTTAATGGGAGAGGCTTTGGATATGAAAGGAATGCACATACCCACTGAGAAGGAGGTTCTAGTACCAGATAACATGAAGAATTGAAACCTTACTAAACTCAAAGATATGGTAGCTATGATGCCTAATATTGTAGTTCACCTAAGAATGTGTATGCAACACTTTGCATTCCCCACCCAAGACAGATTCACTATGCCAACCAAGAAGATATGGTTCAGTTTGTATCTTGCAAAGACTTAGAACTTAACAATCAACATGCCTCATTGGATTATCAATCAGATACACTTGGCACACAAGCGGTGGCCACACAAATCAGTCTTATATGGATGTTGTGCATTGACGAGGATCATTTATAGATGCTTAGCTTACGACATTCCGATCCAAAGGGCTCTCATGTGGAGTAGGGTGCTCTCATGTGGAGTAGGGTACAAAAATTCAAGGGTAGAACATCCACAGGACCCCCTTCCAAAAGGATGAGAGTAGGAGTACAAGTACCATGTGCTCAACCATGAGGAGCGACCTTAAGACCAGATGTCACTCCTCCACGATGAAGGGTACGAGCATTTACACTATGCCTCTCGAGACGCATCACTGAAGGTCCCAATATTTCTACCAGTTCCCATAGACCTTGAGTTCCCTAGAGGGGTACATTTGGAAGAGCTCATTAATGAAGATTTTGAGCAAATTTTAAGAGAAGTAAATCTTGAGTCAGTTGAGGAACAATTGGTGGAACATTCTCAACCGCAAGCAACCACCTCTCAAGTACTTGTTACCATAGTTGACGAGGACAAAGAAGAAGAACGTGATGATGAGGATGAGGAGTTTGAAGGAGATGAGGATGAACACGAAGGAAGACATCTAGAAGAGGAGCAAGAATTGTCTGAACTTGCACATGCCCCGACTTACACAGCCTAGTTACAATGGCTACAAGACACAATCCAGGTGGTACAAGAGATGCATGGACTGTCATTCACATCAGGTCAAGCATTGATCGAACAAATTCTTGTAGACGAATTAGTGGATCCTCAATTCATTACTTCTCTCAAATTGTTAACATAGTCACTAGGAGTTCAGGAGGCTATACGTACCGCAGTTCGACAATCAATCTGATATGACAAACATAGAATGCAAACAAGACCTCGTGCAGGCAAAAACATACAAATACCCATATCCAAACCTGAAGAAACCATAGAACCAACAACCACCATCGAACTTATAGTAGAAACCTTTGTACAAACATCACCAATCTCACCCCAGCACCCTCCATCTCCTCCATTGCGCCCACCTCTACCACCAACCACTGAGGAAACCGTTGTATTAATAACAACCATTTCCCAAACCCCAACCTCAACTACATCCTTTTCCTTCTATGAACCAACTTCCCAGGCCACCCTCTTTTCTTTGATTACCAACCCTCTGTATACTTTCCCATTTTGAACTGTAGAACTCCCCATTGGACACCCACTAATACCTAGCATAGAAGGACACCCAAGACTCACCAAAGGTAGTTTAGGCATCCCTGCATACCCCATTCACACATGTCTCTTCCCTGTGACCCTTACTTCCCATTTGCCTCCTTACTCTTTCCTTACACCTCAGTTGCCACCATTGCCCCACCCCATTACATCTCATTCAAGGAAGATTTCATTTGCGGCCATAACACACAGATCTTAGGACAACAAACACTCACTCCTACTTCACTATACACACACACCACAATCACTTCACCTGCCATACCTGCTTTCATGGTAGCTCTTGCATGTCCCACATTGTTTGACCCCATGGACATTTCACCACCCATAGCACCTCCCCCTCTCCCCATGATTCCACCATCCCCTATCCCCCTACCACCAACTTCACCTACACCCACCTCCTTATCAGACACGGCATCCATCATTCCCATCCCCATTCCCATCCCCATTCCCATTCCCCCTACACTCCACCCCATCTCCCTTGCATCTCATACTGTACCTAATACATTCAATACCATCATTAATTGTGTCATAGCTACAACAAGATTACCAAAGACTAGAAGATCAAAATGCTGCCTTCCAAGCAGAATTGCAAAGACTGCAAGCAAGAGTCATAGCTCTAGAAGCTGACAATGTAGCACCCCAAGCAGAATACCTCATGTTACTGCAAGCTCATATAGAACTAGAGGCCAAGACACCAAATGTGGATGATCAAACTGTCAAGGACTTGGATATGATGCTACACAAGAAACACCTCACCAATGCCAAACTACGAAGAAATTTAGGACTTCTTAGGATGCACATTTTTGTGGCATTGGAAGAGAACAAACGGCTGCAAAAACATAACCAAGATAACCTTGAAGCTACAATGGAAGGGACCACAAGTGCGGAGATTAGTCGTACAAAGTATTGAGCTATTCCCTCAGAAGACATAAGGATACTACTCGAGGAACATGCTAACTTTTTAGAGTCATATGAAAAGCTGGAGTCTGAATGTGCATACTTAAAGAAGCAGTTAACCACTGCCAAAACATCTCAACAAGAGAGGGCCATCCTCCCTTAGACTACAAAGGAAGTGCAAGCCCTTAGGAAACAGGTGGAAGAACTACAAGAAAAACTTCTACCCTATGAATGACCCAACCTTTCCAATTGAAGACCCAAAACGGGATATCGTGGTGGAAATACCAGTCAAAGAAAGTTTGGAAGAACCATTTTTTCTAATACCTAGAGGGTGTGACACTGCCGAGGGCCGAGACGCCTTTGAGATAGAAGCACCTGGCTGGCTAAAGAGGGTAGAGCAAATCGGCCAAACCCACGATGACAGAGTAGCCATACAAATCCGGTCGCTCTCTAATCTGCAAGACACTGTTCTAAAATCTTCTTATTTTTAGAACCTATCCCATCAACAACTAATTACCACATGAGAAATGCAATGCATGCCTTACTTTATTGTTAGCCGGCTATAATGTAGAGATTAAAAGGCATATAGGGAAAGAGCCAACATTCACCACTCAGTTTAAGCCCGATGATCTACTAGAAGAGGCATGAGTAGGCTTGATTTTTCAACCTAATTGGCATGAGCAAACGTTAACGGACTACCTTGAAATGATGCGCACATGGGAAACCATGCCACTCTATATTAAATATAACCCATGTTATTGCCCCATTGTCGGTCGTAGGTCCTAGCAAGCTTTCACAATTAAAGTCCGCAACAATAAAGAGTGTTCAGATTGGGTTAACTATCCATACTTTGCTCCACCCAAAGGGACACCCACCATTGCCTATATGATCTCCACCATGCACCACTAGTCTGCATAGTTAAAGAATGTACCAGACATTGCCACACATATCTGTATGAAGATTTTTGAGCTGAGGGATGGTAGTGTTCAAGACTTGTTGCAAGATTCAAGCTCCATATATTTCAGCCTTCAAATTTTCAGACGGGAATCGTGATTTGGTATACGACATGAGCCAAACCCCTTTCCATCAACATAATTTACGCATGGCATGCATGCATAAAGTACTTACCTGCTTGTTACAAGAAGACATTTGAAGAGATGTTCTTTACCGAGTTTTGGGAATACCACTCAGAAATTTTCATTCCCAGACCGACACACCTACTGCATCTCTTTGCGATAGAACAAGTCACACATGCAGATTAGTTATGCCTGCCACATCCAGACATTCCAGGTCCAGTTGATTGGGATCAAATGATAACATATCTAGCAAGGGGACTATGCATACAAGAACATCACCTCGCCACTGATGTCATTGAATATTATATCAAACACTCCCTACCACAAGGGTCTGTCAGAGGATGACAAACGCGAGAGAGGGGGGGTGTTGGCAGTAGTCAAGGAAGTTAGGGAATTACAAGAGAAGGGACCCGATGCAAAGAGTCAGAGCAAAGGGACAACCAAGAAGGACCAAGTTGGTAAAGCAGTTAAAGAAGATCTGACAATTAGGCCATACAATTTTTCCAAAGATAAATCCTTTTTAGTAGTGATTTTCATCACCACATGAACATTGTAAATACCATTTTTGGTATATTAAACTCCATTTTGCTCAAGTCGGAGTCCTCAAGATTGAGGAGCATTAGATCTAAGTTCATAGAAATTTTCATATTTTTTAGACTTCGTTTGAGCCTTCAAATAAGCCCTGGAACCTAATTTTTAACTAGGTCAGACACCGGGTTTGGACATGGCCAAAACCTAGTAAAAAACTATAAAAGGACCTAGAGAGATCATTTTTGAGGTTAGTTTGTGAGAGTTTTGAGCTATTCTAAGAGACTTATTGAGTAATAGTAAGTACTCCATTGTTCCTCTCTTTTTTCTTGCCCTGTGTGCACATGTGTGTGTTTGTGAGAGTTTTGAGCTATTCTAAGAGACTTATTGAGTAATAGTAAGTACTCCATTGTTCCTCTCTTTTTTCTTGCCCTGTGTGCGCATGTGTGTGTATGTGTGTGCATGCTTGTGTGCTTCTCATTCATGTACTTGTGCGTTCACTTGCTCACAATCATCATAATAGTCCTCACAGCTCCATGGATTGACATTTATGAGGTGGATCTCCTCACGTTGGTACTTTCCATTGTGCTAGAGTGATAACATAGAATGTAAATTTACGGCCTAGAAGGTAGCCAAAATTTCTTAATAGAATAAATAAGTCACAAGCATTCACATTCCATAAATGAACAATTACGTTCAAAAAGAGCTAAATGGTGGCTAGCATAGTAGGCTGGAGATACCACTTGTCCTGGAGTTGTGTCAATATGCTCGCAATAGCAATATCCAAGGCATCCACAAAGACATGGAAGGGCAAGTTACAATTTGGAGTTTGTAGGATAGGAGCCTGCATAAGGAGTTGCTTAAGTCGTACAAAACTCTCCTGACACTCTGCATTCCACTAGAAGTCATGAGGGGCGAGTGTCGTTAACCACATGAGGGGAATGGTTAAGTGGGCTAACCAACATAGATGGCAACCATTGTTGATATATTTAGGTAGTGATGTGTGTGATTCGTGATCTGAGCTTGTGTAGGCTATTTCATCTTTTTGTGCCAAAGATATATACAGGTTTCCATTCGCCAATATAAGTGTCTTGAAGTCTGCTACAAGTCTGGCAGAACTCATTTGGATAGTTCTATTCAAGTTTTTAGATACAATCATTTTTTTGCATCAAGGTATTTTAGTCAGTGGTCATGGCTGAAAGCAGTGATGTATTCCGTATGTTGGCTATTGAGGATAAGTTGGATGGTACCAATTATCCATTGTGGGCTTAAATGATGCGTTATGTATTGGTCGCAAAAGGAATGTGGAATATTGTGCAGGGTGTTGAAAAACGTCCTATTACAACTGCGAACATAGGTACTGCAAATATAGGTACTGAAGCTGATGCAAATGGTATCAAAGATGGTGATATTCTGTAGATTCATGTTCGTGTTGTTGTTTTTGTTGCACCTACTATAGAGCAAATTTTTTGGGATGGCAGAGATGCTCAAGCACATGCATTGATAGCTTTGTCTATCAAACGTGCCATTATCCCTCACATTTGCTCTTGTCGAATAGCTAAGGATGCTTGGGATACACTTACCACATTGTACCAGGCTAGGAATGAGGCTCGTGTTGCTTACCTCCAAAAATAGTTGGAGAGTGAGCACATGAATGAAGGTGATTCTATGGACAGTTTTTTGACAAAGATCAAGGATTTGAAGGAATAATTGATTTTTGCTGATGAAGTCCTTCCTAACAGTTCACTTGTGCATACTGTTCTGAATGGTCTTCCCGACTCATATCAGAGTTTTGCTTCTACTCTTTCTTAATGATGAAAGGCAATCCAAATGCCTTAACATTTGAAGAGTTGCTTTTTGTTTTGTTGCAGGAAGATCAGACTAGACAGAATAGGTCTATTATTCATGTTGCAGATCAAGCTTTCCTGGCTAGTCAGAAGGGAAAAGGAAAATGGAGCTCTTCTACTAGTAAGCAAAAATCTGCTAATTCTGCACAATCAAAGAAGGAATACAAAGATGAGAAAAAATTAGAAAAGTAGAAATTGTTTTGCAAATACTGTAAAGCAAATGATCATGTCATTAAGAGCTTTCCAAAACTATCTGCTAAAGAGGAAAAGAAGAAAGAGGCCGGAATGGTTGTTGCAAATGCCTCTACACCGAAAAGAGAGTCTGCTAATCTTGTGCAAGATGAAGGATGGGCGTTTACTATTGTTTGCAGTTTTGACCCATCTTCTCATGAGCAATGCATGTCTATAGTAGACTCAGATGTTTGGTACTTTGATAGTGGGGTGACCAAACATATTACCTTGCAGCACAGTTTCTTCTCTTCACTCAAGCCTGCCCCTACAGGGAATACTGTTACATGAGCCAACAACTCCTCTTATCCTATTATGGGAGTTGGTAAGATTATTCTGACCACTACTGATGGTAGTTCTTTTACATTATCAGATGCTTTATTTGTGCCAGGGATCAAGAAGAATCTGTTATTAGTTTCTGCTTTAGCCAAGATTGTCTAGGTTGTGAAATTTGTTGATGATAGATGTACAGTTCATGATCTGTCAAATGGTGACATGATTATTTCTTCTAGCATTTTATGTCATGGGCTGTATAAGCTCATAGACTATGAAACATCTGTAAATGATTCAACATGTGCACTACATGATTCTCAGGCTATGTCAAATGCAAATCTTTGGCATGCACGCTTTGGTCATCTGAATTTTGCTTGTTCGCTACACGTGTAGAAATCTGAAATGGTGTCCTCTTTGCCCAACTTTGAGGCACCCAGTAAACATGTATATGAAGGCTTTATTTTGGGCAAAATGCAGCATTCCTCATTCCCAAAAGCTGGTTATGTTTGAGCTACATAGAAATTGCAACTTGTTCATAGTGATGTTTGTAGTCCTATGCAGACACCCTCTTTTGGAAACTATCTTTACTTCGTGACTTTCATAGATGATTTTTCTAGGCATGAATGGGTATATCCATTGAAAGCAAAGTCCGAAGTGTTCATGTGCTTCAAGCAATTTTTGGTTTTGGTTGAAAATCTGTCAACATGTAAAATGGGCACCCTTTGTTTTGATCAAGGGGGAGAATATATGTCTTCTAACTTTAATGCATTTCTGGATGAACATGGGATTAAACATTAGTGTACAACGCTATACACCTCAACAGAATGGAGTTGCTGAACGGAAGAACATGTCACTCATGGAGATGGCGAAGTGTATGGTCAAGAGTGTTGGATGTGATGGCTGGATGCACTCAGAAGATCAAGTTGGTGCTGCTAGACCTGCTTCACACCTGCCCTCCTTTCTCTTCAGATATGCTTAGGAGACTCCTTGAGCTTCCAAATGACACCAAGAAACTATATATGTGCTTTACAAAATAATTGTGTAATGACCAAATCAAAACAGATGATTTTGAACCTTCACAAGTCCAAAAACTTTCTATTCCTGTAATGATACCTGCTCAGTCTTAAGCTCAGTGTGACCAGCACACTTACAATTGGATTAATTCCTTCTGGGAGTATTAAATTAACTTAACAAGCTACCATTAGCAAGTTAAATCACTCCGATTAATAAACTATGCACTGAGAATGATCTTTAGCAAAATCAGAGACACCCCCGACTTTTTAGGATCTACACAGAAAAATACCAGAGACTGCTTCGACCGTGATTTCTCCCAATTGGCTGAATGGAATAACTTGAAACTTTGTAGTGTTGTAGAATGCTTTGAGCTGGTTCCAATGGGCTTTGAATCATCTAATTTGGTTCAGTAGATCTTGAGATATGCCCTGTTTAAGTTGACAGACTTGAAGGTAGTCACTCAGAGAAAACAAAGACTATGAATGTATGTATATTGATTGACTATAATGATTGTACATTCCCATTGGCATGTAGTGTGATGCTCAATGGTACTCAGAGGTGTAGGCTATAGTTTAGCTCACACACACTCAATGATTTGCTTGGAATTGCCTCGGGAAGAGTGAAAACTGACCCGTGACTTTTTCATAGCCTTTTTATAGGAGTTTTGAAGAGTGTTTGAATTTGAATTCAAACTAAAGTTCCCTTGATTCTCTCCACTAGACTTAGGGAGATATTCCCTCAACTAAATCATCTACTTTTTCCACGACTCTAGTCTAGTAGGTGTGATTACATGATTGATAAAGTCATATAGACTTTTACATTGGATAAAAAGTAATAACCAATTAAGCATTGGTTTCTATGGTTTCAAGAGTTCAAACTTTTAGCCTTCCAAGGTTCCAATTGTCCAAGCCTTATGTTGAGTCTTCAAGGTACAAGACAAAGCCAAGTGTGAAGGCTTGATTTGAACCAACAGCTCCCCCTCAAGCCAAACACTTTGGCTCAAGTCTTCATCTCTAGTCTTCAATGATTTCCTGCAATCCAATCATGGATTTAAATCTGCATAGCTTGTTTCCATCCAGAGCTTTAGTAAGCAAATCTGCACATTGTATATTAGTAGACACATATGATAATTGAATTTCCTTGCTAAGTAATTTCTCCCTCACATAGTGGTAATGAACCTCTATGTGTTTTGTCCTAGCATGATAAACTGGATTAGCTGCTAGGTGAAGTGAACTTGTGTTATCACCAAATATGATTGGTGGCCTTGTGTATAGGCCCAATTCTGAATATAATAGCTTCAACCATATGGCTTCTTGAGTGGCATTGGCTAGCCCTCTGTATTCTGCCTCAGTAGATGATAGAGCTATTGTGGGTTGTTTCTTGGATGACCAAGAAATTGGTTTATCACCTGCAAAGCATATGTAACCAGATGTACTCCTCCTGTCATCCTTGCAACCTGCCCAATCTGCATCTGAGTATACCTTAATGTCAATGTCTGATGAATATGGAAAGTACAAACCATGATTTTGTGTTCCCTTTAGGTACTTTACTATCTTCTTGGCTGCCTCCAAATGTGGTACTCTTGGTTTATGCATAAATTGGCTAAGTACACTAACACCATATGATATATCAATCCTGGTTAAGGTAGCATAATTAAGACTACCTACCAAACTTTGGTAACCTGTAATATCCTTGAGTTCTTCTCCTTCATGTGCACTGAGTTTGTGATTGACCTCCATAGGAATGTTTGAGACTTTAGCTTCCTGCAAATTAAACTTCTTGACCATGTCCTGAATGTACTTCTTCTGAGTAATAAATATACCTGAGTTTGTGTAGACCAATTCAAGTCCTAGGAAGTACTTCAATAATCCAAGATCATTGATCTTGAATTCCTTCATCATTTGACTTTTGATGTGTCTAATTCCTTGAACATCATTTCCTGTAATAATGATGTCATCAACATAGACACACAAGTATATTACCTCTGAATTGTTCTTCTTTATAAACAATGAAGTATCTGCTTTACTCATCACAAATCCTTGATCTAGGAGATAGGTTGTCAACCTGTAATTCCATGCTCTAGGTGCCTGCTTCAATCCATACAGAGCCTTCTTCAATTTACAAACATGATTTACCTTATTGGGATCCTCATAGCCAGGTGGTTGTGACATGTAGACTTCTTCAGATATCCATCCATTCAAGAATGCATTCTTCACATCCAATTGGTACATGTTCCAATTCTTGGATGCAGCTACACTCACCATAACTCTGATAGTTGGCATCTTGGCCACAGGAGAAAATGTCTCCTCATAATCAATGCCTTGGGTTTGTGCAAAACCCTTGGCTACCAACCTAGCTTTATACCTGTTTATTGTGCCATCTGAGTTCCTCTTGAGTTTGTAGATCCATCTGGATCCTATCACCTTCATGGAGTCTTTCTTGGGTACCAAGTCCCAAGTATCACTCTCCTTGAGAGCCTCCATTTCTTCATCCATTGCTTCCTTCCATTCTGGTTTAGTAATTGCTTCTTCAAATGTACCTGGTTCTTCATTCAAGATATCCTTTGCAAGATATACAGAGTGCTTGGTTACAAGTGAAGTATCATACCCATACCTAATATGTTTCTTCTTTTCTCTTTGAGATCTCCTCATAGCTTGAGTTGAGGATTCTGGATTGTCTTCTAGTTGCTTCATCTTCATCTTCCCTTTGGATTTCCAAGCCTTGAACTCTTCAATGTTGATGGTGTCTTCATCATCTGAGCTTGTGTCCTCTTTCTGAGTTGGTTCTTGCCTGATAAGCTTTGGAAAGTCTTCTTCCATATCATAAGGTTGGTTAACTTTCCTGCACTCATTTTCATACCATGAATCATTTTCATCAAAAATAACATCTCTGCTTACCTTGAAGCCTTTGTTTGAGGGGTTATAGAACGTGTATCCTTTTTGATTCAAATCATACCCAATGAAGATACACTTTTCAGCCTTAGGGTCTAGCTTTCCCCTTACCTGTGAGGGAATATGCACATATGCAACACACCCAAAGATTTTGCAATGATCAAGAGATGGTCTCTTACCATGCTAAGCCTCATAGGGTGTCATTCCATCAAGTGTCTTTGATGGCAACCTGTTGATTAAGTATGTGGCAGTAGATACACTCTCTGCCCAAAGATAATTTGGTAGTTTTTTCTCATTAAGCATAGACCTAGCTGTCTCTACAATGAGTCTATTCCTCCTTTCAGCTACCCCATTTTGTTCAGGTGAGTACCTTGTGGTAATCTCTCTCTTGATGCCTCTTTCCTGCAAGAAGTCTTCAAAGTCATTGGAGAAGTATTCTCCACCACCATCTGACCTTAGCCTTTTCAAATGTCTACCTGTTTGATTTTCAACTAATGCAAGATACCTTTTGAAACAATTAAATACTTCATCTTTATGTTTCATGAAGTACAAGACAGTCCATCTGCTATAGTCATCAATAAAGGACACATAGTACCTTGATCTAGATATGGATGGCTCCTTGCTTGGTCCCCAAACATCTGTATGCACCAATTCCAAGTAATCTTCATGCATAAAACCTTTCTTGGTATAGGGCAATCTGTGTGACTTACCAAATTGACAAGCCCCACACTTGTATATCATGTGTTGCTTGGATACATTAGGTATCCCAAGCACACATTGATCCCTGCTCATTTGTTTTATGGTCCTCTCTCCAATGTGACCTAATCTCTTGTGCCACATCTCCAATTCTGATAGGGTTTGGTCCTTATAGTTGTACAAGGCAATATTCTTAGTATCCTCAAGTTCAAAGGTAAACAATCTACCTGATTTCTCTCCCTTGGCTATCCTTCTGAATCCATGTCTTGGATCCTCCACATATGCACCATGTTGAGTGAACCTGACCTGTAGACCTTTTTCAACAATCTGACCTACACTCATCAGATTCTTGGTGATTGTTGGAACATACAACACTCTGCTTAGTAAATTCTGATTACCATCACTTGTTTTGACATTGCCTACTTTAACAACTGAATGTTTAGTGTCATCACCTGTCTGCACTTGGTGCTTGCCTTTGGGTTCTTCCAAATCAGAGAGTAAGGCAACATTTCCAGCTACATGGTTAGAGCAACCTGAATCAATATAGAACAAATGATCATCATTGATGCCTGATTTAGATGTCATGTTCATGATCAACAAGGAATCATCTTGATCTTCTGCATAATTGTTGTAATCCTTTCTGTTCCTGTATCCACCTTGATAATTGCCATTGTAATTGTAGCTATTGTTGTAATTATTGTTGTAGCCATGGTAGCCTTGAGATTGATTGAATCTGCCTCTGCCTTGAGAGTATCCTCCTCTTTGGTGACCTCTTCCTCTTTGGTTCTTGTAGTTTTTGTAGCATTCATCTGTAGTATGGTTAGACAAGCCACAAATATTGCATGGAGATTGATTGTAGGGTCTCCCCCTACCTGACTTACCTCCTCTGCCCCTACCTCTAGATGATCTACCTCTCCCTGCATAGTTTGCTTGGGAGGTAGAGCCTTCTTCATCAACCTTCTTGCTTTTACCCTTGTCTTTAGACTTCTTATCAGTATATAGGGCAGAGGGATTGTTACCTTTTGATTGCTCTCCATTCTTTGTAATCTTTGCTTCATGTGTAAAGAGTTGTCCAATCAGAGTTGTTAGATCAGGTGCTTGGATGTCCATGTACAAGTCCATTGCTGTGGTAAAGCTCTCCCACTTGTCATCTGCCTTTAGTCCATTGATCACTTGTCTGACTATTTGCTCTTCCTCAATTTCTTCTCCAACACTTGCAAGTTGATCTGCAATGTCTTTGACTTTGGTGACAAAATCTGAGACACATTGTTTTGATTGCTTCCTAAGAGTTGTAAACTCAATCCATAGCTGATTCTTTCTGGCCCTTGTGCTTGATGAAAAGTACGTTGACAAGGTTTCCCAAGTCTCTTGGGAAGTCTTACAGTTCCTCACATGAGGTAGAAGGAAATCAGAGATAGAGTTTAGAAGATATGACCTTGCCAAAGCATCTTTAGCACACCATTGGTTGAGCTTCTCATGTTCATCCTTTGTTGGTAGGCCTCTGGTCTTGAATGAGGGCAACTCCTCATCTCCTGATATGTATCCATACAAGCTTCTCCCTTGTAGATAGGTCTTCATTCTCAATGACCAAGCCTGGTAATTATTTCTATCCAATTTGTCAATAAAGGAAGGGAAACCATCACCCATGATTACCTTATTTGCTCTGATACCACTGTTGGATGTGATGGCTGGATGCACTCAGAAGATCAAGTTGGTGCTGCTAGACCTGCTTCACACCTGCCCTCCTTTCTCTTCAGATATGCTTAGGAGACTCCTTGAGCTTCCAAATGACACCAAGAAACTATATATGTGCTTTACAAAATAATTGTGTAATGACCAAATCAAAACAGATGATTTTGAACCTTCACAAGTCCAAAAACTTTCTATTCCTGTAATGATACCTGCTCAGTCTTAAGCTCAGTGTGACCAGCACACTTACAATTGGATTAATTCCTTCTGGGAGTATTAAATTAACTTAACAAGCTACCATTAGCAAGTTAAATCACTCCAATTAATAAACTATGCACTGAGAATGATCTTTAGCAAAATCAGAGACACCCCCGACTTTTTAGGATCTACACAGAAAAATACCAGAGACTGCTTCGACCGTGATCTCACACACACTCAATGATTTGCTTGGAATTGCCTCGGGAAGAGTGAAAACTGACTCGCGACTTTTTCATAGCCTTTTTATAGGAGTTTTGAAGAGTGTTTGAATTTGAATTCAAACTAAAGTTCCCTTGATTCTCTCCACTAGACTTAGGGAGATATTCCCTCAACTAAATCATCTACTTTCTCCACGACTCTAGTCTAGTAGGTGTGATTACATGATTGATAAAGTCATATAGACTTTTACATTGGATAAAAAGTAATAACCAATTAAGCATTGGTTTCTATGGTTTCAAGAGTTCAAACTTTTAGCCTTCCAAGGTTCCAATTGTCCAAGCCTTATGTTGAGTCTTCAAGGTACAAGACAAAGCCAAGTGTGAAGGCTTGATTTGCACCAACAAAGAGTCAGGCTTTTCCACATAGTTTCTCGCTTGAGGCTATCATGTGTGCAACATATGTACTTAATCGGTGTCCCACTAAAGCACTATAGTCTATCACTCCATATGAGGCTTGGCATGGTTGCAAGGCATCCGTTTCTCATCTATGTGTTTTTGGTTGTCTGGCATATGCATTAGTGCCTGAACAACATCACAGGAAATTGGATGATAAAGCAATAAAATGTATTTTTGTTGGGTATCGTCTGTATCACCCACATACTAAATCCATTTTGGTTAGCCGTGATGTTGTTTTTTTGGAAGATGTTATTCAACCTTTACTTTCACATATGAAGGAGACATTTGTTAGCTCTAAAGAGATGTATGATACTTTGCTGCCTCTTTTTACAAGTGGAAAGTCTAGTGTTGGTCCTAATGAGGCAACTTCTCAGCCATTATAGGTTTCATGTGATGATGTAGCTCATTCCATTTTTGATGCATATTTACATGATGCACTTGTTGATGAGAGAGCTAATATTGAGCAGACAAAAACTATGCCAAAATGGTTGGTGTAGACTTTGCGTGACATCAAATTAGATGCACCTCTCTCATTTCGTACTTGTTCAGGCTCTCATAGTGCCTCTTTTGCATCAGATTGCTATGCTATGGCTGCATCTAGTATTTGTGATGAGAATGAGCCTATTTTGTTTGATGAAGCAGAAAATTCAAAAAATTGGATGGCTACTCTGCAATCTAAATATGATGCTATAATGAAGAATGGTACCTAGTCTTTATGTGACTTGCCTCCTAGCAAGAAGTCCATTGGCACTAAGTGGGTGTACAAGCTGAAGTGTAAGCCTGATGGAAGAGTTGATAGACATAAGCCTAGGCTTGCTGCAAAGGGCTATGGATAGGAAAGAGGCATTGACTTTGATGAGACCTTTGCACCTACATGTTGAATGACTACTGTTCGTAGCATTTGAACATCTTGAAGGTAGATGGGAAGCTCCACCTCGCCCATGTAAGGGGTTTCCACACCTCCCAATCCTATGAGATACACTTCTGTAGGATTAACATGTAATTGCGATTCTTGATAGTAAGAAAGTTTAACTGCTCTAGTGGCTACACTTGAGTCAATCATGTTGGGTGTGTGTAGAAGTGTGAGAGACACATGAGAAGCACACACAAGGAGCACAAATGCAGCAATAAACACGGAGAAGATGATGGTTGTATAGCTCTCTCTATTGATGATGAACTGAATTAAAGTAATAGCTGAATAATATCCCTAAGTACAAAGTACCACCACATATGAGTGAATCATGCATGTGGTAACATGGGGAAAAACCTCTAGCCAGCATTAGAGTAAAAAGTGCCCATGTATAGGGAAAAAGGTTCACATCAAAGCTACTCGAGGAACACATAAGTGTAACAAACCCCCCTGGAGCGAATGATGTGAACACACACAAGTAGTGACAGATCAGCCCCCACAAGGTAATAAGCCTAAAGCTTTGCGAAAAGCTTCAAACTTTTCCCGTGGAAGAGCTTTGGTGAATATGTCTGCCACATTATCTTGTGTAGGCACATATACCAAATCAATATCTCCTGCATGAAGGTGCTCCCTCACATAGTGATAGTGCACCTCAATATGTTTGGTTCATGCAAGAAACATTGGGTTTCGTGCAATAGCCAAAGCACTCTGACTATTAGTGAGAATATGCGTTGCAGCATTACTCTCCATGCAAAGATCCATCAATAGGCATCTCAACCACATACACTCCACTGTAGCTGTGAAAACTGCCCTGTACTCAGCTTCACAACTCGATGTCACCACTATAGGTTGCTTCTTACTCAACCAAGATATGCATGAGTCTCCAAGGAAAAAGCAATTACCAATAGTGGACACATGAGTATCATAACAACCATCCCAATCACTATCTGTAAAAGCATGCAAGCACGACTGAACATCTCTGCCATAAAAGAGACCTAAGCTCAAAATGCCTCTGAGATATCTAAACACATGTTTTACCGCTTGCCAATGCTTAGTGCGAGGGCTACGCATGAATCTACTCAACTGGGAAACTGCATACTGTATATCCGGCCTTGTCTTGCATGTATATATAAGACATCCCATATCTTGCTGATAAAGAGAAGTGTCAAATGCATCACTGGAATCCTTGAATGAGAACCTGAATCCTGTCTCAACTAGTGTGGAAACTGGCTTGCAATCCTCAAAGAATGCTGAATTAGTTTTTCAACATACTTTGCTTGATGCATAAAAATTCCCCCTCAACGGATACAGACTAGATGCCAAGATAGTAGCTCAAAAGACCAAGATAAGTGACATCAAAAGTATGCTTCAAATCAGCCATAAGAATGTCAAGTTTTGCATCACATGACCCAATCAAGAGTATGTCATC
Source organism: Ceratopteris richardii (assembly GCA_020310875.1). NCBI lineage: Eukaryota > Viridiplantae > Streptophyta > Polypodiopsida > Polypodiales > Pteridaceae > Ceratopteris > Ceratopteris richardii. The sequence goes on from CM035410.1 coordinate 3,081,919, forward strand.
GACATAAAGAACAAGCACTATAAGATCAGCCCCATTTTTTCATACATAGAGTGTGCTTTCAATCGGACTACATGTGAAGCCAAGAGCAACCAAGTGCTTATGGATTTTGTCATACCATGCATGTGGAGCTTGCTTGAGACCATACAAGGATTTATGCAAGCGACAAACTATATGCTCTTTCCCTTTCATAGCAAATCCAGGAGGTTGCTTCACATAGACCTCTTCTTGCAAATCAACATTCAAGAAGGTTTTTTTTATGTCCAACTGATGCACTTTCCAACCTCGATGGGCAACCAATGAAACCATGATACGAATGGTAGTCATGCATGAAGTAGGTGCAAAAGTTTCCTCATAGTCAATGCCATATTGTTGCACATATCCTTTGGCAACCAATCTAGCTTTGTAGCGATCAATGCTACCATCAAATTTTTTCTTAATCTTATAAACCCACCTTGTACTAATGGCATTCTTTCCTTTTGGCAATTCACATAACTCCCAAGTACCATTCCTATGTATGGAATCCATTTCTGATTGCATAGCACTCATCCATTGTGGATCGTCACATGCATCTTCAAAAGAAAGTGGCTCTTCATTACATGTTGTTGTACTTGATGCATGGTGAGAGCTTGATCTTGTTTGACCAAGTAAAGGTGCACTCAATTTGTTGTCCTGCAAAGTTTGTTTTAGCCACTTTGGCATAGTTTGTGCACTCTTGATAGACATGATTTCATTATGTAAAACATCTTCAATATGTACATCATGCGTGGGCTGAATTTCATGCTCATTTTCAGCCATATCTTGATGCAAATCTTCAGCCATATGTGGCTAGAAACTTCCAATAGTTTGGATATTTTATGGCTCAAAATTTTCAACCATGTTTGGTTGGAAACTCTCTGTGTTTTCAGCTCTATTTTGCTGGAATTTTTTAGCCCTTTGAGCCTCAGTTGGCTAATCTACATGGCCATAGTCAAGTGCACCATTTTGGAACAAAGGCATGAGTGTATCGAATACATCTTGTGAGCTAACTGTTTGCTGATTTTTGCATTCAAGTAGAGGGAAAACTAAATTTTCATAAAATATCACATCTCCACTCACAATAATTGTGTTTGTCAAAGGATGATACAAATGATATCCCTTACTTTCAGCACTATAACCAACAAATATACATTTCTTTGCCTTGTCATCAAGTTTGTGACGTTGCTGTAATGGCACAAGAGGATATGCCAAACAACCAAACACATGCATATGACTAACAATAGGCTTATGACCATTCCAAGCCTCATAAGGAGTGATGACTCTCAATGTTTTTCTAGGGTAGCGACTCAACACATAGTTTGCACACATGACCGCTTCTATCCAAAACTTATCAGGAAGATGCTTTCCTTGAACCATACATCGTGCCATTTCAAGTAGAGTTCTATTTTTACACTCAGCAACACCATTTTGTTAAGGTGTATATGGCACCGTACATTGGTGTGAAAATACCTCTTTCATGAAGAAAAGCATTAAACTCATGCGACATGTATTCACCATCACGATCTGTGCGTAGAGTCAAAAGCTTTTGTGCTGAAAAATTTTCAGCCATAGCTAAAAATTCTTTGCTTTCATAGGATACACCCATGTATGGCAAGTAGCATCATCAATGAAGGTAACAAAATATACATGCTTCCCAAAAGATGGAGTCTTGACGGGACCACATACATCACTATGAAAAAGCTGCAATTTTCTTGTAGTGTGTGTTTGACTATCTTTTGGAAAAGAAGCACGATGCATTTTTCCAAGAATGAAACCTTCACATGCATGCTTTTCAATGGACTCAAGTGTAGGCAATCCAATAACCATGTCCTTCTTTTGCAAGTAAAGCAAACTATTGAAGTTTAAGTGACCAAAACAAGCATGTGACCAAAATGAGCATGCCAAAGCTCCCTTTCAGCCATGGAAGAGGTATGAGCAACTAAGGCATTCAAGGCATCCCCCTTGTATGTATCCATGCGATACAAGCCATTACATAATGTACCGGACATCACGATAACATCGCCATTGCTGAAATCATGAACCATACATTTATCATCAACAAAGTGTACATGAAGTCCAACTTTGGCAATCAACGGAACTGAAATTAAGTTCTTCTTGATATGGGGCACATATAATGTATTTTTCAAGAGAATCACACCTCCATTTGTAGCCATAAGCTGAATTTATCCTATTGCAATGATAGGATAAGAGGCATTGTTTGCACACACCACATGTTCTCCTTTGGGTGCATCTTTCAAAGATGCAAAAAATCTTTTGCATGATGTTATGTGCTTTGAAGCACCACTATCAAAGAAACGATCCGAATCCACCTCACTCACAACCATACATTTAGAATGCAAAGAAGCATCATAATGACATGTAACAACACATGCCCAAAAATATTGAGCCATGTTAGCTTCATCATTCTTTACCTGTAATTTTCTGAATTTTTAGCAATAGACATGCCAAATTCCTTCTTCTTTTCATTGTGTTTAACAAGCTTTCTACACTCATCAATAGTATGAACAACTTTTCAACAATATTTGCATCTCTTCTTCTTTTGCAAATCACCATCATTAGAGGAATGAGTGGAAGAGGAAGCTTGAGGCTTTGGTTTTGATGAACCCAAAGCTGAACCATACTTGCTTTTCCCCTTTTCTGAGATAGCAAGTGCTTGCGTTCCCTCAATCAAACCACTCCTATCCACTCTAGATTGCTCTTCTTGCAAAAGAAGAGACACAACCTCATCAAATGCATACATATTAGGATTCCCTTTTGCAACCAAATGGAGTGTAGTAGCAAAGTTTTGAAAAGATTCCGGTAATCCTTTCAACAATATAGAAATGAGTGATGCATCAAGAATAATCTCATCTATGTTTTACAATTGCTCTTTCAAGTCCTTGATGCGTGTCACATACACATCCACCCACTCATTTTCAGCCATACATACATCCTCAAGTTGCTTCCTCAAGTGTGCAACACGTGCTTCATTATGCACGTCATACAAAGAAGCAAGAGTTTCCCATGCTTGTCTCGATGTAGAACATGACCAAATGTGTGGAACTATATGATGCTTCACTAAAAGTGCAATCAAAGCATGAGCTTGAGCATCTTTTCCATCCCATATAAGCTGCTCCTGTGTAGGTGGAGAAGGAACACTGTACTCGAAGAAGAAGCTCCATCTGTGACAGTAGACTGTGAAGTAGAAGAACCTGTGGGTCTTCAATCTACATCTACCACTATGTTCCAAAGTTGTTTAGCAACAAGAACATGCTTCATCATGTAAGACCACATCGGATAGTTGGTCCCATCAAGCTTATCTTCAGCTTGAAGCATGCCAAACAAGTCATTGCTGCCTGCCATTTCACAAAAGAACAAGAATGTGACAAAATCTTCACTTCAACGAAAGTTGAAATGAATGCTGAAATTTCATCTCAAAAAATGTCACTCTGATGGCGATTCTGACTACATGAATGGCTTTGAAATGGGGGAAAAACACCAGTCCAACTGTTGGAAGCAGCTAGAGGCACAGACCCCACGGAAGCATGTAACGACGGAGCAGGGAGCCAGTCGGATCAATTTCTCAAACAAATATGTTTTTTATCACTTTTCAAAACATTCAACAATGATTTTTATCACTAATTGTAACATATGTAACATATGTAACATAGAAAACCCCATTTTGTAATCCATAGCTCCATTTTGTGCAAGCCGAGGAGTCCTCGAGCTTGAGGAGCTTAGGTAGAATGCGCGTACCAATTTTCGTTATTTTTAGATACCATTTACCCTTCCAAATGGCATCTAGGACCTAATTTTTAACTATGCCGGTCACTAGATGTGAAACCGGTCAAAACTAGTCTAGAAACTATAAAAAGAGCTAGAGAGCTCATTTTTGAGGTTAGCTTGTTTGAGGTTAGAGTTCTTTTGAGCTTGTAATAGTGTTCTTGAGTAATAGAGCTAATTTCTCACCTTCCATTGTGTCTTGCTTGTCTCTTCGTAGTGTGTGTGCATCTTTGTGCTTCTCACCTTCACTCTCACTTCATCTCACATTCACGATCTTCATATCACTCCTATCTCTTCCGCGGATTGACATTAAGGAGGTGGAGCTTCTTAACGTGGTTCTCACCATTGTGCTAGGGCAACACCAAATTTGGCGCCGTTGTCGGGGATCGAGTCTAGGACGAATGTGTGATGGTAAGAGTATAGCAAGAAGTGGCGTTGGAAGGTAAAAATTTCAGTTTTTGTTGTTGTCTTTACTTAGTTTTTAGTGTTTTTCACCTCCCCCACACTCCATCTTCATCACCGCATCATCATCTTCATTTCCAAAAAAATCAGAAAATTCACCATATCCACCCATTCTCCTCATTTCCCCTCATTTGTGCATGCGAGAGAGTGAGAGAGAGCTTTTGTGCTTGTGTGTACTTTTGTTTTCTTGAGTTTTCTTGCAGGTACAGAGCTCCAGTGCATCAGGAAGGCTGCAAAAAGGTAAGAAAATCATCTTCTGTCAGAAATTTCCGAGTGTGTCAGACCATCGTGATGGTCTGCAACCTTCGGCATTTTTGGTAAGCGACCACACCAGCGTGTAGGCGACACCAGCGCCTCTACGAATCCACAGCTGCATTGCAAAAATTCATAGTTTGGTGGACCATCGCGACGGTCTCAGACCATCGCGATTGTGTCACACCATCGCGATTGGCTCACGCCATCGCGATGGCTTGGCCGGACCATCGCGACGGTCTCTGACCATCGCGATTGTGTCACGCCATCGCGATTGGCTCACGCCATCGTGTCGACGGTGCCACGTGGCAATCTAGACCATCGCGACGGTGCACTTCAGACCATCGCGACGACACCCTCACACCATCGCGACACTTCAAAAATTCAGACCATCGTGATTGGCTCACGCCATCGCGTTCAGACCATCGCGACGGTTCACTTTGGACCATCGCGATTGTCCACGTTGACCGTTGACTGACGCCATCGCGATTGTGCACTTTCACGCCATCGCGATTGTCCAAGTTCACGCCATCGCGACGGTGCACTTCCAGACCATCGCGATTGTGCACCCTCACGCCATCGCGATTGTCCAAGTTCACGCCATCGCGATGGTGCACTTCCAGACCATCGCGATTGTGCACCCTCACGCCATCGCGATTGTCCAAGCTCACGCCATCGCGACGGTCCAAGTTCACGCCATCGCGACAGTGCACCCTCACGCCATCGCGACGGTCCCAGACCATCGCGATCATCTCAGACCATCGCGATTGTGCACCCCCATCGCAAATTTTAGGGTTTCAATTTTTTGGCCAATTTTGGGGCTATTTTTGGGAAATTTTTGGGTGATTAGACTCATAGGAGACCCCTTAGCTCATATTTGGAGAAAAACCTGTTTGTCAGTTTTTACCCCCCAGGGCCTGAACGGTCATAACTTTTTCATCCGAAGTCCGTTTTTTGAGCTTAATAGCTCATTAGAAAGCTCTTGACGAGTAGGATAAGCTATTTTTAGATAAGCTATTTTGAGGTTGACCTAGTTTGGGACTAGGAAGCCAGGGGGCAAGCATTGAAAAGTTGGGCAAAAGGGAAGGGACTTAAAAGGTGTACATACTCAAGTGTTTGATCATCCAACTGTGAATTGGTCTAATATTGGATTTTTCTAGGTCTAGCAAGGGCAATCAAGGGCAACCAAGGCAAGGCAGTGAAGGGCATAAAGCTTGGGAAGCGCGGCTTCTTGGGCATTAGAGCAACCAGAAAAGCTGACTCGAGGTTGGAAGATTACTCAACCCCCTCAGTCAATTCTTAGCTTAGGCTAAACGATAGTGTTGTGGATTAAAGACGATAGGAACGCCTCAAGTTCAAGAGAGTTAAGTTTATCAAATTCAAGACTAAAGTAAAGGTGTGTGACACAAAAACCTAAAGGAAAGAACCTAAGTCTGACGGAACGAGAACTCAAAATTATAACGGAAAGTCGAATTCCTCGCATACATTAAGACGAGAATCTAAAGAAATCTAAAAAGAATCAAGACAGTAATAACAAAGAATCATTGACGATCTGAGCGAGTACTGAGTGTGCAAGGAAGAAAATTAATGAACCTTAGATCGGGCAAACATATCGGCAAGTCAGACCGGAGAAGCCTTAGATCATCAGAGGCAAGTGTAAGAACTACTGCTCGATCGTGGGCTCAGCAATTGAATAGTAATTACCCCTACGAGAGCTCAGACACTAGTGAATCAGAAATGGCATTTAGCACAGACAGACCAGAAGGAGGGTCTAATGTATCCTATTTAGAAAAACCAGAAGGACCCTATAGAACACAACTAGAGTTTCTCCGGACCAACCGATTAGGTGCTCGCATCTATGAGGATGGTTTGCGAAGGCAAGTGGTGCAAATGCACAACCCCGATCAACCCATTGGATTGGAACATCCAATGGTGAAATTCGAGAGAGACGCGTACATAGACAAGGAAGGAACGATGTACATCTTAAGTACGCAGCCAAACAATACCGACGAGTTTGGCGTGATTCAACCAGAGACGGAAGCAAAATCTCAAGGAAAAGAACCATTAGAAGAGCCTAGAACACCTAGAGGGAAATCTGTACTGACACGAGTACTAATCCCGGAATGGATCCCTCAGGACAACAGAAGCATAGAGTTGTTTGTAAATAAAGAAACTGATGAAGCCTTTTGGAGATACAAGACCGAACTACTTAGTGAGGTAGGTATCATCACTATATACGAGTTCAAGGACCCGGATACACCTGGAAGGGTTGTATACCTGGATGAGACTTCAGAAAGAGTCTTTGTGGTGCCTGACCGCGCTAAAAACACGTACACATGGAGAGGTGAATTGGTATTCCCTCCATCTAGGACGAACATGAATACAAGTCAACAAGGGGCAGGAACATCCTCAGCCCATGGAAATCAAAGAGAGGGAAATAAAGAGAGACCGGAAGTAAGCTTTAATCACCCCATAGGAAGAGATAGAACAACCACGAACACTAATAGAGCGGATAGACAAAGAGATCATGGAGTACTAGGTGGTAGAGATGATTTTCCTCTACCTAGACCACGCGAACACGCAAGAACATTGAGACCCACACAGTTAGTAAAATCAATGAAGAATTATTTTGATGGGACAGGAGATCCCTATGACCATGTCGCAGAATTCAAGCAAGTATTAAGAGCAGAACAAGTCGAAGACATGTTCACGCAATATAATGCATTTGGACTAACGTTAAAGAATACAGCTTTAACCTGGTTCCAACCATTGCAACAAAGACAATTTAGAGACATCCATCACTTTTTAGAGTCATTCATCACCGAATTCTCTAAAAGTGGGATTAGACATGACACGTCTTCGTTGATTCATAGCTTTAAACAGACCCCTCAAGAAACAATAAGACTGGCAGGACGTAGGTTTAGACAATATGTTGAACGATGTCCAATGCAAGAGCTACCCTCACAAGCAAGGCAAGTGTCATTGTTTTTAGATGGCTTGTTGAGCACTAAACTACACTCCTACGTGTACCTAAAAGAACCCAGAACGCTAGAGCAATGTGTAAGAATTTGCATAGACATTGAGGACAACTTAGGAGACGAGTTGGAACTCTCAAAGGTCTATAAGGACTCAGATTGTTCATCTCTAGCATCCACAAAATTGTCTAGCTCAATAGAAGACCTAGCAGAAAAAGTGGCCGAGAAACTAGGAGTTTCTAGTAAACCTAGGGTGCTAACAAACAAGCGTTGTTACACCTGTGGTGGTGACCATATGGCAAATGTGTGTCCCAATGCACCACAACCTCAGGCCAACCCTAGTGGCCAATACTGTACAATTGAGAGAAGATACACGAATCATACGGCTCAGGACTTCCCGTACAACAAACAAATTGTGAGACAGAACTACCCGCAAGCATACCCGCAGCCAGGTAGGTATCAAGGCCAATACAATGCTCAGCCTTATTACTATAGGCCTCCTCAGAACTACCCATACCAGGCTCAACAGAGACCTCAACCTGTCTTAGCTCAGCAGCCACCCCCACCAGCGAATGTCATCTCAGTCAAATACGCTGCTGCAGAAGAGAACCTAAGTAGGGCCTTAGTGCCTTCTTCACCTTTGATCACAGAGAGTGACCCACACTCAAACAGTTTTGACTCTACGCATGTAGATAGTCCACCCGCATATTACACAGGGTCACCAGAACATGTGGAGACATATCATTATGATAGTCCACCAGTGGAACCTAGTTGGGAGCCAGACTATGCTAATGTGATGTACACAAACCCAAATCCACGGCCCCAATTGAGACAACAAAGACCACAGGGCCCTAGAGGACCATGCTTTAGGTGCCAAGGAGATCATTTCATAAAGGATTGTCCACATCCCCCGATAGCAGGACAATCACAGTACTATAACATCCAAGGCTTTTGTGCCGATTGTGGCAAAGAGCACATAATCAAAGATTGTCCTAAGAACCCTGTTAATGCTTCGAATGTGACACCGATCAATGTGATAGGTATTGTAAATAACGCAGATGGACCCAACCCTACATACGTGCCTATCCAAGCTATAACCAGAGCCCAGGCGCTCTTACAGAACCAACAACTTAATCAGGAGAAAGTAGCCGGAACCAGTGAAGTTGCAGAATCTAGCAGTAAAAAGACAAAATCTTGGAAAGATTCTAGAGAAAGAATTAAGAGAAAATGGAGTAAAAAGATAACTGAGTTGGAAGGGAGTTTGAAGGAATCTAGAGCCAAAATCCTAGAATTGACTTCACAGGAATTGAATCAAGAGAATCCAGCTCAGAAATCAGGATCAGTTTTAGCGGAACCCATACCAGAAAATCTAGACATGATGTTTCGTGCATATCAGGCTAGATTAAAAGAGGGACCTCAGGTAGCTGAAATGAGCAAAAACTACCTCGAGCTGATCTAGAAATTGAGAGAACTAAACTTTGCATGAAGATGGTAGAACTAGCACAAGCTTTGTTCGAAGCCTCTAGATATCTTAATTGGAATAACATGGCAAAACCGGAATTACATTTTCAAGGACTAATGGAGAGGCTAGAATATTTGATTGAAAGCAAAGAGAAAAAGGATCAGCATAGGAACCATATTGTCCCAGAGACACAAGAAAGGAATGCACCATCCCTGTCTCAAGTACCCAACTCAGAAAGTCAAGACAACCTGTCTTCCATACATAGGTACTCACATGAATTTTTGAGAGAGATCCAAGAAGAGAAATGGAGAAAGGAACAAGGAACCCATCCTCCTATTCAAGAAATAGATGACTTGCAAGAACAATTTCCCCAAGACATTCCCTCTATATACGATGATGTGGAGGAAGAACAACGGAGTGAACACACAAGATTTGAATCTAATTCTTTACAAGAATTACCTCAGTTCACAGGACCTTGGGAAGCAAAGTCTATAAGTATGAGAGCACCCACGATAATAGTGAGGAATGAAGAATCAGTAATCCCTAGAAACACGGAAGTGATCAAGAATACTAAAGTACAATGTAACTTCACTCTAGAGGAGTTGCTGAAGATAAAACCAGAATTGTGGAAACATGTAGCAAATCAATTTCCCGAGCTTGCTACTACTCCCTCACAAATAGCATCACAAAATAAGGTACCAGAGATACCCGTAGAAAAGATCAGAGATGTAAGCGAAGGAGAGGAAGGTAACACTTATCTTCCGATAACCCATCAGGGCTACACCACGAAAGCCATCTTAGATTCAGGAGCCGGAGTAGCCATTGCTACCACCGCCTTATGGAAACGTTGGGGTAAGCCTGCATTGAGACCCACCAGGATGAAGCTACAAATGGCTGACGGACACATAGAAAAACCATTAGGCTTACTAGAAGGCATATCACTCACCACTTGTGGTGTAGAATTTGAGCATACTTTCACCATTTGTGACTTTGCAAAAAATCATGCTTATGAGATGATATTGGGACGACCATTCATGCGTCAGTTGCAAATTGTACAAGATTGGGGAACTAATTCTTTGTACTTGCAACATTTAGGGGTGACTAACAAAGTCAATCTTAAAGACTATTCACATCGAGATGTACCCCCAATACAATGGAATACCATCCATAAGACACCAGTAGAAATAGAATCCGTGCACTCATTAGAATCAGATCCTTCTTGGTTGCATGAGGATACTCATTTATGGATGTGTAAAGTAGCAAAACAAGAGGAAGAAAGGTTAGAAGCCAGGACCTTAGGTGCAGAACAACATCCAAGAACCCTTCAAGACCCAGCTTATGCACCTGTAGTATTCCCTGACGAAGAATTTGAACCCCATGGTTGGGCAGAAATCCTAGCAACCATGGATGTAGCCATCAATGAAGAACAATGGACACCCCACTGTGACGAGGATGGCTATGACATTTCAGTTTTCACCATAGAGCCAATCATGGGCGATGCAATTTTAGAAGAGTGTGAACCTAACACTGATGCATTTGAGGATGCAAGCGATTTTGATTTAGAATCAATTATCATGGACCCACCCTTTGCATCAGAGGAAGAATATTTTTTTCGAGGTAGAGACTCACACTCAGAGACACGAGGAAATTACGAATGAGGTGAGATTAGCCACGGAAGTGACTAACAAGAGTGAAGGCAAGAAAAGAAAGAAGAAAGAAACCATGTCAGAAAAAGAAGAATCTTTATTTGAAGTACCCGAGAATTTCAAGAAATATGAAATCGAAGATAGAAGAATCATGGTACGAATGCCTAATAGAAAAGCGAATGACGGACAAGTATATGATAACCGAGAGAAAACCAAGAAAATAATAGTTGCCATCGAAGGAGAAGAAGAAAAATGTACATACATAGGGCATGATTTGACAACTGAAGAAGAAGAAGAGCTAGTTGCCCTATTGCGCGAATATAGAGATGTTTTTGCGTGGAGTTACAAAGATTTGAAAGGAGTAGATCCAGATATATGTTCTCATAGAATCCCTATGACTCCAGATGCAAAACCGACAAAACAAAAACCCTACACGTACAATGATAACTACGCTGCAAAGATTAAAGAGGAGATAGATCGCTTGATAGAAGCAGGATTCATTTACGAAATTGAGCATACCGAATGGGTATCCCCCATTGTGGTTGTGCCCAAGAAGAATGGAAAATTGCGTGTGTGCATTAACCTTAAAAAAGTTAATGCTGCAACGATTAGAGATAGTTATCCTCTTCCTATCACAAAACATCTATTGGAAAGAGTTGCGGGCAAGGAAGTTTACAGCTTTCTTGATGGATTTTCAAGCTATAATCAAGTAGCCATTGCTCCAGAAGATCAACACAAGACGGCATTTGCCACTGAATGGGGCATATTTGCATTTCGTGTGATGCCATTTGGCTTAACAAATGCACCTGCCACTTTCCAGCGACTCATGTGTCATGTTTTTACGGAATTCTTACGCAAGAGCTTGGAAGTTTATGTCGATGACTTATGTGCACATTCAAATGTAAGACAGACGCATATCCCAGAGTTAAGGCAAATATTTGACAAATGTCGAGAATATCAGGTTTGTTTGAACCCGAAAAAGTGCGTTTTCATGGTTAGACAAGGCAAAATTCTAGGACACATTGTGTCAAAAAATGGAATCTCTACGGATGAAGAAAAGGTGAAGGTAATTGTAGAATTACCTAGACCAACTAATGAGAAAGAGGTACAAGCATTTATGGGCCATTGTGGATATTATAGGAGATTCATACACATGTATGCAATCATAGCCAAGCCTTTGTACTCTCTTTTAACCAATTTTGAATGGACAGATGAATGTGAAAATTCATTCAATGAACTTAAACGACGCTTGTGCTCAGCACCTATATTGACAACCCCCGGTAAGCCATTCCATGTACATGTGGATGCATCCAATTACGCCATAGGATGCGTGTTAGCACAACCCACGAATGAAGGTAACATAGATCTCCCCATAGCTTACGCGAGTAGACAATTGAACGCAGCAGAAAGAAATTACACCACGACGGAACGAGAAGGATTAGGGATGATCTATGCAGTAAAGAAGTTTAGGCACTACTTGTTGGCAAACAAATTCAAGTTCTTTACAGATCATCAAGCCCTATTGTACTTAGTCAACAAACCATGTAACACAGGACGATTGATACGTTGGTTTCTATTACTCATGGAGTATGATTTTGAAGTAGTAGTCAGGAAAGGAAAGACACATCTTAGAGCTGACCACCTTTCAAGATTAACCTCAGGAGAAGCTCCTCAAGGAATAGCGGATGATCTACCAGATGCATACTTGTTTAATCTTGAGATAGCACCAGAATGGGCTAAGCCTATAGTCCCTATTCTCACGTACGGACCCAAGAATCCTAGGATAAAGATCAAAGAAGGAGAGATTACCAGGTCTCAGAGATACCAAATAATGGCAGGAAGCATATATAAACAGGATAATCAAAAGATTCTTGCTTGTTGCGTAGATGAATCAGAACATGCGAATTGGTTGCAAATAGCACACATAGGTGCATTAAAGCAACATCATTCAAAACATCGAACATTACAGACTCTGCATAGACTAGGAGTATATTGGCCTACGATGGAAGCAGATGTCTACAGGTTGTGTAAGGAATGCAATGTTTGTTGTGAAAGACCACCAGTGGAGCATGCTACATTGTATCACGTGTCTCTCACACCAGACTGGAGTGAACAATTAGTGACATACTTGAGGACGAAGACATTCCCTCAAGGAATGACCTTAGCTCGACAACGCAGTCTAGAGCAGGAAGCTCAAGATTATTCACTTATTGGCGATAATCTATACAAAAGAGGACGAGATGGATATCTAAGACAATGTGTTCATGAGAGCGATTATCTGAGCATACTAGAGACTGCACACCAAGGTGTTGCAGGAGGTCATTTTGGACCCGATAGGATAATCAAAGCCATCCTCTTTGCAGGATTATGGTGGCCCACTCTTCACATGGATGCGCATACCTATGTAAAGAGATGTGATGTGTGCCAAAGAACTCAGTTTCCTACTCGCAGAGATGAAATGCCATTGAAACCCATGATGGGCGGACGTGCATTTTCTAAGTGGGGTATAGACTTTGTAGGACCCATTAACCCCCCTGCAAAAGGTACACATGCTGAATACATTATTGTTGCCACAGATTATCTTACGAAATGGGTAGAGGCAAAAGCCACAAAAAACAATGATGCACACACAACTGCAAAATTCTTATTTGAAAATGTCTTTACAAGATATGGATTGCCGATAGAGCTAGTGAGCGATCGAGGCACTCACTTTCTAAATCAAGTCATTGAATATTTGTTACAAGATTTTATGGTGATTCACAAGAAATCCGCACCATATCATCCTCAGGCCAATGGTCAGGCTGAAAGCACTAATAAGATCCTTTGTAACGTACTGACGAAACTCGTGAACAACAAACGTTCAGATTGGGACAAACAGTTACACTACCCTGTTTGGGCATATCGAGTGGCCTACAAGACCGTACTCAATGCAACTCCCTTTCAGATGGTTTTTGGTCAGAATGCTGTGCTTCCTTTGGACTTCTTGATACCGACCCTTAAGGTTGCACAAGAACATCAGTGGACCGGCCATGAATTATCAGCAAGAATAATGGACTTGGAACGATTAGGAGAAACCAGGCTAAAGGCAGCAGCAGGAATATATGCAGCGAAGAAGCGACAGAAAGCATATTTTGATGCACATGTGAAAGATTAAGGCCTAAAAGAAGGAGATTCAGTTCTAGTATATACGCTGAAACAACATGCACGTAAGTTAGAAAAGCGAGGTTATGGACCTATGATCATTAACAGACTCTCAACAAGTGGAGCAGTACAGTTAGCCACTTTAGAAGGAGATATAATGCCTAATTACATTAGTGGTTGTAGAGTCAAGTTATATCAAGAACCTCTTACTGAGGATATGCTTAGATGACTCACGTTGGCAAAGAAGCGTAAGGAGGAAGAAAATAGAATACGAGCTGACGCTCAGGCAGAGGCAATAGAATGCATTAAACGCATGAAGTTAAGAAGACAAGGACTAGGGAGAGAACATTATAACCATCTGGAAACTACACCCAGATATCCCATGGCTATGTGTCAAGTAAAGTCAACCACTCATCCTAGTATAGTGGACAGGAGACCATTCATTACAGTTAGGTTAGAGCACGGCAACCCTTGCCAAGAGCTCAGGGCTTTAATTGACTCAGGTGCTGCGACTAGTGCGATTAGATGGTCCCACTATAAGGATTCAGGAATAGAAATGCGGCCAATTGAGGCATATCTCATAGGCTTAGGAGGCATGGAAACCCCTTGCATGGGTGAGGTGGACCTTCCTATCCTCATTAAGGATGTGACCATGACAGCGAAGCTACTAGTATGCCATGATGACGACCTGATAGAACCCCTAATCCTTGGCCAAGATTGGCTATACGATCACTCAGTGGACCTAAATCTTAGACAAGGCTCCTTACAGATTGGAACCTCAGAACAGAAGCGAGTGATACCGCTTGACTTCCCTAACGGCATTCCGATTGAGGTTTGTAACCCTAGACCCTATGAAACGCATGCGAAGGAAGACCGGAAGATCTTGGGTCAGACCAGTCACGTTACGTCTACACCAACCCACTCGGGCTTGGCTAGGGACAATTGTCAATCAGAAGGACGACAGGAGATCTTCCTTGGGGCTTCCTGCAAACTAGAAGGGGCAGCTACCCAACCGCTAGGGCAGTTCAACACAATCAACGGTCAGGTGGGTTGCATCAGCGGCCAAATGAGCACAACACCCTGCGGTGCTCATCCTTCCAAACTTGCTGCGGACTGGCCTAGATTAAAGATACATAACGAATCACTTCCTAATGGGCAGGTCACGCAAGTGTTGGATCTCCCTTCTTTTCCAAAGCAGAGCGTCCATTGGACCTCTCAAACCCAACCACGAACGAGTCAACCACAACGGAGGAACCCAGACCGACAACATCACCAGACAAGGCAAAGAAAGAAGCAGTATCAACATCACAGAACAAGTGGCACGAAACAAATATGGGTGCCAGAAGGACAGCAACCACAGGCTATTGGCAACACTGCAGACGAGAACAGGATAAAGTTGCAACAGAAGCAGAGTTCGCATCCAAAGTCCCCTCGATCTTCTTCTACACGTACCAGTACTCGATAGATTTGGATCGCCAAGAAATACCTTATCCATAGACCCACACCCATGCAGATTTGGGTACCCAAACAATGTATTATAGCCCAACCCTCAAGCCATGTAATATATACCCCTCAGAAATCTTTCCATCCTTCAATACCACCAAACCCGATACCACTTTTTGTACCTCAGCAGAAACATACCACCCACTCAAAGACTCTTAGGAAATGGATACCGAAACGTATCCAGACGTCTTCTTGTACCCCATTCTCTAACAATTTTCCCACCCCGTTTAAACTCCACCCTTGTACTAATCCACCCTCAACCAAACCTTGTATAAATTCATACACCATAACCCCACATCATGCATAATAAAAGCTCATCAAGAAATGTATGCATAATCTGAACCATGTAGGTGTCTAGAGACCTGCATTAGTTTTGCAAATAATCATTGCATTAATCACTTCACGACACTTGGCTACACGGGTTACACATCGGTTATGGAAAGGGATTGCGGTCTCACCTTAATGGGATCATAATTAATTTCCATACTAATGTGTTAATCTTTTGTAGCAGATCTTTTCCATTAGCTCATCAGTCATCATGCAAACCGAAGCAGGACCATCGGAAGCAGGCCCCAGCGTAGCTGCGGTGCCCCTCAATGTTTTACGAGCAGAATCCCACCCGACCGCTCCACCGCCAGAGTTCCAAGGATTTCCGGGACCCATGCCAATTGATAACCCACCTATGGGATACACAGAGAAGATACACCGTAACTCTCACTGGTTCCAAGGCCTAGCAGGACCATTAGCTGATGCTGACTTCATTTTTGAAGCAAATATGACATTTGATGACCGCACATGGGGCAAGTATCAATTCTTCTCAAGAGAATTCGAAGGCCTACAGAACACCCAGGACTTAACTCATGCTTGGGCTAGAGCCGGCTTCACGGAGTATTTCAGTGATCCTCTGCCCAAACCTGACTTTTATAGGTGTTATTACTTAATCACCACTTTGCTGGCCTCAGAGAATAAGGACATCCCAGGAACCTTTATTTTGCCTTCTTTAGTGGATGATCCACCTTACAAAAGATTTTATCTTTCGAAGGATTTAATCAGAGCGGCCATCAAGATTCATGGAACACACACTCCAACGGAGAAAGAACGGCTAGTCCCAGAGCAGATGAAGCGTGGTGACGTAACTAAGTGGGAGGATATTTCTGCTATAACACCTGAGCTCTCTAAGCCATTACGGATATGCATGCAGCACTTTGCTTTCCCAGCTCAGGATCGTTTTACCATGCCCCACAAGAGAATCTGGTTTGGTTTATACTTGGCATGTACTGGACCGCAAACGGTTGATCTAGCCAGCTGGATCATTGATCATCTCTATTTGGCACAACATAGATGGGAGCGAAAGAAGGTAATCAATGGGTGCTGCGCCCTCACCAGGATCATATATATGTGCTTGGCATATGATTTACCCATAGAGCGTGCCATGACTAGTGAGGAACTGAAAGCATTTAAAGGCACCACTAGGAAGGCTAGAAACTCTAGCAAAGGCAGAGCCGGAAAGCGGATAAGAGGTACTATCCCGTGCCTACAAGTCCCTGAATCACCCTCGCCACAACCATCTCCAGAGCAGTCACCAACAGCAGCCACTCCCACAGTACAACCTATTCGCATAAGGTTATCTAGACCAGTGGTAACGGAGGGCACCACCAGTACGGTCGCACCCCAAGCAGCCACAACCACAGAACCTATCACCACAGTAGCTGAACTTCCCACCACTATCGGTGCGGAAGCTTTCTCTTTTCCAATACCGCATTTAGAACCAGGACAAGCAGAGCCACTGGACCAAACCTTTGATTTTGAGATGCCCGATGCATTCTCCAATTAGTTCCAGTATTCAGAAGGACACTTGTTTTCTCAAGAATTTGAAAGGCCTAGCTACCCTACTACACCCAGGGATCAGCCACAAGGACAGATCGTGTCCAGCTTTGATGACGAAAGGACAGCAACCGATGACGACGAAGGAGACGACGAAGCTAGCCAGGGAACACATGAATCCCAAGAGCATGAACAGACAGATGGCCAAGGCCAACAAACAGACACACATGGCGATACTAGTACCCATGAAGACGAAACTTACGAAGCAGCAGCTTACACACTGGCTATCAAGAAGTTGTATAGAACCATGGAAAAAGTTTGGGCACGCAAGAAACTGACAGAGGAAGAGAGCCAAAAAATAATAGAACAAGAACTTGTCACAGGCGGATTCGAAGACGCCTACATCAAAGGATTCCGCGAATTAGTCAAATCAGTAGGCTCCATCGAAGCCCTCAGGTACTTGCAAAGAAAACCACTACCACAGTTTGCCCCCCGCAGAGTACGATTACTTTCAAAGCCCGGCGAATACATTCGTGTACCAACCGGAGCACAATCTTCAGAACAAGCCAGGGAGGCACGCCTCGTCCCCAAAAGTTCATTGGCCGTAGAAACCATCTTTGTAGATTCCCCACCCCGCGCTACAGCTGTACAAACCTCAGTAGTCACTGAAGTACCGACCACCCCAACCGCTCCTCTCTCACCACCCGTCCATCCAGCCTCCCCTCTTCACCCTCCTTCCCCCAGACCCACATCTTCATTCGCCGGTGGTCTTGCAGAAACCGTCTTTACGACCACTCACCCCACAATTCCCGCGCCCATTAGCCCTAGTCTACCCCCTCCCACACCCACCTTTCTATCCAACCCATTCCTTCATCAATCTTTTCCATCTTTCCCCACACCTCCAAGACCCCTTTTCCCATTCCCCCCGCCATTAACCTTCTCCCCCGTCTCACCTCCCCGACCCACTGTAACCCCTCTTTCCCCTTTCCACCAAGCTGCTCCAGCCAGCCCCCCTGTAAATTACCCCTCAACCTTTGTAAATCCCGTATTTACACCAGCACGAGCACCCACGATCACATCAATATTCACGGTCACCGCACTAGATACGTCCACTGATATGGACATCTCACCACCCGCTGCACCATCACTCACTTCACTCCCGGCACAAACATTTTTAGGCACATCACAATTCTCAACAATCACTACATCATCCACCTTCCCATCCCCATTCCCCGTTCCCGTTGCATCTACACCAACTGCATCTTCATTTAGCACCCCGTTAATACTATCACCCATTGTAGATAATGCATTCCGACAGATGTTCATGTGTATGACGCAAGTAAGAGATGAGTTCACATCTCTTGGTGATAATTATCAGCAGCTGCAGAGGACAACCAATGACTTACAGTCGCAGCTTAATTTATTGTCTATTGAGAATGCCTCCCTGAACACCCGCTACCAGGAATTACGCGAGGCATATCACAAATTGGAGCTAGAGAGCGAAGAAAAGACCAAGGAAGCCACTGCTGACTTGGATAATTTATTAAGAGCCCAGACAGTCCGCAATGCAATGCTAACACGAAACATGGGCTTACTAAGAAGACACCTAGCCGCAGCAAAAGAGGAGAACCAGAGACTCCAAGAGCAGAATAGAGAGAATTTGGAAGCGGCATTGGACCATCCAGAACAACCCTTAAGTCCTAGCAGATTCAAGGCAATCCCATCCAAAGCAATGAAATGTTGCTAGAAGACCATGTTAGACTGCTCGAGGACTATGATCAGATGAACGAAGAGCATCAGAAGTTAAAGGAAGATCACAAGCTACTACAGCTCAGAGAACCGGCAACACAACAAGTACAAGTAGCAGCAGAAGTACCAGAACCTGTGGACCCCTCGCCTGACCTCCTAGAGGAACTCAACTCATTACGAGCCCAGGTATCGACCCTTGAATCAAGGATTGCAGTATATGAAGCGCCACCAAGGCCCGATTCCCCACCTGAGCTTCCAGCTGAAGAAGAAACGGTCACCATCCCGGTGGAGGAAACATTTGAAGAAGCGTACGAGCCACAACCCATCCCAGGTGGACGTGTCACGGCTGAAGGCCAGATGACGTATGAACTTCCGACCCCCGCATGGATGAAGACTATTGAGGAAATTGGAACAACGCACTCAGCTAGAGTCGAGGCCCAGCTACATGCTATGGCCATGATCGAAGAAAGAATTTTGCAATCTCCCTACTTTGCTCAATTGGCCCCATGCAGGTACATATGCGGGCATGAGCTTCAATACAAACCTTACTTCATGCTAATGGCCGAATACCAGCTGGCCATAGAGAAGCGAACTGGCAAGAAGCCATCACATGCAACTCAATTTGAGCCTGAAGACTTGCCACTGGATGCGCAACAAGGCACTATTTATCAACCAGATTGGCATACACGTCTTTTACAGGAGTACCCTGAAATGATGAGCACATGGGTTAAGGCACCTTTACATTTAAAATACAACCCATGTTGGGGACCCGTGCCACGTCGCCGCTCCTGGACTGCCTTTGCTATTAAGGTACAAAACAATAAGCAGTGCCAAGACTGGCTGAACTACCCATATTTCAGGCCACCTACAGGATCACCGACAATTGGCTACATGATGGCAACGATTCGTCACTGGCTCCCTCGCTTGAGATATAGGGATGATATTGCAGCGCATATGACTGTCAAGATCTTTGACATGATGCAAATGATATTTAAAGTCTTCCGGCGAGTCAAAGCACCACATGTTAATACCCCGGGCTTTGAGCATGGCAACTTGGATCTCACATATGACATGAGTACGACGCCATCGCTCCGGGTGTGTTATGCCTGGCATTGCAGAGTCAAATACTTACCGGCGTGCTACAAGCAAACATTCGAAGAAATGTTCACCATCGGTTTCTGGGAATACCACTCTGAAGTGTTCATCAGCAGGCCGACCCACTTATTGCAATTATTTGCCTGTGAACAGTTGGTGTATTCCACGCATTACAGACTCCCACCATCAGATGAACCACAACCAGTTAATTGGGAGAAGCTCGAGGCAGACCTAGCCCGAGGCATTCGAGTATCTGAGCACACCCTCGCTCACGACCTCCTACAAAACTACATCCGACAGACCGCACAACAAGGTTCTGTCGAGGACGACAGAAGCGAGAGGGAGGGGGGTGTTGGAAGCAGCCAGAGGCACAGACGCCACGGAAGCATGTAACGACGGAGCAGGGAGCCAGTCGGATCAATTTCTCAAACAAATATGTTTTTTATCACTTTTCAAAACATTCAATAGTGATTTTTATCACTAATTGTAACATATGTAACATAGAAAACCCCATTTTGTAATCCATAGCTCCATTTTGTGCAAGCCGAGGAGTCCTCGAGCTTGAGGAGCTTAGGTAGAATGCGCGTACCAATTTTCGTTATTTTTAGATACCGTTTACCCTTCCAAATAGCATCTAGGACCTAATTTTTAACTATGCCGGTCACTAGATGTGAAACCGGTCAAAACTAGTCTAGAAACTATAAAAAGAGCTAGAGAGCTCATTTTTGAGGTTAGCTTGTTTGAGGTTAGAGTTCTTTTGAGCTTGTAATAGTGTTCTTGAGTAATAGAGCTAATTTATCACCTTCCATTGTGTCTTGCTTGTCTCTTCGTAGTGTGTGTGTATGTGTGTGTGCATCTTTGTGCTTCTCACCTTCACTCTCACTTCATCTCACATTCACGATCTTCATATCACTCCTATCTCTTCCGCGGATTGACATTAAGGAGGTGGAGCTTCTTAACGTGGTTCTCACCATTGTGCTAGAGCAACACCAACTAATGGATATGTTTCTTGGCTGTTGAAATTCACTGTTCTATGCTCTGAAGTCGATTTGCACTGTTAAAAGTGCACATGTGCCACAACACGAAAAACCAAAACTTGTGAAGGAGCTGAACCTGCTCTGATACCACTGTTGGGTGTGTGTAGAAGTGCGAGAGACACACGAGAAGCACAGACAAGGAGCACAAATGCCAAAACACATGGAGAAGACGATTGTTGGAATAGCTCTCTCTATTGATGATGAACTGAACTAAATTAAGAGCTGAATAATATCCCTAGGTACAAAGTATCACCACATATGAGTGAATCATGTATGTGGTAAAATGGGGAATACACCTCTAGCCAACACTAGAGTAAAAAGTTCCCATGTATAGGGAAAAAGGTTCACATCAAAGCTACTCGAGGAACACATAAGTGTAACAAATCAAGGCTCGTACAATCCTTGCACAATTTCCTTGTCCTACTTCTAGGGTCACAAAGGGTCTTCGGTCAACTATTCTATGGGAACGTACACCTGATACTTCGCACATGACCATGCATTCTAAATCTTTGGCCTATGCTTCCTCGATGTAATTAGGTAGGATATTGCCTTCTAGAGTAGCTAATTGAACTTCTTCACTTGTGGAGATCCTATTGATGATCATAGGTCCATAGCCTCGCTTCTCCACCTTCTGTGCATGTTGTTTTAGGGTGTATACCAAGACCAAATCTCCCGCTTTTAAGCCTTTATCCTTCATGTGGGCATCGAAGTATGTATTCTGTCTTTTCTTGGCTTCATAAATCCCTATTGCTGCTCTCAATCTTGTTTCACCTAAGCATTCCACATCAAACATTCTAGAAGAGAGCTCATGGTCAGTCCATTGATTCTCTTGTGCTACTTTCAATGTAGGTATCAAGAAGTCTAATGGTAGCATTGCATTTTGGCCAAATACCATCTAAAAGGGTGTGGCTTGGAGTACCATTTTATAGGCAACTCGATATGCTCAAATAGCATGGTGTATTTGTTTATCCCCATTAGAACGCTTATTATTCACCAATTTTATCAATACATTACATAATATCTTGTTTGTGCTCTTAGCCTGACCATTGGTTTGTGGGTGATATGGAGCTAACTTTCTGTGAACCACCATGAATTTTTGTAACAAGTATTCAATAACCTCATTCAAGAAGTGGGTGCTACAATCGTTCACCAATTCTATTGGCAAACCCTATCTCATAAATATGTTCTCAAAAAGGAACTTAGTTGTGGTCTGCATGTCATTCTTTCTTGTAGCTTTCACTTCTACCCATTTAATCAGATAATCGGTGGCCGCAATGATGTATTCAGCATGTGAAAACATCATGGTTGGAATGTACATCAGTTGGACATTAAAACTGCATTTTTGAATGGTGACTTGCATGAAGAAGTGTATGTTTTTCTGCCCCATGGATTTGTGCAAAAAGGGCATGAAAACTAGGTGTGCAGGTTAAAGAAGGGATTTTATGGTTTAAAGCAAGCACCACGTGCTTGGTATGAAAAGATATATTCCTATCTGATTGCACATGGTTTTGAGAATAGTCCAATTGAGTGCACCTTATATGTTAATTGTGTTAATGATGTGCTTCTGATCATTGTTGTGTACGTTGATGACATGCTACTCACTGGTCCTCATGGGAGCATATTGCTGATTTTAAGGCTGATCTACATGCCTCATTTGAGATGTTTGACTTGGGGCATTTGCATCATTATTTGGGCATTCAATTTATGCACGTTGATGGTGGAATATCTTTGTGTCAAAGGACATATATTGACACATTATTGCAGCATTTTGGCCTTGAAGACTATAAATCTATTGCCATTCCTATGGAGACAAGTTTACGATTGAGTCTTCATGATGCTCGAGATGCATTTGATGTTGTTCTCTATCAACACACTGTTGAATGCTTGATTTAATTATGCATTACTCGGCTAGATATTCAGTTTTTTGTCTCACATGTGAGCAGGTTTATCCATTGCCCATGGGTCAAGCATTGGCAGGTGATTGCGCATCTTTTCCTACTTGAGTGGTACGTGGCTACTTGGGTTGTTTTATCCCAAGGGGGATCACTAACGCCAGATTTGCATGCTTCTTCTAACTCTGACTAGGATGGTTGTTATGACACTCGTGTGTTCACTAGTGGCTTTTGCTTCATGCTTGGTAGTTCATGTATATCTTGGTTGAGCAAGAAGCAACCTACTATGGCCACTTCCAGTTGTGAGGTTGAGTATAAGGTAGCTTTCACAGTGATTGTTGAGTGTGTGTGGCTCAGATGCCTTATGGCTGATTTGACTGTTGGTCAGTCTTCTGCCACCACCATCTTCACTAACAGTCAGCGCGCATTGGCAGTTGCGAGGAACCATGTGTTCCATGCTCACACTAAGCACATTGAGGTGCATTATCATTATGTCAGGGAGAGGTTCTCTACTGAGAGATCAGCTTGGCATATGTGCCCATGCAGGACAACATTGCATACCTTTTCACAAAGTCTCTGCCTAGGGAGAAGTTCTAAGCTTTCCACAAAGCTTTGGGCTTACTTCCTTTTGTGGATGGATTCCACATAGCTTGACACTTCCTTATACATGAGTGCAAGCTCCTTGTTCACCGCATCACTCCCACGGGGGGATTTGTTGATATACTTAGGTAGTGATGTGTGTGAACACTCTAGGACTAGCGGGGCACTTTTTTCCCTTTTTAGGAGGTTTTTTTCCCCGGCTTGTATATACACCTATTGCCCTAACATGCTACTAATCTTTTTACATTCTAGTGGTAATACATTCAGTATTGTGTGTTGTGCTCCAAGCTTCTTCTTCTTCTTTGTGCAGTTTGCATGCTTTCGTAGACATCTAACTCCAACAACCATGCCAATGAATTTGCACGAGAAATCTCAAAACTTGTTTGGGTGATTTTGGGGTCTGGACCTGCAAAACGACCTACACCTTAGTTGGGGCAACTTGACTCCCTTGTCAAGAAATATATGGCCCAATAACTTGCCACAAGAGATAGCAAAAATAGATTTATTTGGGTTAAGGCAGAGTCGATAATCTCTACACTTAAGAAAGCATAAGATGAAGATGCTGCAAATGTGCATTTTTAGCATCAGACATAGAGAAATCAACAAGATAAACTCGCATGAAGCTAGTGAGATAAGGAGATAAAATCTCCTACATACAATGTTGAAAAGTGCTAAGGGCATTCCGAAGCCCAAACCACATGATTGTGCATGTGTAGACTCTTAGTTAGTAATACAGGATGTTTTAGGTATGTCTTTCTCAACCATATAGACTTGATTATAACGACTGTACCCAAAAAGGAGTACATCTCACGATCGACAATTTCATCCAACATAGTATCCAAGAAGAGCAAAGAGAAGGGATCAAGAATGGTGGCGGCATTCAGTTTTTGGTAGTCAACACAAATTCGGAGTTGTTTATTCTTCTTAGGCATGATCACAATCAGAGAGATCCATTCTAGGTGTTCAACTAGAACTATAAACCCAACCCATAGTAAGCGATCTAATTCATCTTTTACTTGTTTATGATAATGAGGGTTCATTCAATAGCTCTATTGCTTAGCCAGATAAGCATCTGGTTTTCGGACCACTCTATGTTGGTATATTCTAGGATCTAGACCTTTCATATCCTTATGAGCCCATGCAAATACGTCAACAAACTTGATTAACAACACTAAAAGATCATGTTTAAAACAGTCCTTCAACCCTACTCTAATCTTGATAGGTTGTGGGTTTAAATTATCACCTAGGTTACAAGTAATTGATTGATCTTTTGGGACATAAGTTTACTACCCAAAGGTATTGTCCATCCCCTAATGTAAATGTTTTGGTAAGTCAGCTAAATCCAATAGATCGACCGATGAAATTTTGGTCTTTACCATAGTGGGTTGAATAATATAAGACGCTAGGGACCAGTGGTGCAGTACATGTTGTAGGTCCACTATTCCTAAGGAGAGTAGATCTTGGTTAGTGGAGAGGAAAGTCATTTCCCCATCATCCGAAAGACCGTCCAACATATGGACTGGTTCAACAACATAGGGCCTAGCATGGATTTCACACGGTTTAATATAATCAAGGTAACATTGTATTTTTGGTGATTACATTTAAAGATAAATTTGTGGGATGACCAATCTTCTAAGACTTTAGCATGCCTTAGCCAAGGACGGCCAAAAAAAAAAAATTATAATCCACACTTGACTCAAGCAGGTCCAGAGCAACAAAAGTCATATAAAAGACTGCACCCTATAGTGTAATAGGAATATTCATGACTAACCCCACTCGATGGACCCTAGACTCATGAGTCGTTTGAACAAAAAACTTGACTATTTCAATCTTATTCCAACCTAGCTTTTTACATAGAGTTGTAGTGGCAATATTGAGGCCAAAGCCAACATCTATAAGTACTTGTGTAATTTTCTGATTTTTATACCACACTGGGATCAAGGGGACCATGTGATCGAGTGTTGTGTCTGGTTCTAGATGTATAGTGGCTACAGGGGGTGCTAAGATGGGGTCTAGATTAATCTGCTATTGAAATTGTTTTCTGATGCTAGGGACAAGAGACAACATTTGTCCTAAGGACAAGATGATTGGTGTGTTAGCCAACATGTCCCAAACTATTTTAGGAAATGGCTCCTCTAGTGGTGTGTTGGATGGTTCAAATGAGTCCAATGCTGAGGATTTCAATACTTTTGGTACATGGGCTTCTACTTTTTGAGAAGTGATTGATACAGGATCAGGAGAAATGGTAGCTTTAGCTTGAGCCCATTTGGTTGCCTTGGAGAGCACCCACTGCTTCTTCTTAACACCTAGTTCAAAGACTTCAACGACTGGTTGTAGGACCTTTTCAGAGCATGTCTAGATGGTAGTGGTTTGTGCTTGGATAGGCATAATCATGACCATGTTTGTCATTGGATTTTGTGGATTTGGCTTGCATTTGTCATATTCTTGAGTTTCTTTACAATGTCAGTGAATATGACCCAATTCACCACATAAATGACAATGTGGTTGGAATGCATGATTAGTCGTATTGGCAACACCTTGATTCCAGTGTGGCTGATTGTAATTTCTTGACTATGGTGCCAGGAAATTCATATAGGAGGAGTAAATTGTGTTTTGCAAATGAGGGGGGACATAATTCACTATAGGCTTTCTTGATTCCTGTATGACTACATTTAATGCTAATCGATTCTCTATCTTAGCGTTATACGAACACATGTCTATGGAGTGACTTCCTTTTTCACAAATCCCACAATAAACCTGATTTAAAGCACAATTTGCTACCACAAACCCTGGATTTTTACATTTTACACAAAATATCTATTTCAAAACATCATCAGCTTTGCTCCTACCAGTCTTCACCCATTCAAGGTCTTGTGCAAATCTCCCAGCTTTGTGTTCTAAATATAAAGCCATCTCGATCACATCATCCATTGTCATACCACCAATACACTGGATTATCATGACCTATCGTAATTGTGGGTTAAGGCCATTTATAAATGACTATGTGATTACCTCACTCGGCAAATTGGCATTTGCTTGCGGCAATTGTCAGAGGTGAGTGTGGAAGATGGTGGCATACTCTTGCACTTCCTAGTTCATTTTTTGTCTATTGTTCTATAGGAAATAACTTTTTTTTGCATCATTCTTCATTGGCTCAAAGCATTGCAAAAAAGCATTTCAAACCTCATCATAACAGCAAAATTGAGGTTAAACGTCGTTAAAAATCTTGCTGCTTTGTTGACCAGTGTTGATTGGAAAACTATCGCTTTGTATTCATCATCATCATTTGGATTGTCTAATACACTGTAATTAATTTTGAAAGTATGGACATGAGCATTAGGGTCCTCTCTTGGGAATCCTCCAAATTTAGCATAGGTTACACTGACTCAAAACTGCCTTCTTTGTCCTCTATGTTGTTTGTTTCATTGCCCACCCTGTAAATCTTCCATTGCATAGGATTGAAATATTTGTGTGCATCCACTGCTTCTTCAGAATAAAAGGTATTGGGTGAAGCTTGATTAGTAATTAAGGGTAAACCTTGTAGGAGTTGCAAATTGAGTGGTTGAATAGATTCTAAATCTTCTATCTGGGATGCTTTCCTATTACTCCAAGATCATGGGAATTTTTTGCGATACACCGTTCAATCAGCATTCTCCAACCTTCTTTGATATTGATTGACTTCAAGATTGGCTCTTCTATAGTTTTTGTGATATCTTCTACAATTTTTGATGTGGATTCAATCTTCAAAGAATGCATGGTTTGCATATTTTTGTTTGTAAGTGGATCCTTGGGAGCATCTGAAACACCGTCAAGTACCAAAATTTCACCAAACTCTTAGTTATTTCCAGATAATAGAATATCGCCAGACATGGGGTCCCCACTGCACTATTCACTCGAATGGAGAGTTTGTCACTTCTATAATGCATATAGGTCTCACTAGAACACATTATTGGCATGTAGATGATCAAAACTACTCCCCAACAGGATCACCAATGTTAAGCTCTTTTGCGTCTAGTTCCATGAGGGAACAGGATAGGTTGATAGGTTCTTTGGTGGTAGAATTCAATGGTAACCGAATCCATGTGTTTCTCCAGACTTCCCTCACTACATGAGTAAGTAACTTATCAAACATAGTAACAATCTTACCTACGCTTAACTTCACAAATTTATAGATACTGAACATATTGATTATTCAACTAATTACTTAATCACTAGCACTTAGTATCATAGATAATTAACTTATGACACATTACAGTACAAAATGCCTTCGATAAAAATCAAATTAACAAAGCAATATTCTTTACGCAGTAGACCAGACAGTTTGGCATGTTTGGTATCTGTCTTCTCTCATTTTTCTCTTTATGTACCCGAGATAGAATGATGTATATTCATTTAGAAGAGTTACATCTAGTGGTCTGCCTCTTCGGCAAGATATTTCAGTGATTTATTATTTACAAAGGTCTACATCCAACGGCTAATAGTTCTATGGCGGATTAGTAGGAAAATGGAGTCATCTTGCCCAGGTGGTCAATACTAGGAGCCACAACTAGCTTCATCATAGGCCTAGATAGTTATGCGTATATATGATTTGAGCTATACACCATAGCAGGTTGTAAGGTAAGTGGAATCATCTTGTTCGGGTGGTCAAGACCATGCACCACACCGAGCTTCACTACCAGCTAGCACATGTATATGTGTTTATACATCATCCTTGTATCGTTGCATGCTATATTGTGTTGGTAGATGGGTGGAACGAACCTGGCTGGGTGGTCAGGGTGACGAGACGCATCCAATTGTAACATAGGCCAACTCGTGAACTAAAAATAAACAAAAAAAAATCCCACACTTGGGGAAGAGAGACAGAGAAGGGGAGGGTGACCATCACCCTGAAGGATGTGTTTTTGTTTTCATGTATGGGTCGACAGGAAGGGGATGCTGACTGCTAATAGATCGATCTACTCAAGACCAATACTGATGAAAGGTATCATTATTATATGTGTATAAGTGGTTGGTTTGTAATCAATTTGGTTTGTCTCATGTTGTTGGTAAGCTCGTTTCAAAGTTTGGTAATGGCGTATATGCTTCTTAAAAAAGTCTTTATTCACATCTTGCTTCATTTGTTGGCGATCAATTTTTTGGGGCATGAGGTAAGTCCACACTTATTGGAACACTCATTTTTGTTTGCATGTATGCAGCCCGTATGGAAGAAGATAACGGATTTATATGTGTGATATGATTACGTGATGTTTTGGCTTTTGTCTCCTTCTTATTACATGTCTCTTTTTTATATGAATTGGTCTAATCTCTTTTTTATGAGTAAGCATATGAAAAGAGCACAAAAAACCAAGAAGGGTTCAACAAGGTATGCTAATTTTCTTTGTTGAATAGTGTTGAAATAGGACCTTCAAGTCACTCATCGAGGGCAAGCTCACGCCTTTATCTAAAAAGGAGAGAGCTTCGAGGACGAGTGTTGTGATGGTAAAATCGTAGATTTGCGACGTTGGAAGGTAAAAAAAAACTATCATTTTTGTTCATTTTCTGATTTTTCTTCATCTTCATCATCATCACCATGACCATCTTCATCCATCTTCTTCTTCATAGAAATTTCTTGTTTTTTAGTGCATTTTCACCATTTTCATACCATTTTTCATGCATTATTGTGCGGGAAGGAGTTAGCAAGTGCAAGGGAGAGCAAGCGCCTGTGTTTTTTCACAATTTTCTACACATACAGAGCTCGCCATTGCTCGATGCTCAGAAATTTGAATTTCCGGCCAAAAAACATGATTCTGACTGAAAATCGTGATTTTCATAAAATTCAATAAAAAAAAAAATACGATTTTCTTCCCGCCTAAAAGCTTTTTGAAAAGAACACGATTTTGGGGTCATTCTCAGAATCGCGATTCTCTGGTTGTGCTCAAAATCGCGATTCTCTAAATTTCTCAAAAACACGATTCTGAGAAGACACGATTTTCAGTGGGCTCAAAATCGAGATTTTCACAAATCACGATTTTCAGCCGAAAACATGATTTTGTGAAAACATGCTTCTCTGTGGCTCCAAAATCACGATTTTCATCCAAAATTGTGATTTTCACGATTTTCAGAAAACACGATTTTCACTAAGGTACAAAATCACGATTTTCAGAACACGATTTTCAAGAACACGATTTTCAATCAAAATCGCGATTTTTTGGTCATTCTCAAAATCGCGATTTTCATGTCAAAAACATGATTTTCATTCAAAATCGCGATTTTCATGTCAAAAACATGATTTTAAGAAAACACAATTTTCATTCAAAATCACGATCTTTTGATCATTCTCAAAATCGCGTTTTTCACGATTCTCATTCAAAATCGGATTTTTCATGATTTTCACTCAAAATCGCCTTTTTTGGGATTGCTCAAAATCGCGATAGAGCTTAGCATTGCAATTTTTAGACCCCCAAAATCGCGATTTTCACACAAAATCTTGATTTTTCCAAAAGGTCCTATTTGCCTGTTTTGAACCCCAGGAGCCTGATTTGACATAACTTTTTCATCAAAAGTCCATTTTTTGAGCTCTATAGCTCATTGGAAAGCTCGTTGATTTTCAGATAGACTAATTTGAAGTTGACCCTCTAGTGAGACTAGGAACCCAAGGGGACTCCAAAGGATTTTGAACCATACCAAGGGGAAATTTTGAACTCTTAACCAAAGCTTATGAACCTTAGATCTGGTAGACACCTAGGCAAGGATAGACAAAGCATTAGATCTTCTGAGGAAAGTGTCAACCATACAGCTAAGTCTTGGGCGCAACAACTAAGTGGTTATCCTTACGTACTAAGCTCTGACACAAGTGACTCAGAAATGTCGTTTAGCATGGGGAAACATGTAGCTGACTCAAGAATTGCCTATCTACAAACACCCGAAGGTCCATATAAGACACAGTTGGAATATATTCGGACCAACCGATTAGGTGCTCGCATCTATGAGGACGGCCTAAGGTGATCAGTGGTCCAACTCAAAAATCTAGATCAACCCTTTGGACTTGAACACCCAGTAGTCAAGTTTGAAGAAGGTTCATACATTGATAAGGAAGGAACCATATATGTGGTCACCAACCTACTTGATAGGACATATGAGTTTGGAAACGTCATTCCTGAGAGTGAGATAGGAGACCTAGAGCAGGGAGATGTAGGACGAGAACCCAAGACTCCTAGAGGTAAGTCAGTTTTGACCAGAGTGATCACTCCAGAGTGGATCCCTCAAGACAACAAAAGCATAGAACTATTCTTGAATAGAGAAACAGAGGAAGCCTTTTGGAGATTCAAGCCAGATCAACCTAGCCAGTTGGGCATAGTCATCATCTACGAATTCAAAGATCTTGAGATAGCAGGCAAAGTTGTCTACTTGGATAACACATCAAAGAAAATGTTCTTGGTATCAGAGCATGATAGGCACGCATATACTTGGCAGGGTGAATTGATCTTTCCTCCACCACGATCCAATGTGTCCCATGCCAGTAGGATCATCAAAGGTTCCTCAAATTTGGATAGAGAGGACACGTTTCACATTTTTGCACATGAAGCAAACTAGCAATAGTCAAATCAGCAAAGCATGCATGCCAAACCTTGAGAATCATGAACTGCACTTGCTAAATCATTCTCAAATTTTGCAAAATTTATGAGCTTATACAAGCATATTTTGCTATTTTTCAAGAGCAAGTGTGAGGGATAATGGCATGTTTGATAGATAAAGCTATCAATGCATGTGTATGTGCTTCTCTAGCATCCCAATGAAACCGCTCTCCAATAGGTGCAATAGAAATCATTAACCTATATATATATATATATATATATATATATATATATATATATATATATATATATATATATATATATATATATATATATATATATATATATATATATATATATATATATATATATATATATATATATATATATATATATATATATATATATGTGTGTGTGTGTGTGTGTGTGTATGTGTGTGTGTGTGTTTAGCACAAAAGGACAAAAATGCATGCATGGTCATTTCCATATTGCATTTGAAGACAGAAACAAGCTCGAATCCAAATTTTGATGCCATACATCAAAGCTATTGTGAACTCCTAATCACCCCCATTATGCTTGCCAATTTGCATGCGATTTTGAGATTGTGATTGAAAGGTTGCTCATGATGATCTAGAGAAAACGACGACCTACTCTAAATACCAATTGCTGGAGACCGAGGACTATAGAAGCACATGAATAACACAAGGGAGAAGAAGAAGAAGCTTGGAGAATAGAAAAACACTAACTGTATTACCAAGTGAACGTTCAAAGATAAGTGATATGTTAGGGTTATAGATGTATATACAAGTTGGGGGAAAAACCTCCTAAAGTGGGAAAATAATGCCTCGGACTTCTTGTGTGTTCACACAAATCACTACCAAAATATATAATGGCAATTTTGGATGTCTACCTATCTTATGGGCAGTAATCTGCATAGACTAATTAGTGAGATTGAACCCCAAATAGGCTTTCGAGATCAAAATTCGACACCGCAACAAATACATGACTATCAAAGATGGAAAGAGCATCACAAAAAGTTAACGATTGTATTATCTCATAATATTGAGTCAAGTATGATAGCACACATACAAGATTTGAAAACAAGCAAGGAGATATGGAAAAATTTAGAATGCTTTTTCTTGACTACAATGAAGGCTCAATATTCAACTAAAAAGTAAATTAAATAATTTGTATAAGGATGATTAGTAGTCAGTAAATTATTATTCTTTAAAAATTAAAAAAATTTGTTGGCACACTTGCGTCAATATCATGTGTCATAGAAGATGGAAATCTTGTTGCATTCGTTTTGAATGGTTTGAAAGAGGATTGCAACTTTTATATTTGTAAGAGAGCAATCACTTGATTTTGAAGAATTATTTTCTCTTATAATGATATAGGAAATTAATTTAACTGATGAACAATCTATGCAAAATGGTAATGCAGATCATGCACTTTATGCATGGAGGTAGAAACATGTGAAAGAACAATAAGTATGATGAGAGGATTTGGTGAATATCAAAGTGAGCAAGATATTACATGCTTTATTGCAAGGTAACTTTGTAAATGAACAAAATCATGAAAATATGGATGATGAATGTGAATATGGGTGTAACTCAAGGGTTACAATATATGGTATATTGATAGTGGATGTAGTAATCACATGAGAAATAATTTTTATTGCTTCACTAGTTTGCATGCATCTTTGTTTGATGGGAAAGTTGAATAAGGTTTTAGTTCAATGCATAAGATATCTCGACCTAGAGATGTCTATTTTGAGGATAAAAAACAAAATAAGATATTGAAAGATATTTTGCATGTACCTTTTGTAAGCAGGAATCTAAGTTCATTAGATGAAATGGTGAAGCATGTATAACAAGTGCAATTCAACAAATCTGGATGTTTTTCTTTAAATCCAAATCAATATTTGAAAGTTTTGGTGAGAGGACAAAAAGAATGGTGGAGCATGTGGTGCAATTCAACAAATCTGGATGTTTTTCTTTAGATCCAAATCAATATTTTAAAGTTTTGTTAAGAGGACAACAAGAAGGAAGACTTTTTACATTGAATATAAGTCCTAACTCTATATCTTATAATTTAGTTGGTGCCAATAAGATTTCTTAGATTGAGTTTTACCATAAGTTGACAAAAAAAATTATGAATATACAAAATTTGTTAGAGATGGCCCGTACAAAGATAGTTGTTGGTTTACTTAAAATTTTAGAACAAAATATGGTAGGGTTCTATGATGCTTGTTAATTGGTAAGCAAGTAACACATCTATTTTCTACTAATTGCAAACCACAGATTTAGTGGAGTTAATACATATAGATGTTAGAGGTCCTACAAAGGAGCCATCACTCAAAGGCAACAAGAATTATACTGCTTTTGTCGATGATTTTAGTCACATGAAACTTTTGTATTTACTTAAACATAAAAGTGATGTTTTTCTTTGTGTTGTGAGATTTAAAGCAATAGGAGAAAAACTAATAGGAAAGTTAATTCAAATGTTGAGATCTAATTGTGGAAGTGAATATTTCTCTAGGTTGTTTAATAGATTAGGGATGAATGTATAAAAAGAGAAATCAATGCTGATATACTCCTCAGTAGAATAGCTCGCTAAATGAAGGAATTGGATTATTACAGAAATAGCTAGAGCAATGATAAATGAGAAACATATACTATTGAAGTTTTGGTTTGAATCACTAAATGCAATGGTGTATTTGATGAATTGTATGCCAATATCTACGACACATAATGTAACTCCTTTCAAGACCAACTATCCAATGGTGGTTTTACATGATGAAGCATGTTCTTGTTGCAAAGTAGAAGTGACCTCATGACTCTTCTACTATGCAACATGTTACAGTAGATTCAGGATCTTCTTCAAGTATAGTGACCATGCCTTCTCCACCTATGTAAGAGCAACTTTGATGGGATGGAAAGAATTGTGAAGCAACATAATATTCCACACATCCGATCTTGCACTAGTTCAAGACAAGCTTGGGACACACTTGCTTCTTTTTATGCAGTGCATAATGAGGCACATGTTGCTAATTTGATAAAGCAACTTGAAGATGTAGGTGTGGTTCAAAATGAGTCAATGGGTTTCTATGTTACACACATCAAGGATTTGAAAGAGAAATCAACAAAGATTCATGAGATCATTCTAGATGCATCATTAATTACTACACTAGCCAAAAAAAAATCAAATATTT
Organism: Ceratopteris richardii; assembly: GCA_020310875.1. Taxonomy (NCBI): domain Eukaryota; kingdom Viridiplantae; phylum Streptophyta; class Polypodiopsida; order Polypodiales; family Pteridaceae; genus Ceratopteris; species Ceratopteris richardii. The sequence continues at coordinate 3,116,122 of CM035410.1, forward strand.
GCTACTACACTTAGTTTGGTTGCAAAAAGGAATCCAAACATGTATACTTTTTATGAGGTTATGTCTTTTCTTTTGCAACAAGAGAAATCAAGAGTGAATAGAAGTGTAAAGGGAAACTGCAAGTATGGTTCAGCTTTGGGCTCATCAAAACCAAAGCCTCACTCTTCCTCTTCTATTTCTTCTCTCTTGATGGTGATATGCAAAAGAAAAAGATATTCAAGTGTTATCAAAAAAATTAGACATACCATTGATAAATGTAGAGATCTTGCCAAGCATAATGAAAAGAAGAAAGGAATATGGTATGTCTACTATTGATAATGCATCTAATTGAAAGAATGATGAAGATAATGTTGCTCAAGATGTTTGGGAATGTGTTGTTACATGTCATTATGATACATCATCACATTCTACATCTATGATTTGAATGAGACTGATTCAGATTGTTTTTTTGATAGTGGTGCTTCAAAGCATATCACTTCATGCAAAAGTTTTTTTGCATCTTTGAAACATGCACCCAAGGGTGGACATGTTGTATTTGCAAACAATGCTTCTTATTGCAGTAAGAGAAATTCAACTAATGGCTACAAATGGAGGTATTTTTCCTCTCAATAATGCAATGTATGTACCTGATATCACGAAGAATTTGATAAGGGTAAGGTCAAATGATCCTTACATCCCCAATAATCTCCCACTTAAGGGTCAATGTGACCATAAGTGGAAAAATATACAAAGAATGATATAGGAATATATAGTAATCTATAGGAAGAGTCCATATCTGAACCCAAACGGATCAACCTACACCAACTACCTCAAAAAGGTGTATCCATGCACCTCAAACTGCCCTAGACTCACATCGACAAGAGTCGAGCTCACATCTGACTTATGCAAGAACTGATGAAGTTCTTGCAAAGCTCCCACTTGCTTTATGCCTATGTCAATCATCAAACGATTGAAAACTCCAACTGCAAACACTCCAATAGCAACTACAATGTTTGGTCTCTAGCATAACAACTCGTACATCACACTCTCAAATGCTGAAAAAACTTGTGCTATCTTGGATAACTTACGCATGTCAGCCATGCCTGTATTCAAGCCATTGAAAGCATCATCATCAAGACCAACATGTCTTGACATATCTATGTCAACATCTGGCATGAGAAAATTCAAGAATGACTACATAATTGCTGACATCCAAATCAGCCATCCTATCAACCAAGGATATATCTAGTTGTGCATCCCAGGAGCTAATGTGCTCTACCATACATTGTGTATCATAAGAGCTATCTTGCACTACCACTCCAAGTGCTCCACATGAGATAACTGCACAACATCAATACCAAGATCCATCTGATGATCTAACTCTCAGTGAGTATCATCACAATTCTCTACATGAGCATCCACATCATGCTCTAAAGCATCTAAGTGATCATACAAAGTGATCCATAAGATCATCCATATGATCAATGAAATCATGCTCTACTAAGTATCATGAGCATCCAAAACATGCTCTACATGTGCATCCATCTAAGCATCTCAAATCTGCCATATTGATGAAGGACTTTAGTGTGCTGAACAAGAGGACCATGAAGGAGATGGAGGGAGAGAGAGAAGAGAAGAGATGCACATGCACACACACGCGTCAGAGCCTCAAAACCCACATAATGATCTCTCTTGAGGCAATGCTCTATAAATGATGTAATATATGAGTACAAGGGTAAAGTCACATGATCCTTATATCCCCAACAATCTCCCACTTAAGGGTCAATGTGACCGCAGGTGGAAAAATATACAAATAATGATGTAAGCATATATAGTAATGTATAGGAAGAGTCCATATCTCAACCCATACCAATCAGCCTACACCAACTACCTCAAACAAGGTGTATCCATGCACCTCAAACTACTCTAGAATCATATCCACAAGACTCGAGCTCACATCTGACTTATGCAAGAACTGATGAAGTTCTTGCAAATCTCCCACTTGCTCTATGCCTATGTCAATCATTGAATGACTGACAAATCCAAGTGCAAATGCTCCAATAGCAACCATAATGTATGGTCTCAAGCATAACAACCTGAACATCAGACTCCCCGAATGCTGATGAAACCTATGCTATCCTAGCTAACCTAAGCATGTCAGCCATGCCTGTATTCAAGGCATTCAAAGCACTATCATCAAGACCAACATGTCATGAAACATCTATGCCAACATCTGGAATGGGTAAATCCAAGAATAACTGCATAACTACTAACTCCTCAACATCCAAATCAACCATCCTATCAACCAAGGATATATCTAGTTGTGCATCTAGAGAGCTAATATGATCTACCACACATTGTGTATCATAAGAGCTATCCTGCTCTATCACACCAAGTGTATCATCACACTAATATTTTGCCATACATGTGCATCATGAATGTCAATAGACCTACGTATAGGTAGATAAAATGAGACATGAAAAGTCTCACATCACACATAAGGCTGAACGCTCACTGAGACGAGACTGTCTCTCACATGGAGTATCTGCAATAGATACTTGTTCCCAATCCTAGCACCTCTGACAAGCATAAGTTGCCCCAACTCCAACTAAAAATGATGCTCACTAAGGGATGCATACACCTGCTCTCTTGTAACTGGCTAACTAAAATCAAGCTCATAGAGAGTGAAGGAACATAACATACATATCTGAGTATAAGTGATGCTCACTAGATAGCATAAGGCATACATCTCCTGCACCCTCAATGTCATATGTCGTACCATCAAGCATGTGAACATGTCTATGACTCTCACATGAGAATCAACGAAACCACTGAGGATGTGGAGTAACATGAAAACTGGCTAGTGCATCAAGTAACCAAGCCATATGTGTGCTATCCAATGAACAGAAGGAGTCTTGAGATGAACCATAGGAGAAAGTGATCTCACCATCACTAGCATAATCAATTGCTATAGACTTTCTTGAAACCACTACTTGACCTACATCACGTGCTTACCTGTGATGTCATGGTTGCATCCACCTCAAGCAATGTCATCCAGTATGGCCCTCATGGCCATAGTGGCAAAATGAAAGTCGTCGACGTGATCTATGTCTCACATGAGTCAATGAACTCACAAGTATACCATGTAGTCTCTACCATAATGTTGTACTCGTCTCCTCATAGATCATAGAATCATATATAGAATCCACAACCTGTAACCGAATAGTGGAGCTATCCAATGCATCCATATCCATCCATACATGTACAAGCATGTCACGAGGCCTCTCTACATCTCTATGCACATACATGTGTAACCTTGCACGAACCAATGTATGCCACATTTGAGCTTTCCATCCCGAAACGTCAATGCTATCAAACTGAGAAGACACCATGCTAGCAATCCAAGAGATTAGCAATGTAATAAGAGACTAGAAATAATACTCTATTACCAATAGGATCACACCTATATATCCATATGCATAACTCACATCACAAATGTCTCATTGGGGAAGAGACCATGTGAACCACCTATCACATAACCATAATCTAGCATGCACATAAAACCATGAGCATAAGCTTGCTCACTAAGTCTCCAAAGTGACTAAGTAGATGTGAAAGAAACTTGGGAAAATTTGACAGATTATCCCTTATAAAATCAAAGATAATGGCAAATACGCATGCCAAAAGCTGATGGCAATACATGCCAATACAATGGCGATACAACTCCCACTCAAGAATGAATCCTACAAGATGGTTTAATTTGTCACGAATAACCTATGGCCAAGTCCACGCGAATGGAGATAACCAATGATCCAAAGCTATCACACAAGCATAAAGGATCTACTAGAGTACTCTTCTAGCATAAAAACTGGCAAAATTTTGATAGCATCTCCTTTGTAAAATGGACTCTAAACCAAATAACCATGTGAGAATCACCATCCATAGATGCCAAGAATCACACTGGTAAATAAAATATCACATCAATTACCATATGCTAAAATAATAGCCAAGCAAGGTGAAAAATGGATGTGCAATTGATGCTCTAATTTGGATCATGTACTTGCGAGGAAAAACAAGAATACAAGTACTAACCAAGATCCAAAAGCAACTCTCATAAAATGTTTGCAACCAGCAAGCTAAGCCGTATGCAAGTGGCATAAACACCACATAGACCACAATGCCACTATATGTCCATTGACAATACTATGATCAAAGTCGTGATGGCATAAACTTGGAAGGTAATCATGATGCCGTCTCACATGCCAAATACTTGACAAGATCATGCTCTACTCTCATATGGAGGAGCTACCACAATGATCATACATGAATAATGCCTTCAAGCTCTAAAAGTAAGAGCTCGCATACCAAAAAATCTTTCTTGAAGAAGTTCCAAAGCAAAATGAACCTCCAAAAGGAATTAGGGCTCTTGTGGTGAAAATATGTTGCTCTACATTTTATTATTTTAGTGATGATAACCTCTAAATTTCAATTTTTATTCCCGAACAAACTTCAAGAATTTCTTGGTTACATAATGATATTTAGAACTCTTCAATCGGAGGTGTGTAGCTCAAGATATACACAAAACAAGCATCTTCTATCAATTTCACCTTCATTTACAACACTATTGCTCTATATTCTGCATTTTCGATGACCTAGCACTCAAAATTTAGAACTATCTTCATCTACAAAATTGTAAATTTTTTTCCAAAATAGGCATACCAAGTTGAATCGCTTATATTGGACCTTTAAAACTCAAGTTACAACCAAGAAACTAACATGTTGTCCAAGTGATTGTAGATTCATCTTCTACATCAGTCTATGTTTTGCAAATTTTGAGGAGACTAAAACTCCAAATTAGATTTTGCAACCTTCCAAGAACTTGTGGCACTTTATCTCAGCTACACAAAAAACTTTAAAATGTACCAATCCAAGCTTCCTAGCTCGATTTATAACCAAAATACTGACGAACTATCAAAAAGTGATGACCTACACATTCATCTCTTGAACCATAAACTTCCATTGAAGCTCTTTGCATAGTAGCCTTTAGGAAGCTCTGATATCAATGAAGGGCTTTGGCATGCTAAACAAGAGGAGCAAGGAGGAGATGGAGGGAGAGAGAGGAGAAGAGAGACACGTGCACATGCATGGGAGCCTCAAAACCCATATAATGATATTTCTTGAGGCAATGCTCTCACGGCCAGTACAATATCTGTAGATGCGGTTGAAATCTGCTTGCTAGGGAAGCCATGCTCTGGTGAATACAGATTTGTGCAACTTCCGAACGACAATCCAATTAAATTGGGATTACTTTTGATGAGTATGGTAATAAATTTACAGGAAAAACATTATGGAGTATCCCAATATTTTTATGCATTGATGAAAGAATTGGCGCAAACCCAAGTTAATTGGGCGGAAATCATTTTTTTTGGAAATTAAAGAAGGAGGTGAGAAAATTGCTCCAAATAATAGGAAGGGAAGTAAACATCAAGCTGGACTCAAAGATCGGGGTCATATTTACATTGTTATTTTCAAAAAATTCAATATTTTTACCTCGAGAATACACAATATGCACAGTGAAGATTTTCCTTCAAATTTTAAAGAAGAGCTCTGTAGAGAGGAAGCCAGTAGAAGGGACTTCGCAAGACTAGATGGTAGATGATAGAGATGAAGAAGAGAAGTTCCGAAGGTAGCAAGTAGAGGAGAACAGAAAGAAAGAAGCTGAGAGGAAAGCTACATAGGAAGAAGATGAGAGGAAGGCAAGAGAGGAAGAGGCAGCATGGAAGAGACAAGAAGAAGAAGCAGAGAAACAACACTGGACTAAAGAAGAAAGATGAAGGAAGGCTAAAGCCGATGAAGAACGCCGCTAGAAATAGCAAGAACAAGGGGATCGTAGTCAAAGCTATTATAGAGTTATCCAGACCAAAGAAGGTTAAGGAAGAATAAGCTTTCATAGGACATTGTGGTTATTATCAATGATGTCTCGACATGTATGAAATCATTACAAAACCTCTATACAACTTTTAACTAATTCGGGTGGATGGACTAGTGTAAGAACTCCTTTAATGAACTTAAACGACGATTGTGTTCAACAGCAATCTTGACTACACCAGATTGGAGTAAGCCTTTCCATGTCCACATGGATGCATCCAATCATGCTATAGGGTGTGTGCTAGCATAACCTACAACTAAAGGTAACATTGATCTCCCAATAGCATATGCAAGTAGGCAGTTAAATATAGTGGAGCAAAACTATACTACTACTGAACAAGAAGAATTAGGCATGATGTATCCGGTCAAAAAGTTTAGGAATTATTTGCTTGCAAACAAGTTTAAATTTTTTACATACCATCAAGCGCTACTATATCTAGTGAACAAACCTTGCAATATTGGGAGATTAGTAACATCGTTCCTCTTACTAATGGAATATGAATTTGAAGTGGTGGTTAGGAAAGGTACGGCCCACCTCAAGATTGATCATATTTCTAGATTCACTTTGGGAGAGTCCTCGCAAGGGGTCTCAAATGAAATTCTTGATGCTTACTTGTTCAATCTAGAAGTGCCAGAGTGGGCCAGATATAGTGCCTACTCTAACCTTTGGACCTAAACATCCTATGCTAAAAGCCAAAAGAAAGTAAGTAGTGAGGTTGAAAAAATATCACATAATGGCAGGCAGTGTGTGTAAGCATACCAATCGAGGCATACTGGCTTGCTGTGTGGATGAAGATGAGCATGTGAAATGGTTGCAAATAGCACATGTAGGTGCATTGAAGCAATACCATTCTAAGCATCAAACCCTAGAGACTCTGCAAAGATTAGGTGTATACTAGCCAACAATGGAAGAAGATGTCTATAGGATATGCAAGGAATGCCCAATATATGGTGTTAGACCACTACTAGAACATGCCACTCTCTATCAATTGTCTTTAGTACCGAATTGGAGTGAACCTTTGATAAGTTTTTTGAGGATGAAAACATTCCCTCAAGAGATGACATTGTCCAGACACAAGAGCTTAAAGCAGGAAGCACTAGATTATAACCTTATTGGAGATAACTTATATAGACTAGGAAGAGAGGGATACCTAAGACTATCTGTACATGAAAGTGAATATCTCAAGATTTTAGAAACTGCTCACCATGGTGTGGCAGGTGGGCATTTTGGACCAAATAGGGTGATCAAAGAAATTTTGTTTGAAGGTCTTTGGTGGCCAACCCTTCATATGGATGTATATACCTATGTGAAGAGGTGTGACATTTGTCAGCAAACTTAGTATCCGATACGTAAAGACGAGATGCCCCTGAGACCCATGATGTGAGGACCTACATTCTCCAAGTGGGGAATAGAATTTTTTGGTCCTATTAAACCCCCCCCCCCCCCCCCCCCCCCTAAGAGTTCACATGCTAAATACATTATTGCTGCCATATATTACCTAAACAAATGGATAGAAGTGAAAGCCATCAAGAAGAATGATGTGCAAATTACTGCCAAGTTTCTCTTTGAGAATGTATTTATGAGATATGGTCTACCAATAGAGTTTCTCAATGACGGTGGTACCCATTTCTTGAATGAGGACATTGAATACTTGCTACAAGAATTTATGATCATTCACAAGGATTTGGCCCCATACCACCCATAAGCAAATGGACAAGTAAAAAGCACCAATAAGATCTTATGCAGTGTGCTAACAAAATTGTTGAATAATAAACATTTTGATTGAGACAAATAGTTACATCATGCTCTTTGGGCATACAAAATGGCTTATAAAAGAGTACTCCAAGCCACACTCTTTTAGATGGTGTTTGGTCAAAACACAATGTTGCCAACTATACTTTTTGATACCTACTTTGAAAGTGGCACAAGAGCATCAATGGACTGGGCACGAACTCTTGTCTAGAACTTTTGATTTAGAACAACTAGGAAAAACTAGATTAAGAGGAGCCACTAGGATTTATGCAGCCAAGAAAAGAAAAAAAGGTCTTCTTTTACACACATGTAAAAGATAAAGGATTAAAGGTAGGAGACTTACTCTTAGTATATACACTAAAAAAACATGCTAGGAGATTGGAGAAGCATGGTTGTGGACCCATGATTAGTAATAAAATATCAACAAGTGGAGCCATTGAGTTACCCACTTTAGAAGGAGACATCTTATCTAGTTACATCGGTGGATGCACAGTCAAATTTTACCAAGAGCCCGTCATGGAGGAAATGCGAAATCGACTTAACACAGCCAAGAAATGCAAAGAAAAAGGAAAAAGGATTAGAGAAGAAGCTCAAGCAAAAGCTCTAGAATGCATACGAGGTATGAAGTTAAGAAGACAAGGTAGAGATCAACCTAGACAAGATGCATCTGAGGCACCAAGATACATTATGGATATGTGCCAAACGATGAGTGAAACCCTTCAAAAAATCATAGATAGACGTCCTTTTGCAACCTTAAAAATAGGACAAGGAAAGAGTGCAAAGAAGGTAAAAGCCTTCATTGACTCAGGCACAACCACTAGTGCAGTTAGATTCTCCTACTATCATGACTTGCAATTAAACATCCATCCTATTGAACCTTATCTTATAGGATTGGGGGAGTGGAAACCCCTTGCCTCAACAAAGTGGAACTTCCCATCTTCATCCATGATATCCCCATGATAGTAAAAGTACTCGTGTGTCAAGATGAGGACCTTAGGGAACCTCTTGTCTTCGGTGAAGATTGGCTCTATGACCATGCAGTGAACTTAAACCTAAGAAGTGAACTTCTTCATGTTTGGGTGAACTAGTAGAAGATCGTAGTTGAATTAGCGAATCAACCACTCAAGGAATTAGGAAAGACACCAACTCCTCATCCGTCCATGAGCACACATGAGGATAACAATGATGTTCTCATCCAAATCTTAGTGATGCAGAAGGAAGCAACTTGCAAAGGAGTAGCAGAAGTAAACCTCTAACTCTGTTCTTTTCCAAAGATGATCGAGGCCCAATGAGTAAGAAAGCCTAAGAAGTAGATGGAGTAGATCACTAAATCTTATGATCAAAAGCCATCCTGGAACAAGGCTATAGCAAGAGTGAAGCAAATCTGGATACGTAAGAGTGATCAATCCCTTAATCCCTCAACAGAACCACCAATATGTACAAAACGAATAATGTAGTCATGGAAAACCAAAGTTGAAGGCTATAAGAGCAAACCTCGATGAATTTTTTTTGTTTGGATACCAAAGCATTTTATGAAGTTAAACCATAATGAAAAACAAATCTCGATGCCTAAGACCTGCTTACACACTCAAATAGTACACATAGGCTTATAATTTCCAGATCAACACTCACGGGCATTCACTTCACACACCTCACAAAGGGTATCCATTATCACCATGTCTGCACAAAAACTTCTACCTAGGTCTACTTGGAAATGGGTACCTAAAAAGCCCCAAACCTCGATAGAATTATCTCAGAGACCTATCAAGGCCACCAATGTTAAGATTTGTAACCCCATAAGGGCCATGTGGTGGATCAAACCGTGTATGAAACCCCTTGATCCAACCTTTAAAAAAAATCCCCTTGTAGAGTATAGATGCATTCTGAATACCTTGCACATCTAAAGTATGCACATAGGGAAGTGACTAACCCTTAACAACCACTCACATTCACACCCACCTCATCGGAACTAACCTACTAACCCCATTGAATATCATGTTGTTATTATAAAGGGGACAAGGCATCATCTAGTTTCTGATGCAATTCTAATATGATCTTCTTACTTCAAGCAGATTCAAGCACCACCATAATCACTAGCATGATGATAAATATAGTGGGAACAAGTTCGTAAGCTACTTATCATACTTTTGACATAGAGAGCTTGCCCATATCAGATGAATCTAAAGAACAACCAGAGAAGATAAAGGTAGTGTAGATTATTCCAATACAAGATCCACCCATGGACCACACTATGTGAGTTAATAAGAACTCACACTAGTTCAATGAGATGGCACGACCGTTGTGAGAAGGCACATATATGTGAGAAGCTGAGCTTGAATACAACATGTGGGAAAAGTATCATTTCTTTACCAAAGAATTCAAGAAGCTACAAAATGCAATGGATCTCAGACCTATGTGGAAAAGAGCGGGCTTGGCATAATATTTTGTTGCCAGACTACCTAAACCTGATTTCATGTGGTGCTTTTATCTCATCAACTCAGTCACTCCTGCCCAAGACCCAAGAGCTTCAAGTACCTTCATAGTTCCATCATTAACATGAGGGAATGAGTTAAAGAGATTTCAGCTGACCAATAACTTAATACGAGAAGCTCTAGATATGAGAGGGATGCATATTCCCATAGAGAAGAAAGGATTGGTCCGAGAAAATATGAAGAATGGAAACCTCACAAAGCTCAAAGATATGGTGGCCATGACATTGCATATTGTAGTGCACCTCAGGAGGTGCATGCAACACTTCGCATTCCCAAGGCAAGATAGATTCATGATTTCCCATAAAAAGGTTTGGTTTAGCTTACATCTTATCGACACACAGAATATGACTATCAATCTTCCACATTGGATTATTGATCAAATTCATCAAACTTGCAAGAGATGGCTGCATAAGCCTGTATTACATGGATGTTGTGCTCTTATTCAAATAATCTATCAATGCTTTGCTTATGAAATTCCAATTCAAAGAGCTCTGTCTTGGAATAAAGTACAATAGTTTAAAAGTAGGAAAACCTCTGCCCCACCATCTAAGAGAATGAGGGGATACATACCGTGTGCATAAGCCAAAGGTGCCACGTTGAAACCAAACATATTTCCAATGCTAGAAAGAGTAGTCAGGCCATTTACACTCCAGATATCAAGGTGAAGCACGGACGGATCCATTTTGATTTTCCCACGAGTACAATCAGATCTAGAATTCCATAGAGGCATCCTATTTGAAGATGTCAGTCATGCAGATTTTGAAAGAATCCTTCAAGGCTAAAGAAGAAGAGGAAGATGAAGAGGACAAAGAAGATTAGCACGATAAACAACATAGGGAGGCTACAGGAGCCCTTGCTTATACTGCTTAATTACAAAGGCTTTATGATACTATTAGGAGTGTACAAGAAAGATACTGAGTATCTTCCATTACAAGTAGAGCTTTAATTGAACAGATTCTCAATGAGGGAGGACTAAACCCACAATTTATCGAGACACTCCAACTCCTAACTGAATCATCAGGCATCAGTGAATCGGTTCATACAGTGTTATAGCAACCTACAACCTGTTATGATCAAAGGCATATGAACACACGAGAATGTAGAGGAAAGAACATAAGGATACTTGTGATAGAACAAGAAGAAACTCTAGGACTAGAGGCCACATCCGATGAAGCTATCGATATGACAGTGGAAATATTTGTACAAACTTTCGTGAGGAGATGGTTGACTACATTCCAAAGATGAGGTGGTGCTGCACAAATCCTGCTCTACACATGCCAATGTAGCTTCATAGTACCTTAGTAGACACCTTTAGCTTCCCAAATATGCATTTGGATCCACAATGTAACTTCGAGTATCACTTTCAAATAGTTATGTCAAAATAGATAACTTTCAAGGTTAAAGGATTCCAAAAACTTGTTATTTATGGACTTGGTTCTTCTCAAAAATTCCTTTAGTGCTCACTCACTAGTTACACTTGACCTGAGAGCTTTTAGACATAGCTAATTGAGCTCCTAAGCTTGCTATAGGAAGTCATTTCACTAATTTAGGATGAGTACATGATGAGAAATCATATTAAGCAGTTGAGAGTGTAATCTCGACTTTTTACAAAGATGATAGTGAGCAGACATAGGTGATTTACAGAGAACTTATCTCACCATCTACAAAATCAAATAATGTAAAACTTGATATCTGAAGAGTAGAAATTCTAAGTTACGTATAACAAGTTGAATCACATCAATTGGATAAGTATATGCAGAGAACTCTTCAAAACAAATCCAGTGAAATGAAGTCTTAGTAGCAGATAACAATACACATGAAGTAACTTGCACTAATTGAATCAAATCAGCCCTCTAGCTCTTTTTATAGTTTTCCACTAGCTTTGGCCCTCTCTAGACCCAGTGTGTGGACTACTTAAAAAATAGGTTCCTATGCCTATTTGGAGGCTCAAACGAGATTAAAAGTACAAAATTTAATACATACATACTTTTATTACTCCTCAAGCTTGATGGACTCCTTGGCTTGAACAAAATGGAGTTGAGATTGTCCAAAATGGAATTTACAATGATGTGCAGTGATTAAAATCGTTATTGTACAAGAACTAGGAAATTTGGAAATTCAATTTGCTTAATTGGTTGATCTTCTTTGACTACCTTGTCTGCTCGTTCATGCTTGGCCTTTGCTCTATCTTGACTCTCTTCGAATGGTTTGTCTCATGCTCCCTTGTCTCATCATACCACCTTGACCTCCTTGGCTATTCTCAACACCTCCTCCCCCTCTCTCACATTTGTCCTCCCTGACAAACCTTTTTTGTGTGGGGTGTTCAATGCGGTATTCAATGGTATCTGTAGTCGAATGATGTTCCTTGAGTTAGAGGCCTCTTGCTAAATATGTCATTAAGGCATCCCAATCAATTGGAGCTGATATTTTTGGATGTGGAAGATGTAATAGTTCAGCATGGAGGGCATGTTCTATAACAAATTATTGGAACAAGTGTGTAGATCTAGGAATGAATATCTCGGAGTGGTATTCCCAGAACCCTCTAAAGAACATCTCATCAAACATCTGCTTATAACAAGGAGGGAGGTATTTGATACGAAAATCCCAAGAAAATACTGTGTTAAGAGAGGGGTTCTTGCTCATATCATATACCAAAATGACATTACCTTCATTGACACTTGAAGCAGAAATATAGGAGGCCTTAAGATTTCTAAAAGTCTTGAACACCACCTTCATCAACTCAAAGATTTTCATGCACATTTTGGCTACAATATCAGGTACTTTCTTGAAGCACGACGATGAGTGGTTGATCGTTGAGACCATATAAGATACAATTGGTGGTCCTTGCGGTGGTGCGAAGTAAGGATAAGTGATGCAATCTGAGCACCCTTTCATTGTGTTTACTTTTACTACAAACTCATGCCATGGGCATCAACATGATACAGGGCAGTAGCACAAATTGTATTTGATATACAATGGTGCGTTGGACTAGGTACACATCATTTTTGGATATGTCAAGAGTAAATGTGTGTGCCAATGAGGTTGAAAGATAGTACCTTTTCTTCCAGACTCGGGAAGTTGCTTGGGCTCGAATCGAGCTATGGAAGTTGGTTCGTTGTCTATCACTCCTTTTATTGTTGCATTGTAGTCTGCAAGAAGTACAAAATACATAATATATTGCAATTCTGATGTGGTAATGAGCCTTGGATGAGAGAGATTCTGAAAATAGGAAGACTTGAGTACTATCTCTTCAAGATTTGCTAATGATTGAATCTCAATAGTTACTCTGTGTCCTCATGGTATTGACTAGCTCATATGGGTCCTCAATGGTTTGGGTTCTACTATTGGAGAAGGCGGTCTCTCGTATTGTAGTAATTTTGCTTGAAGTTTGTCTACTTGCTTTTGGAGATTCTCCAATTCATGTATATTTTGTGGAAGAGGTATGGCCTCTAGTACTTGTATGTTGGGCCTTACTATCTACTTCTTATGCTCTTTTTAATCCTCTTCTGAATTGGAGTATGAATCCAAAAAGTTGGCATGCTCTTCTAGTAGGATGCAATTGCTATTTGAAGGAACCGCTTGAAATCGGGTTGAACTGATGGTCGCTTTGGGCATTCCTTCCATGGCAAATTCCAGGTTTTCTTGATTTTGATGTTGGATTCTCTTGTTCTCTTCTAGTGTTGTTGACTTCTATCATCGCAGAAGGCCTAGGTTCCTTTGTAGTTTGGCATTCCTTGCATTTCGGTCACACAACATTTCTTCTATGGTCTAAACTGCTTTTGCATCCACTCCTTGTATTTTGATATTTAGCTCATCGTATGCTTGTTGGAGTGTAAGATACTTGGCTTGTAGTCGACAGTTAACCTCTTCTAGAGCTCTTATTCTAATTTGAGATTATTGAGAATCACTTACTAAGATTGCATTTTGTTGTTATAATTGTTGGTAATCATGTTGAAGTTGAGATACACATTGAATCATAGTATTGAATGTATTATTTACAGAAGCGGATGCAAAATTGATGGGATGTGATGAGGGGGGATGGGTGGGGGTATGGGAGTTGTGAATGCTATGCCTGAGAGTGGTGATGTTGTTGGAGGGGGGATAGAAAATTGTGGAAGTATGGGGGCAGGGGGTGGTACCATGGGTGGTGATATGTCCATAGGATCAGATAGTGTCATGTGTGTGTGAGGAGATGGTTGGCTACACTCCAAAGATGAGGCGGTGATACACAAATCTTGCTCTACACCTGCCGATGTAGCTTCATGGTACCTTAGTAGACACCTTTAGCTTTCCAAATATGCATTTGGATCCACAATGTACCTTGGCGGATCACCTTCAAATATTTATGTCAAAATAGATAACTTTCAAGGTTGAAGGATTCCAAAAACTTGTTATTTATGGACTTGGTTCTTCTCAAAAATTCATTCAGTGTTCACTCACTGGTTACAATTGACCCGAGAGCTTTAAGACATAGCTAACTGAAGTCCTAAGCTTGCTATAGGAAGTCAGTTCACTAATTTAGGATGAGTATATGATAAGAAATCATATTAATAAGTTGAGAGTGTAATCCCAACTTTTTAGGAAGATGACAGTGAGCAGACATAGGTGACTTATAGAGAACTTATCTCACAAACTACTAAATCAAATAACGTAAAACTTGATATCCAAAGAGTAGAAAGTCTAAGTTACATGTATCAAGTTGAATCATATCAATTGGGTAAGTATATGTAGAGAACTCGTCAAAAAACGATCCACTGAAATGAGGTCTTAGCAACAGATAACAGTACACATGAAGTAACTTGCACTAACTGAATCGAATATGTATAATTATGAATGTATGATACAAGGGAGATGATATAGGCTTACGCATACATGTGTGGGCTTAGTGTAACTACAAGATTGAAGCTTAATAAGTCCTTCTTCCTTCTATATCCTCCGTGACTAAAAAGTCATGTATTGTATAGATATGAGATAAATTTGAATTTTTAATATGCCACCTAAAAGTGATCCTACCTTTTAGGATCTTGAATGATTTGATCCCATCTACTAGATAGGTATGACTTGTATCTCATAATGGCACGAGATTCCTTCAATCATCTACTTTTACATTTATCTCAAGTGTCAAAACTCATGGCTTTTACAAGAGGTGTTCATATGTGTCTTATGAGGAGGTCCTCAAGCCTTCATAAAATAATCTTGATATTTGGTCAAGCATCAAGGCTTGCCAAATGTACTGACAAATTTTCCCATATCACCTCAACAACCTCCATCCCCTCTTTCCACAAATGATGTACATACTACCACGGAAACCACTTCCATCATGGAAGCCAAAGAAACCACCTACCAAACTCCTCCCCATTCCCCACCACAAACTGAACCCGTCAGCTCCACATTATCTTTTAACTCTCGAGAACTAGTAACCCAAGCCAACCTATTTTCCTCCATTATGAACCCCCTCTACACAACCATGACTGACCTTATAGAACCTATTATTGGCCATCTAGTTGTAACCAATGTAGTAGGTAACCCCCGATGCATGGAAGGCATCATTGGATACCCCGTAGCTCCTCACAAACAGTTCCCCTTCATTGCGGATCCATATCACTCAACCCTCTAATCCCCTACTATACACCCAATATGGTTTCCCTTCATGGAAGCCCTTGCTCAACCATTTGCATCATTCCCCATGGATCCAAAACCTTTTGTAACATCACTCTTCACAAACACCATACTGACCACACCTATCATCCCTACTTTCATGGTAGCATTGACACACTATTGGTACATTTGGCAACCCTTGAGGCTTGACCAAATATCAAGACATATTTTATAAAGGCTTGAGACACTACTCATAAGACACATATGAACACTTCTTGTAAAAGACATGAGATTTAACACTTGAGATAAATGTAAAAATAGATGATTGAAGGAATCTCGTGACATTGTGGGATAGAAGTCATACCTACCTAGTAGATGGGATCAAATCAATCAAGATCCTAAAAGGTAGGATCACTTTTGACGTGTTCTATGTGTATAATTATCTAATTGATGTGATTCAACTTGGTATATGTAAGTTAGACTCTCTACTCTTCAGATACCAAGTTTTACATTATTTGATTTAGTAGATTGTGAGATACGTGTAGGTCACCTATGTTTGCTCACTACCATCTTCCTAAAAAGTCGAGATTATAGTCTCAACTCCTTAGTATGATTTCTCATCATGTACTCATCCTAAATTAGTGAAATAACTTCCTATAGCAAGCTTAGGACTTCAATTAGCTATGTCTAAAAGCTCTTGGGTCAATTGTAACCACTGAGTGAGCACCGAATGAATTTTTAAGAAGAACTAAGTCCATAAGTAGCACGTTTTTGGAATCCTTCAACCTTAAAAGTTATTTGTTTTGACATAACTATTTGAATGTGATACTCCAAGGTACATTGTGGATCCAAATGCATATTTTGGAAGAAAAAGATGTCTACTAAGGTACTATGAAGCTACATTGGCAGGTGTAGAGCAAGATTTGTGCAGCACCACCTCATCTTTGGAGTGTAGCCAACCATCTCCTCACACGGACATGACACTATCCGATCCTATGGACATATCACCATCCATGGTATCAACCCCTCCCCCCATGCTTCCAAAATCCCTTATCCCCCCTCCAACAGCATCACCACTCTCAGGCATAGCATTCACAACTCCCATATGCCCTCCCATTCCCCCTCCATTACATCCCATCAATTTTGCATTCACTTCTGTAAATAATACATTCAATACTATGATTCAATGTGTATCTCAACTTCAACATGATTACCAACAATTAGAAGAACAAAATGAAGTCTTAGTAAATGCTTCTCAACAATCTCAAATCAAAATAATAGCTCTAGAAAAGGTTAATCGTCGACTACAAGCCCAGTATCTTACACTCCAACAAGCACACGATGAGCTAGATACCAAAATACAAGGAGTGGATGCAAAAGCAGTTTAGACCACAGAAGAAATGTTGTGTGACCGAAATGGAAGGAATGCCAAACTACAAAGGAACCTAGGCCTTCTGCGATGACAAAAGTCACCAACACTGGAAGAGAACAAGAGAATCCAACATCAAAGACAAGACAACCTGGAAGCTGCCATGGAAGGAATGCCCAGAGCCACCATTAAATCAGCCCGATTTCAAGCGATTCCTTTAAATAGCAGTTGCATCCTACTAGAAGAGCATGCCAACTTTCTCAATTCATACTCCAAGTTGGAAGAGGAGTAAAAAGAGCTTAAGAAGCAGATAGCAAGGCCCAACATACAAGTACTAGAGGCCATACCTCTTCCCCAAAATATACACAAATTAAAGAATCTCCAAAAGCAAGTACACAAACTTCAAGCAAAATTACTACAATACGAGAGACCACCTTCTCCAATAGTAGAACCCAAACCTGAAGAGGTCATTGAAATCCTTGTGTAAGAAACCTTTGAGGGCCCATATGAGCCAATATCAATACCATGAGGACACACTACAGAACAGGGTCAAGATACATTTGAAATTGAAGCACCTGAATGGCTAAACAGGTAGAGTAGGTTGACATAACACATGATGATAGAGTAGCTATTGAGATTCAAACATTAGCAAATCTTGAAGAGAAAGCACTCAAGTCTACCTATTTTCAGAACCTCTCTCATCAAGGGCTCATTACCACATAAGAATTGCAATATATTCTGTATTTTGTACTTCTTAGAGACTACAATGCACCAATAAAAGGAGTGACAGACAATGAACCAACTTTCATAGCTCGATTCGAGTCCAAGCAACTTCTTGAGTCTCAAGAAAAGATACTATCTTTCAACCTCATTGGCATGCACATTTACTCTCGACATATCCTAAAATGATGTGTAACTAGTCCAAGGCACCATTGTATATCAAATACAATCTATGCTACTACCCTGTATCATGTCGATGCCCATGACCTGAGTTTGTAGTAAAAGTAAACACAATGAAAGGGTGCTCAGATTGGATCAATTATCCTTACTTCGCACTACCGAAAGGACCACCAACTATAGCTTATATGGTCTCAACGATCTGCCACTCGTCGTCGTGCTTCAAGGATGTACCTGACATTGTAGCCAAGATGTACATGAAAATCTTTGAGTTGATGAAGGTGGTATTCAAGACTTTTAGAAATATTAAGGCCTCGTACATTTTTGCTCCAAGTGTCAATGAAGGTAATTTTGACTTGGTATATGATATGAGCAAGAACCCCTCTCTTAACAAAAATTTTCTTTGCACTTTCGTATCAAATACCTCCCTCATTATAAGTAGATGTTTGATGAGATGTTCTTTACAAGGTTCTGGGAATACCACTCCAAGATATTCATTCCTAGATCTACACACTTGTTCCAATTATTTGTGGTAGAACATGCCCTCCATGCAAAACTTTTACATCTGCCACATTTGGAAATAACAGCTCTAGTTGATTGGGATGCTTTAATGATAGATTTACCAAGAGGCCTTTGACTCAAGGAGCATCATTTGGCTATAAATATCATTGAATACCGCATTGAACACCCCACACAACAAAGTTTTGTCAGGGAGGACAAATGTGAGAGAGCCTCGATGTACTTATGTTCCTAATGAATTTTTGCAGAGAGCATTGACAAGTATCAGAGGGGGGGAGGTGTTGATAGTAGCCAAGGAGGTCAAGGTGGTATGACGAGACAAAGGGAGCATGAGAAAAATAATTCAAAGAGAGTCAAGATAGAGCAAAGGCTAAGCATGAACGAGCAAACAAGGTAGTCAAAGAAGAACAGACAATTAGGCCAATTGAATTTCCAAATTTCCTAGTTCTTGTACAATAGTGATTTTAATCATTGCACATCATTGTAAATTCCATTTTTCACAATCTAAACTCCATTTTGTTCAAGCCGAGGAGTCCCTCAAGCTTCAGCAGTAATAGAAGTATGTATGTATTAAATTTTGCATTTTTTAAAGCTCGTTTGAGCCTCCAAATAGGCATAGGAACCTATTTTGAATTCGTCTAGACACTGGGTCTGGAGAGGGCCAAAGCTAGTGGAAAACTATAAAAAGAGTTAGAGCGCTCATGTTTGAGGTTGGAATTTTGGGAATTGAGTGAACAAAAGACATTGTAATTGTATTATCGACTAATCAAATATTCCATGGCTCCATCTCTTTGTCTTGTCATGTGTGCATGTGTGTGTATGTGTGTGTATGTGTGTGTATGTGTGTGTATGTGTGTGCATGTAGGTGTGCTTCTCACTCACACGTTTGCATTCTCACTTGCTCATGGTCGTCGTACCACCCTCATGTCTTCTCGGATTGACAATTATGAGGTGGATCTCCTCACGTTGATACTTATCATTGTGCTAGAGCGGGAAAATAGAATAGCTTTGATCACACAATCGGGTCCAAAGTGTCAACTTGCCACACCATTCTATGCATTTTCCAGTATTCTCAAATAATCTTATTCATGCATGCATAATCTCAAATATCCATCACTCCCATGTTCATACAAATCATCACCAATGAGTGGATAGTGTTGTGCTTCCTCTTCTAGACTTCTTCCTCGAGCTAATGTCATTTCTTGAGGAAAATCCTTTTGTTTAAGAATTCAACTAAATGGTCACTCCAATTTGGTATTAGTCACACTTGATATAGCGTTGTGTATTCAACAAGGGATCTACTAATACAAGATGTACAATCCTTAAGCAGCTTATAAACATTTGCTTCCATCATCAACCAATATACTCCTAATCATCGCACTGTTTGGAGGGCTCACTGCTTAGAGTAGTGTTGCCCTAGTGCACCTACATGTGCTCATTGCAACCACTTATCGTGCTCTTCTTGTCGACCTAACAAGTTAAAACTCCTTGTTCATCTTGCTTATAGATTCTTCTTGCAAGTATATAATACTTTTGAGATTTGACTACCTCCTTTGTTTGTCTTCTTACAACACAGTTCTTGGGTTTTTATATCAGGATTGGCACAAGTTGTTTTGCCCAATTTCAAACTACTTCTAGGTTGAACAGATACGCATAAGGAAGATCATCTGGCACACCTTGCAAGGATTCTCTTGAAGTGACTCATGAAAGGTGAACTATCCTAAGGTGGGTCTAACCTTTCCTAACAACTGCTTCAAAACCATATTCCATCAGTAAGAGAAACCATCTTACTAACCTACCAATATTGCAAGGTTTGTTCACCAGGTAAAATAAGGCTTGATGGTCTATAAAGAATTTTACCCTTAGTTGCAAGTAAATAATGTCAAAATGTTTTCAATACATAGACCAATATGCCTAATCATTCTCGTTCAGTTGTCATGTAATTCCTCTCAGCCACATTCAATTATCTACTAGCATAAGCTATGGGCAGATCTATATTTCCTTGTCCAATTGTTTATGCTAGCATGCATCCAATAGAAAAATTATAGGCATGAGTGTGGACAAGGAACTACTTGTTCCAATCAGGCATCATCAGAATTGGGGCTGAGCTCAATCATTATTTTAGCTCTATGAATGACCATTCTCATATCCATGAATGCTTGTACCTCCTTAACTATTCTAGGCCTTGGTAACTCTACTATGGATCTCACTATCTTCATCTGCTGATATTCCATTCTTTGATTACTATGTGACCTAAGATCCTTCTCTGACCATGAACACACAACTTCTCTTGATTTACGCACACATACTATTCTCTACATTTGTCAAATATTTGATTTGGTTTTGGGATATGATTCTCTCTTAGGTGGGAATGAGCACACAGATTATCCACATAGACATCCAGATTCTTATGCAGTAATGCTTTAAAAATATGACACATGAGCCTTTGAAATATAAGAGGTATATTTGTGAGCCCAAAAAACATCACAAAAATGCAAAGATACCCCACTCAGTGATAAAATTTGTCTTGTGTTGGTTTTTCAAGGTGATGGCTACTTGGTTGTAACCTCAAAAACCATCAAGGAAGCTATAAACGTCCTTTCCCGCTACATGCTCCAATAGATGTTCCATGATAGGAAGTGGAAAACTAGCTTGTATTGTGGCAACATTAACTTTTTTCAAGTTAACAAACACATACACACACAATTTGTTTTGTCTGGTTCAATAATACATCATATCCCATCGAATTTTATGGTCCCACCGGTCCAGAAGCTTCTCAAGATCAAGCTTTTACTTTCCTGGTCAGGGACCAGCGTCTTGGTGCCAATATAGACTCTGCTCAAGGACCAGTAACGAATTAAAGAAAAAAAAAACTAAAATAAACCCAAGGTTAGAGATACCTCGATGGGCACAACCACAATGGGGGATACCCATTTGGTACACACAATTTTATAGATAATTCCAGTCAACCTATCAATTCCCTCTTTTATTTTAGCTCCATATGTGTCCTTAAACGTGTATGAATTCAATTTCATCGGCTTAGCTTCTAAAGTCATGGGATCCTATTTAAACAAATGCATGGGTCCACACACCTTTCAAATCCTCATAAGTTCAAGGTGAACATGTCTCGGTATTCTCTTAGGAAATTTGTCAACTTTTGTTCTTCCTCAATACTTGGGCCCTTTCCTATGTGTGTACTTTGTTCTTCCTCATCTTCAATGTTATCACTACTTCTTGGTTTTGTTCCTTGTTATCATAAGCTTCTCCCATGAGAGTTTCTTATTTTGGCATTCTCACCATGATCTTTCTAAATTCGATCTCATATTTCTTGAAACTCTTTGGCATTTCGAACAATGGTTCTTCTTCTTCTTCTTCTTCTTCTTGAGGTGGAGGGTTCTTTTGATGTTTTTTTTTCTTTCTTTCCATCTCAACTTGCGTGGTTATTTATACATAGGTCTGGTACTCCTTTTGTTCTTGGTCTTAGCATCTATGAACTACAAATATTCTTCTTTCGATTCACAAAATGGATCCATTAGGATGGATTCTAGACCTTCATTGTTCTCTTCTTTCTGAATAACCATACTATAATTACATTCTTCAACTATCACTTCACACATCAATATTGAAATATATCATAGCCATCTTCACCATACTGGGGAGTTCATTATTCTTCATTCACATCTATGTCCATCGTTGCTAAGATTTTAGCCCAATCATGGGGTTCAAACTCTTCATTTAGAAATATCATAGGTGCATAGGCTATGTCTTGAATTGATCTATTATTTTCTAGTGCTCCTATGTCTCTCTCTTTTAATCCTCCCTCTTCTTCTTCAATGACTTTACACATCCATAAGTAAGATTCCTCATGCACCTATGAAGGATTATACCTTTCAGAGTGTATTCAAATGGTGGTACATCGCTTTGAGTGTAATCCTTGAGATTAACCTTGGTAGTTACCCCTAGATGTTATAAGTATAGAGAATTGGTTCCCCAATCTTGCACTACTTGCAATTGTCTCATAAAGGTTCTACCCAAGATCATTCCATAGAACCATGGGTATGCTCAAAATCTACACCACAAGTGGTGAGAGAGTGATTCCTTCCAAGAATTAGAGTGGCTTTTCTATGTGCCCATATGCCATCGGCAATTTCATTCACATGAGTCTGAAGAGAAGCTACCCCAACATTTCCATAAGGAAATGGTGGAAATGGAAACTCCTGCTCTGGTCATGTATCCTTGATAAGTGATAGGAAGATAAGTCTTCCCTTCTTCTCTTTCACTCATATCTCCTATAGCCTGTGACTAGATAATAGCAATCTCTGGCAATTGATTTGCTACGTGTTTCCACAAATCTGGCTTTATTTTTAAAGCTCTTTAAAATTGAGATGAAAGTGCACTTAAGTATTCTTTACAACTTCTTGATTCCTGACTATAACTAATATTTGTTTCTTATCATTATTGTGGGAGCTCCCATTTTAATAGACTTTGATTCCCATAGACTTATGAAATGTGGCAATTCTTGTAAAGAATTGGATTTCAAAGTCCAATCTTTGGCTTGATTGAATGTCTTCTTCCTCTTTGTGTATTGAGGGGATGTCTTGAGGGAATTGATCTTCAACATCATCTATTTCTTAAATGAGCGACAAATTAATTTTTCTGTACCTCACTTCTCCTCTTGGATCTCTCTCAAAAACTCTTGTGAATACCTCTTAATGGAAGGACAATTCCACATTCGGTTGAGTTAGGAACATAAGAATCTACAAGCAAGAATTCTCCTTTTTCACTTTTGGCAAGATGAGCCGTTTGAGGTGCCAAGTTTTCAGATTCAGATACCGTTAGCTCTAATCAGTCTAATAGATCCGCTCTAGGGTAGATTTTTTCTAGTTTTGTTGTGTTTATCCGTCTTTCACTCCCGGTTGATAGATTTGAACATCATGTCTAAGTCTTTTGGGATAGGATCTATACTAATATTGAACCATGTTTAGGTATAGGTGGAGCCTTGATTGCAACCTAGGATGTCAACTCTACAATCTTCACCTTGGTCTCTTTCAAGCTACCTTTTCTAATTTTTCTAGCTTCTTAGACAATTTTCTCTTTATTTTTCTTTGGATTCTTTCCATGACTTGGATTCTCCTTTTATTAGACTTTTCGCACTTGAATCCTAATTCTTTCTCTTGAATTCCTTGCTTGGCTTGTTGTAAAGCTCCTATTACATAAAAAAAAGATCTAAGTAGCTTTTTAGGCTTGTGAATCTTATTGGTTACTAAAAATAGCACTTGGAAACTTATGGATCTTGTTACTGCTAAAAATAGCATGTGGAGGTGCTCATATATTTAAATTTAGAGGAAAAGTAGATAAAATTAAGAAGAAAAGGAGTGGTATCTATTTTTAGAAATAGAAGGTGCTCTTGTTGACAACTTCTCAATAAAAAGTGGTTCTCTTAGTGTAGGTGGCCACATTAAGTGAATCTTGTTGTGTTGCAAAGCTTACATTTTGTAATATGTATACATCAGCTTTTACAAAATTCAGAAAACCCTATGCAAGTAGGCTTTTTTGCAAATATATTTTGTTGTGTGTATCTGGTGTCTCATGAGAGACGTACCTCACTTCAAACTTTCATATCTCAGTCGTTATGAGGTTTTTTTGAGTTTTTTCACTTGGATATTCCTTATCTCTCAGACTCTCTATGTATATCAAAATGTGTCATTATTTTGGAGGTTTTCTCTGCTATACTTCAGTGTTCAATTCGGGCAATTATTCATACCATGTTTTAGTAGGTTGTGGCATATCTTGATTTTAAACTCTGCTGTACTCCACTTTTTTTTATGTTTTTTGTTTCTAAAGTATTCTAATCAACTCTAATTTCATAATATATAATTTTTTTTTACCAATTGGACTTAAAGATTTACTAGTGATTATTTTGCTATAGTTAACCATTTCTGTTTTCTTGAAAGTTTGCAAGAAATTTTGATTCCTAAAGTTTGGAAATATTGTTTGATCTTTTGAAGATCTTGGGAGGTCTCATCATTTTTGGTTGTTTACTTTGATGTTTACAAGTTTGTAAAAATAACATTGTGGTATCAGAGCTATTTTCCTTATTAGATCTTTCATAAAGCTTATTGAATTATCTTCTTTGTTTACAACAATTCAACATGGCAGATTTGAGTAAATCTATTGAAAAGTTATCGGATGGGAATGCATCTATTGAAAAGTTATCAGATGTAGCAATTTTGAATGGAGTCTTATCTCATGTCGAAAGGTCTTGTGGATTAATAACAGGTATAGAAGTGAAGCCAGTATTACCAAAAGCTCCTACACAAGCAGATCGAGCAAGAGAGCAAGAATGTATTGAAAGAGATAGAAGAGTTGTGTTTATTACATCACAAGCAATTTTGAATACTATGCTTGGGCATATAAGAGGTTTGAATACTAGTAGAGAAGCTTGGGAGTACCTAGAAAGATTATTTGCAACTACCAATAGAGCAAGGCAAACACAACTTATCGGTGAGCTGACAAGAGTAAAAAAGAAGCCATGATAATCAGTTAATGATTATATTCTTGAGGTAAAATCTCTTATTAAAGAATTAGCCTCTATTGATGCATCTCCTGAAAAGGATATAAAGTCTAATAGCATGTTAAATGGCTTGAGAGAAGATGAAAGATATAAATCTTTCATTACATCTATCATGACTCGAGAGAATCTACCGTCCTTTGAAGATTTACAAACACTCATGATGGCTGAAGAAATCAACATAGAAGGTGGAAATTCTTATCATTCTCAAAGAGGTAGTTAAGGACAAGCTCTTTATACTTCATCCAATG
Source organism: Ceratopteris richardii (assembly GCA_020310875.1). Classification (NCBI taxonomy): domain Eukaryota; kingdom Viridiplantae; phylum Streptophyta; class Polypodiopsida; order Polypodiales; family Pteridaceae; genus Ceratopteris; species Ceratopteris richardii. Next base: position 3,141,479 of record CM035410.1, read on the forward strand.
GAGCAAGAGATAGAGGAAATTGGAGAACAGGAGGAAGATTCAATAGCAAGACAAGAGGAAGAGGAAACTTTAATGTTACTAGAGGAGGAAGAACAATACAACAAAGTAAACAATACAACAAGAACAATAGAACAAGACAAAAGGATAGTTTGCCACGATAGAATCGTCAATCAGGATAGAAGGGCAGTATGCCCCATATGCAAGCCAATACAGAAGTTCCATCAACATAAAACATTTGTAAACAACGAATAGATTACTAAAATCGTCTGAGATGGTACCTATCAAGCTTAGTGTTCTGATGGAAATGGAGCTCAATTTCGCAACCCAAAAACATGTCCGCCCCTAAAGTGGGACCTACAATTTAAAGCACCAAGGCATTTTGTGTCATATGACAACCAACCCAACATCTCACTTGAAATTGAGGCATGCCTTCCTAAACCATAATGTGATCCTCATCTAGCATATATGTTCGGGTTCTGATGAATGGTTAAGTGCATACTTAAATTATCTATTTAATGGGGATCTTACAAGAGTAATAGTGAGACCAAGACACTTGTTACATAGTAAAGAAACCCCTCTCTTAATGTTTTTCGAATAATGAATCAAGTTTATATAGGTCATATGCCTATCTATTGAAGATGTCAAGTAAGCTTCTAAGGTTCTTGCACCATCTTAAGTGCAAAAAATACTAAATCTGAAGGTTCTTGTAATATATTTAAGACTTTACATGCCTAAATTCCAATGTTCTTTTTTTGGTTTATTGAAGATCCTACTTAACACCCCGATCCTACTTAACTAGTTTATTGTATCTCTTAATAGGTGTACCATCCATTGGGACCATACATTTCACCTTCATAAACATAATGATTATTTTTGCAATCCGTCATCCCAAAAGCTTTAAGAATTCTGATAGCATAGTGTTATTGATATACGAAAATCTAACCTTTAATTTACTTCATTCAATTTCAAGGAACAATGGAGTAGCCCTACATATACCATCTTAAGCTCATTGCTTAGGCATGTACAAATTTGTTTGATGAACTCTAAATGATCCTTTACAATAATAAACTCATCAACCTACAAGATGGCTACAATCGACTTATTCTTTCTCACACAGTGCGCATATTAGCATTCAAAGTACATCTTTCAAATCCTATACTTTTATAAAAGCAGATACTCATTGGTAATAATGAAAAAAATTCTTTAGTCTAGAAACCATATATTCAAAATATTTTACCTCACATATTTGTGAGATATCAGACATATGTTATGTGCAAAAACTACAAGTATAGTGTGGATAAATACCTTTTGTGTTGTTAGTGTAAATTTACATCGAAGATTCTAATCCCTATGCATATGAAAGGATTGTAAGATCAACGTTGCTTTATACTTTTTGAAAGTTTCATCTACTATATATTTTGCTTCCTTGAACACTTAGTACGAATCACCCTTTTCCTTGAAAATGATTCTTTATCTCCTTAGTATTGTTCTTGAGTATCCCCACTTTTGGTTCTTGAATGCTTCACCAAACCTGTTTGGTTGTTCCATTAAGCTTATGATTTTTCCATAAGCCATGTTAAAAAAAGTGTTGACGTGTTCTCTCAATCATTTTTTATCTATGCAAACCAGAACATGTATCTAGGAATTGCCTTCAAATAGCTACAATATCCGCTTTGGTAGTGGCTTAGGTTAGATGGAAACAACATGTTGGTCTTAAACACTTCATTATATTCTAATAAGACATTGTCAGCTTCTGAATTCATATTATTCATCACTAAATCACTTAAATGTGCATAACAAAAACACCCAAAAATTCTAAAATTCATCGCTAATGATTTTTTCCAAAAGTATGCTTATTGCAGTATGAAGACCTATTTAGCACTTCTTTCTTTATTGAATCCAACATCGCTTGATAACTTAACATGCAATGGGCCAGTAAAGCTCCTTTTCAATTCCATCTCTCAATAATAATGCTTTTGTGAGGTGTGTGGGCAATGGTGAGATAACTTTTCATTCTAGAATCCTTGAAATAATGGTTAAAATTTCTTGATTAGAATCATCATCTTGATTATTATGGAACTTCTACACTTTTCTATATCTTTGATCCTCACAATCATATGCCACTCTTTTACATCCATTTACTTCTATTATAATCTTAGAATAACATAAAGTAGGGGTAAAGATCTTATCATAGAGATTAATTATGAGTGATGCCCACTATGTTCTAGAGTATTGATAATGCTTCACACATAATATAGGTTCTATTTCCACACTCCATTGCCTAGAATAGTATCAGCTCCATCATAAATTTTTGCACCATCCTTGTTGAAGTATACATCAAGTACAAGATAGATAAATATATATTTCTTATCTTTGCACATACTATACATATGCAAGCTTCGTTTCAATACTAAATTCAATAAAAATAGACGGTTTTGGCAAAGTTGTTTCCATCACATGATCATATAAAGTTGTTGGTAAACATAGAAGGAGCTATAGTAGTACATGATCATGTGATGAGATGCTCCACTATCAAATATCCAAGGTTTATCAACATGGGATTTAGTAAGCTTATCTACTGCATAGCAACTCAAACTTTAAGCTCTATGTTTAATAGTGACACCTCCTTATTCTTCATATGGATTTGATAACTTTGTTTCTCTCATTCATTTAATTCTTTCTACAATCCTTGGTGGCATGAATCTTATCATAATAACAAGTTTCACTAAATGTCTTACTTAAATTCTATTTGTACTGAATTTGATTGCACAAATACATGAACCTTCTTGACTCTTAAGGTGCATTTCCATTTCTAAAAAAGCATTACTTAAAACTCTTCAAAAATGAAACATGTGGATCTGACATAGATATCAACAATGATCACCAATTCATCACACTCTATTAGAAACATTCAAACATACCTCCACCCAAACTACTTTGGTGTTATGACAACACTAAACACAAGTATCTCATCTTGAAAATTTTGACTCCACTTGAGTGATGTCTTCAAACTTCTTGGACTTTTTAATGTCTTTTGTTTATCATATAGTTCTCTAGATTTTGAATTGTAGCTTGATCCTTGACCTCATATGGGAAAATCCAATGCGCCCCAAATTCATGTACTTAAGTTACGTACTGAGTTAAAATAAGCACATAATCACTAAAACAATTAATAATCACACATGGTTTACTTGCACGTTGTTTGTTTTGAGGCAGTAGAAGTTTTGGCTCAAGTTGAATCATTAGTCTTGAAGTTTTTGAAACCTGAATTGAAAAAAGATCTAAGATGGGTCTTTTGGTTCCATGAATTCGTGCAATAGCTTATGGGAGTTCAAAATTTCTAACATTTTGATGTTCGATATTGTGAAATTTGCTCCATCAAGCCTCTCTTGAATGAAATCATGTGGAAGAATATGAATCGATGCACTAGAAACATGAGATGCAAGAGCATTGATGATGAGGAAGATGAATCCCAAACAATTTTCACATTCTGAATGCCATAATGTAGTTTATTCCATCAAGCTTCTCTCAAATAAATCATGCTGGAGAATGTGAATTTATGGATACAAAGATGAGATGCATGAGCACCAATGCATGAGGAAGATGAAGCCTTCACTCCCTAAAATAGTGTACTTACAAGTTCAAAAACAATTCTAGCTACAAGAATGTGGAAGTTTTGATTCCATGTAAGAAAAAAATCATCCAAGATAAATTTTTGCAATAGAAGAAGCAAAATAGGTATAGCATATCTTAGGAAAATAGTCTTGTTACCAAAAAGTGCAAGAATGGTGATATTGTCCACATGTACACTCTCTATCCTAGCATATGGAGCTCTATATCAGCAACCATTATATGCATAATGAACTATCACCCATATGCACCTTGATATATAAGTTGAACAACCAATTCATAACTAATAAAAATATTAAAGACTATCCCTATCAATATTTAGCACGAAAATTGAAGTCAAATTTTGAAGATTCACATGCAAGTTAAAGCACAACTAACTAACTTAAACACTTTTCTACCAAAAATCTCACTTGACAATATGTTAAGTCTAGGTGAGCCATCTCCTAGCCAAAGAGGGTCCAAAATGATCCTCATCCGACATGTATTGTTGGGGTTTCCACCAATGGGGTCGAGAGTTATGAGATTTCTTCAAGACCTCTGTACTGATAATCGGAAAGGTCAATACAAATGAGCTATCCTTGAGGTTTATACAAAATTGTGAAGCCTTTTCTCCACCAAAACGAAGAGTCATGGTTAATAATAGTCCTATACTAGTTGTAGAGGAACTATGAATATATTATTGAGTTAGATAGGCTACGATGGTTGAAGTAAAAACAAGTGAGGTCTTTTCCATGCTATTAGGAACTACAAAATTAATACATCCACAAGAATTATAAGCGATCTAAAGGCCTAACCTAAAGATGTTGAGATATCAAGCTCAACATGTGATGATCCAGGATAACACGTATCACTTCTTTTATTTCTCTAACATGTATAGTGGTCACGCCAGTATATGTCAGGGGCACTTTATTGAGCTTTATTAGATTTATCTACCGAGAGTGATGGCACATTTGTTTCTTGCGAGCTCACTCATTCGCGGACATTAGGTTTTTCCTTATATACTGGTCTTTATATATTGCAATAGTTGTATTCTTGTTTTAGGTCATTCTTGTAGATTCCTTTTTATGTAATAGAAGAAGAAGAATATCATTCTTCCTTGCCTCAATCTGTGTGTGTGCTTCTCCTTGAGAGTGAGAGTGTGTGTGTGTGTGAGATCTCCTTCTTATCTCCTTCCTCGTGCCATGGTATCAGAGCCGACGTGGCTGTAGAGAGCTCGTGGAGAAAGCGACGGTGAAGAGTACACGACAAGGCGTGGAGAAAATGGGATTCACAAACGACCTCCGTTTCTACGAAAATCAACGTATTTTTGTTTTGAGAGTTATCCCTTTAGGATCACTTGTTTTTGTCAGATCAAAGTTTCGGAGCCATCTCGACCTCCGTTTTGAGCCTGCAAGGTGGGGCCCACAGACAAACCAGGTCAGTTTCAGAAACTGTAACTTGCGTTGTATTCGGCAACACACTGATATATTCCAGATCCATAATTTCAAGCAATTCTGTGTACTGTTGATACATGAAAACTATTTTTGAGATCGAACTGTCACATCATAGTCTGACAGTGTTCAAGCAGAAGTGTTGTTTGTAGTGTTTTGCAGTGTTGAGAATTGCTGCAGAAATGGCAAACACAGATGGAATGAGTCAGTTTATGAGTGATAAGCTGGACAAGAACAACTTCCATGCTTAGAGATTCAGAATGACGAATTTCCTAATAGGAAAGGGCTACTGGAAGTACATCGAAGGATAGAACTAAAATGCTCTGCAGATACCAAAAAGGAATCAGACTGTAGAGCAGTTAAGAGCATATGAGGAATGGAATCAAGGATCATGAAAGGTAATGTATTGGCTATTTGTTAGCATACATGATAGCATGATTGGACACATAGAGGATGCCAAGACTCCGAAAGAGGCTTGGAACAGTTTGGTCACATTGTATGAGACGATACAAAGGCACAGAAATTGCAACTCAAGAATGAGTTGCATACATTGGAGAAGAAGAGCATGTCGGTAAGTGACTACACCTTTGAAATCAAAAGCATATGTGAGTCACTTGCATCTATTGGCATGAATGTAGATGATGATGATAAGGTGGAAGTGTGCCTTCGTGGTTTAGGAGCTACATATAAGCAGTTCATAACTTCTATACAGACTAGGAAAAATATTCCGAATTTTGCTGATCTAGTATTTATGCTGATTACTGAAGAAAAGAATCTTGGTGAGGATTCAAACTCCCAAGAAAAATCTAATTCTGAGCACTTATTCTACTCTGGCAGAGGAAGAGGCAGAGGTAGAGGTTTGGAAAACAGAAGAGGAAACAGTAATCAAGACCAAGGTCAACAACAAAATCATGCAGGAGGAAAAAGACAATTTCGAGGCAAGGGGAACCAAAGAGGTCGTAGAAATTTCCAAAGAAATGATTCAGGTAATGACAGTAAAGGACGTTGGAATTGTGGTAAACTTGGACACTTTGAACATGATTGCACGTTGAAGAATCAAAATAACAAAAGGAAATTAAACAACTATGCATCCACAAGTGCAGATGATCCTGAGAAGTTGTTCATGGCTCAACATCGCATGATGAATACGATGTCTGCTGGTGTTTCAAAATCGAATGATAATGTCTGGTATGTTGATTCAGGTGCTTCAAATCACATAATCACTCATGTAGAATGGTTTAGTAGTTTGCAAAAATTGCAAGTTCCTGGATATGTGGAAACAGGTGATGATACATTGCATCCTATCGAGCATACTAGAAACATAGCATTGTTTATGGAGGACGAGAAGGTAAACCATCTTGCTGATGTGCTACATGTTCGAAACATAACAAAGAATCTGGTTTCTATTGGACAAATGGTTGACCAGGAATTACAAGTCAGGTTCAATGCTGATTGATTATATGTAGAAGAGTACAAACAGGATGGACGATTGATTGCCAAAGGAAACAAAGTGGGTAGGATGTTCACCTTAAATGTGAAAATTCCTAAAATGAATGCAGCCATGTTTACAAAAGGTGCAGGAATTATTGCTCATATAGAGATCTGGCACAAAAGAATCGGACATGCAAATCTGCAAAGGTTGAAATTGATGCAGTCAAAGGAGATCATTCATGGACTACCAAATTTCAGGGTTTCAGAGATGCAAAAGGTATGTGCAGCATGTCAATTTGGTAAACATTCGAGATCATCATTCCCACATGACAAGCATGTTAGTGAGAATGTGCTAGAAATAGTACATACAAATGTTTGGGGTCCTGCAAAGACCACATCTCTGGGCGGTTGCAGGTTTTATGTTACTTTCATTGATGAACATACATGAAAAGTATGGGTATATTTCATGAAAGAGAAGACTGAGGTGTTCACTCACTTCCAGAATTTTAACGCTATGGTGGAAAAGCAAATAGGGAAGTATATTCAAACATAAAGGTCTGATGGAGGAGGTGAATACATGCAAAATGAGTTCAACAACTTTCTTAAAAGTCATGGAATTCGATGTCAATTTTCATGAAGGTACACACCACAACAGAATGGCATTGCTGGACGCAAAAACAGACATATTGCAAAAATAGCAAGAGCCTTGATGGCTGAGAAGAATATGCCTCATTATTGGGCAGAAGTTATGCATACGGCTGTATACATTATGAACAAAACTCCAACTGCTATTGTACATCAAGTTACACCTAAAGAAAAGTTCACAGGTAAAAAGCTAAACTTATCACATATGAAAGTTTTTGGCTGTATTGCATATGTACATGTTCCACATGAGCTGAGGACGAAGCTTGATCCAAAAGCAGAAAAATGTGTCTTCATTGGATACTCCCTTGAGCAAAAGGGATATAAATGTTATAACCCACTCATACGACAGGTGAAGATGAGCAGAGATGTGGTATTTGATAAATGTCAAGCTTCTATGTAGATGCCAAAGAGGAACTGAATCTTGAACCAAATGACAAAGAAGATGCTGAAAAATCAAGTGCAAAATCTCAAGTTTTGAGTGGACCAAATGCATCACCAAGCAATAGTTCCAACTTAAATCCCCACAGTGGAGGATTGCGTGGAAATTTCAATCCAGCAAATTCATCAAATACATCTAAGAAAGGTAAAGAAAAGCTTTTTGCTCGTAGTAAAACATGTGCAAGTTTTGAAGATGTTGATGGAGATTGAAGTGGTTCAGAAAAGAGTCTTGATGAGGAAATTGGATTTCCCTCTGTGAAGACTCCAGGAGTAAGAAGGGCACATGCAAATGATACAAGGAGAAATGACCCAAGACCAAGAAGATCTAGGAGGATGCAAAATTCAGTGCAACGATTGACGTATGACAATTATATGGCTCGTCATTGTGCCTACATGACCAAGGTAATACAAGATGCTAAACCTTCTTGTTTTGAAGATGCAATTGAAATGCAAATTGGGAAAAAGCTATGGATTAGGAGATGGCTACACTTTATGGGAATGATACATGGAAGTTAGTTCCATTGCCACAAGGAAAGAAACCCATAGGTTGCAAATGGGTTTACAAGGTAAAGCGTAATGTTGATGGTAGCATAAGCAAGTATAAAGCACCATTGGTAGCTAAAGGATATGCATAGACATATGGCATTGACTATTAGGAAATATTCAGCCATGTAGCTAAAATGTCTACTGTCAGAACACTTGTTGCATTAACTATAGCAAAAGGATGGACTTTGCATCAGATGAATGTGAAGAATGCTTTCCTACATGATGAGTTATAGGAAGAAGTATATATGGACCAGCCACAAGGATATGAAGATTCAAAGCATCAAGAATATGTTTGCAGGTTGCAAAAGGCTTTGTATGGGCTCAAGCAAGCTCCTCGTGCATGGCATGCAAGGATTGCTGATTACTTAACTAGCCTTGGGTTTTCTGTGTGATGCAGATCATTCACTATATGCAAGGAAGGTTGATGATGGCATCACGATTGTGGCTATTTATGTCGATGACCTAACTATAGGTGGTGATATTGAAGAAAGCATCAAAGAGGTAAAGCAACTTCTTATGCAAGAATTGGACATGAAAGATCTTAGTGTGCTGCACTATTTCTTGGGGATTGAGTTTATTCATACAGAAATAGGTATATGGATGTCACAAAGGCAATATGCCTTGAATATGCTGCAAAAGTATGGTATGGCTGATTATAAGCCAATTTCTATGCCATTAGATCAAAATTTGAAGTCAGATATTACTTTAAGTGAAGCATTGGAAAATGCCACTATGTACAGGAAAATTGTGGAAAGCTTGATATATCTCACAATTACGAGGCCTGATCTTAGCTACACTCTTGGACTTGAAAGTCGATTTATGCAGGTTCCTAGGAAGCCACATTTGGATGCGTTGAGGTGCACTCCACATTATGTGAGTGCTACTTTGGATTATGCATTGTTTTATGAGGCTGGTGTAGATTTGCAAGTTCATGGATACACCGATGCAGATTGGGCTCGTAGCATTCCAGATAGAAGATCTACTAGTGGCTTTCTATTCCCACTTGGGAGTGCAGCTATTACATGGAGCAACAAGAAGCAACCCACTATTGCTTTATCGAGTACAGAGGCTGAATATAGAGGTGCTGCAATGGCAGCATTTGAGGCATCATGGCTAGAGATGCTACTTGCCGATTTAGCTGTGGAAGTGTAAAAGCATATCACCATCTATTGTGATAATCTTATCAGCATACAATTAGCACAGAATCTTGTTTTTCATGCTAGAACAAAGCATATCGAGGTACATTATCACTTCATTAGAGAGAAGGTATTGGCAGGTGATATTGATCTTGTTTTTAGAAGATGCTTGTTAGAGGACATGGCATTGAGCTTAAGGGGGAGTGTTGAGATATCAAGCTCAACATGTGATGATCCAGGATAATATGTATCACTTCTTTTATTTATCTCACATGTATAATGGTCACGCCAATATATGTCAGGGACACTTCATTGAGCTTTATTAGATTTATCTATGGAGAGTGATGGCACATTTGTTTCTTGCTAGCTCACTCATTCGCGGACATTAGGTTTTTCCTTATGTACTCGTCTTATATATTGCAGTAGTTGTATTCTTGTTTTAGGTCATTCTTGTACATTCCTTTTTATGTAATAGAAGAAGAAGAAGATCATTCTTCCTTGCCTCAATCTATGTGTGTGCTTCTCCTTGAGAGTGAGAGTGTGTGTGTGAGCTCTCCTTCTTACCTCCTTCCTTGTGACAAAATAGATATTTTTTCAAAATGGTATCTTAGTTTTCCCAAAGAAATTTGTGAGTCTTTTACATGTCTTCTGCTTCTTCATCACCCTTTCAATCACTTTGTTCTTTTATGAGATCTTCAATATGCAACAAATAGTTCATCTCAATAAGCCTCTCCTCAATGAATGTACATGGAAGAAAGTGAAAATACATGCTACAACAAAACTAATGGATAAGGAAGATGAAGCCATCACTCATTCAACTAAGGTACTTATAAGTTCAAGAAGAAACTCTTAATTACAAGCACCTCAAAGCTGTGACTGCATGTAAGAAAGTAATCATGCAATATAGATGTTTGAAATAGAATAAAAAAGAATGAATATGGAAAACCTTGTAAATAATATGAACACGTGCAAGAATGATGGTGTTGTCGATGTGCACTCTCTAGCTAAGGCTAGGCGTAGTCAGCTCTAGGTGGTCAACCACTATCTCCATAATGAGTTATCACCATATGCAACACAATATGAAAAACTCAGTTATGTGAACTATCTCAAATTGATAGACTACAAATACCAAAATCGTGAAAACCATATCCTATCTAGCTTCATCATCATACAAATCGATACAAAATTCAACTTTGCAATATACCATGTTTAACCTATCTTCTACCCATAACATGCCCAAGATATTCCTCATCCAATGTATATGTTGGGGTTACACCAATGGTCCAATGCACAAATAAATTCCCCTCATGTTTGAGACATACGTATGGAAATACAATATAGGATCATGAGAGGTAAAGATGAATTATTGAAACATACTCAAGCTCCTCAAGTCTGTTATTGTAGGGCCATGCTTCATAATGAGATAGTGAATGGTAAGTGTTTTTTACATCCTTGTTTATACTTTCATTATAACTAAAAAGAAACAACCAAATTTGGGCCCTTGAAGGAAAAATTGTATTGACAATAAGGAGAAACAATGGATGATGTTCCCTCCACAAATAGCAATCCTTACAAAAAGCATGTCATCAAAGTGTTCTATTTTCAATCCAACCTTTAGACATAGACTTTGGTCATAAGCTAATATAGCTTCAATAGAAAGATCCTCAATCCACTCATAGGAACCCCAATGCTTGGCCCCCCCTACAACTTGCTTACTTTTTCCTTGGTGCATTGTTATGTTTGACCAACTATACAAGTGCATGTGTAGCTATGACAAACACAAATTTGCTAGTAAGATAACTTGGATAATGAACAATTGCATGACAAGTCATAGATTGTGATTCAAATGCCCATCTCCTTTTCTATTACAGGAACTTAAATTTTACCTCTTCATAGGCTACTTCATAGACATTGGAGCTGATTTTGTCTCAACCCCTTAGTTGGTTTTCTCAGATTTAACTTAAGGAAGAGAAGTTTTATGGACACATTAATTTTTTTCCTTTTTGTCCACTTATCAAGTTAGCCTAAGAGTCTCCCAGTGATCAATTTAACAAAGACTATAGATGACCTTCAGTGATATGCAAATGGTCTATCATTCTCGATCGTGTTCTTTATCTTTTTGGGTTTCAACTTGATCACCATCTCGTCGATGCTTGGGACAAGCATATTTTCGCAAGATGTTTATAGACATTAGCATGTGACTATTGCTTCTACAATCTTAGGCTTCACTACAGGGTGGCGAGAAGGATTTCCACTTTGGGACTAATGTTAGCTTTTTGACCCTCTACATACCATCCTCTTTCTCTATTTCATGGATTTATTTTATAAAAAAAATCTCTTCTAATGTAGAATTCGTTTCTACTTTACTTTTTCCATTTGACACTTGAACTTGCCAACCTTACATAGAACTAGGATTGCATTTATAAACGACATAAACTTTAATCCTTTATAAATCTCCCACGAGGATTTATCTACTTTAATACCCAACATTTCATAAACTAGACCTCAAGGTGTTTATAATCCATCTCTCTGGAAAATGCCAAATTATGAATATAATACAAGGATTCCTAGAGCAAAGTTCCCTTGCCTTCGCCTACTTCCATATTTTAGGTTTGGTAGTTTTTTGTATTTCTTTCTTGTTGTTTCATTCTCTTGTCATTAGAGCTTTCTTTTATGATTGCCGTGAGAAGATCTCAGTTTTCTTGGATACAAAAGATTAATTCCGTTCCAAGCAAAAGTTCATTTTATATTTTTATTTTCATGGCTACTCCCGTATTGTGGAAAGGTAAGAATTGCCTAGAAAATATTCCACAAACATATTTGGATACGCAACGCTAGCCTTGATGGAGAGGCAGTGCCACCAGGCACATTTTCAAGAGCCCCCCACAACTCTCATGTATGGAGCAGCCATATGGGGACCGGGATAAGCTACGTTAGCATGGAGATCATTGGAGAGGCCACATACTCATGATTATTAGACTCATCCACAACAAGCCTTCATTACCACATGATATCATCAGAGCAGAGCTCGCTACACCACCGATGTTAGTAGAGGCACTGTTCCAAACAATATGCCTATTAGAGAGGATCTAGAGCATGAACACAAAGCACATCACTTATTGAGCTTTCCAAGCGTCACGCAACATGGCACTAGTAGGAGACACCTCTACATGGTACGTAGAGACACGAGATTGGCTGGCCCATCATGGATTTGACATAGACAGATTAGCACCACTGTAGTACGACTTACACGACCCACCTATTCGCTCTCCCACTAGGAGAGGAACAAGGTCATTCGCCAGGAGATATGGCATACATATATACAAAGGACATGGATTAGCCCCAAGGATACATTGCCACCGAAAATGCTCCATTACCGCGAGCATTTTCTACAGATCTCAGACCAGGGCTTCATCGAGACTCCAGGATACATGCAAACATACCTACCACACCACCTAAGAGTCATCATTGGGAAGCTTCAAGTTTCATCACATCAACTCGAGATCAAGAGGAGTTGAACTAGGGGATACCTAGAGAGGAGAGGTGGTGCCTAGTATGCCATACAGAGATAGAGCGAGCACTACTTTGTTACAAGGTGCCGAGCATACTCAGATCACCGAGCACATTTCCATATAGAAGAGTCACTACAATTGTGCATGATCATTGGAGATAAGTTAGGATGATTCCTCACAGCAACGTATGAGAGACAAGGGCAGTTGCTGCAACCCACGCATCAGACACAGATGAGTACACAACGGACCATTACTCAATTCTTTCAACGAGATGAGCTACATTAGATGAGCCCACCTTCCAAAGGCATAGGGCTAACGCTCCAACAAGCAATGGCACAAAGAGTGCGACATCCACCACGTAGTGTTGGATACAAGCGACCACATCTATACCAAGAGGATATCTCACGCATCACCATAGCCCATGACCACACGATGGAGCACAGGCGCACCACCACCACCTGGGTAGCCTTCCTTCAGGAGGCACTCAAACTGCTGCCGATGTACCACATACTCCACCCACCTCCACCCATTACCTGTAGTTAAGATATACATATTCACTCCTGTCATCGTGCCCCCATGTATTAGGTGGCCTCTATCTAAATAGTCAAAGCCACATCTCCCCACGCACCACTACATTATCCCCTCTACTTCTCTGTCACCCAATATACTATCTTGTTTGTTTTCATGTTCAACCTACATAGTTATGTGTATAGAGTACTTTTCCATTTTATTTTATTTCTACACACCGGTTACTACAAATGTACATGATTTTGTCTAATAGGCCAAATTTGGCCTTGAGAAGACGTTAATATCACTCTCTCTCTCTCTCTCTCCAAATTTTTACTTTTGCCTTTTGTCGATAGTTGTAATATAGTGTGCATATAGGAATATTGCAAGGTCTTCTAATGCCAAGTGTGACCAGAGTAGCAATGTTGTAGATGAACTCCAAGAAATGCTATTATTCATGCAACTCGAGTTCTAGAACTAAGATCCAAGCCTTACTATTATGGAAACACTGGTTATAACATTTCCTGCGGATTATCATATAAAACGAGAAATAGTCAATCAATGATACACTTGTATGAATGATATCACTGAGCTCGTTAAACATGCATTCTACATTTTTTGCCATCGACATGGTTTGAAAGAGCTTCAAGTGTCTTCCGCAAACCTCTCAATCCAAGGAGGTTGCTGTATCTAACTGCTGGACATCCATCAATCCGCCTCATGTACTGAGAAATGCGGTGCCATTCCCCATTTATCATAGGGATTAGCACTCCTCGATGACTTCATATTTTCAAATATTGTCAACAACGAATGTCCACTCAAATATTGTCAACAACGTAAGCTAGTGAAAAGATACATCGGAAACCATAACACAAAGGAACCATAACACAATCATAAACAGATCCTTTGATTGTGTAATGCTGCACCTCACTTAAGAGCGACGGACACTACGGTTGCTTAATAGCAAGCAAAGCAACATTTACTGTCAATATTAAGTACTTTCATACAAAAAGTAAAAGACATCTCATCTTGCACGAACCATCCTTTACATCACAATGTAAACTCTTCAACACTTTACCCGAATGCATATAGAGAAAATCCTTCATTTTCTTTGTAGGTCATGAATGCATAACGAAAATAAAAAACATTTGTCAAACACTCGCCGCCATTTGGCTCGAAAGAATTGTGCACATGTATGAAATCATGTTCTAGATTTTATATCTGCACAGAGCGTGCATCCACAATCAATCCTTTTAACTGTTTGGCATGAGATTCTCACCATGAAGGATCCCTAATATATCTCACCACGTATGAAGATTCACCATGTATGACCCCTGATGATCAGTTCCAAATTGGCTACATGACGGGGCTTAGATTGGCTTATTATCAAACGAGTTTTATCTCAAAGCTCGTCATGAGAGTGAGAAATGAGAAATAAAGGAGTTGATCATTGGCATAAGCTCGTTCGTCTCAAGATCAGCCAACATAAAGTAGAAAATACATAAGCTTGAACGTACAAGACATGAGCTCATCAGAGAACTCCTGGCTGCCATGGTATTTAAATGTACGTGAATTATCTTTAACCACCTTGTAACTCCTATGTTCTCCTCGACAGATATAATTTGTTGTAGACTCCGCTTCAAGTTTATGAGGTATCATACATCAGGTGGTCCAAAAGATGCAAAAAGATTGTTTCTCTAGAGAGGAAGTTCACAGATCAAGGTCACATAATTATTTGTGCATAAATCCTTGCATATGATGCATAAAGGTCCTTCGCTTTCACTCTAAACATCCCAAATTCCAATTCAATTATAGCTCATAAGAATGAAGCGGGAGAATGAATATTGTAGATATATAAGGTGGTTCTCAAGGAAAAAGTGATCATCCCAGGCTTTGGGATCGTACGTAAGGTTGGGACCAATGAGCAAGAGATGCGGCGGGGATCCCATACATAGTTCATCATGATCGGCATCAAATTGGTGGCGGCGATTATTCCCACCTTGGTGCCTGAGGTGATTGTTTTCTTCTCTCTCTCTCTCACACACACAAACACGAGAGAGAGAAGCACCACAATAGCTGCGTAACTAGAGTCACAATATGTTTAGATCTTTGCACTCACACTGCCCTAGCTGCCTACCAAAACAGCGACCTTTTCAATCGATATTTGTAGCCCGTCCACTTGATTCTGTGCAGTAAAGCAAGGGATGGAGAGTCATGTAAGGGGAACACACTTTGATATTTGTAGCCCGTCTCAACACACTTTTCAATTGATATTTGTAGCCCGTGTCAAAACACATTTGGGTTTGACCTTGTAATCAAACAGCCGTTACCCTTTGTATTCGCCTGAGCACCATATCTGCAAAACAGTAACTATGAAGTAAGCTGAACTCATATTCATTAAGCAACATCACCAGAATACATTACCCACAACAGCTCTGAAATCTACAAAGTGCAACTACTGGACTTACAAACTTATGTTTCTAGGGCAACATGTATTGCATTAACCAATCAAAGACGCCTTTAGATTGAGATGAAACCGCCATATTCCTATGCCTTCACCTGAGCAACATATAAGTAAAACAGTGACCACACTGATTTTCCGTAATAACCTAAGCATTATGGGATGAAAAAATACCCGTAGCCACTCAAACTCTAAAAACTGCACAAACAAAAAAACACACAAACAATATATATATATATATATATATATATATATATATATATATATATATATATATATATATATATATATGTATATGTGTGTGTGTGTGCGCGCGTGTGCATATATGCGTATATATATAGAGAGATAACCGAGCCACGTGCGCGCGCGCGCACACACACACACACACAAAACACACAGAAGACATACCATAAGATTGCTATAGAGAGCGCTTGTTCCACTTCCATTCCGTGCCTTCAAATGAGTCCTATTCGTAGCAAAAGTGTCAGCGGTAGTATTCCCCATGAAAGAAATATATGATCCAAAATAACCTAGAATGTAAAAGCTCACCAAAGTGCAACCAACGTTCAACATCACAAAGCTTTTTCGGGATAGACGCAGTAAGAACCTGCAATCTCTCTCTCTCTCTCTCCCCCCCCCTTTTTCCCCCCCTCCTCCCCCTCTCTGCTCCGCCCCCTGCCCTTCTCGCTACTGGCGCCCTCCACCCTGCCTGCACCTCTCTGCCCCGCCCTCTGCCTCTGCCCGCTGCCTGCACCTCTCTGCCCCGCCCTCTCTGCCTCACCCTGCTCCATCCCCTGCCCTACCCGCTACTCGCGCCCCTCCACCCTGCCCGCTTCTCGCGCCCACCCCCTCTGCCCGCCCGCTGCCTGCACCTCTCTGCCCCGCCCTCTGTGAGTACCCCTACCACGCCCAATCCCCTCTCCTCTTCCTCGTTTTGAATCCTCTGCCCTAAACACGAGAAGAGAAGGCTCTGAAGCCCTAGCACCTAACAATTCGAAGTGCAAGCCCTAAAAGATTGATTGACACAGCACTCGGATAAGTCCTAAAATACCCCGATATGCTGACGAGACTAAAACAAACAAGAATAGACCACCCGGGGATACAATCCTAACATACCCGAAACCCTAACCCTAGCTCCAACACTGATCTGAAACCCTAACCCTAAGCTAAAACCCAACCTGAAAAACCCCTCTCTCTCTCTCTCTCCCTCCCTCTCTTTCTCTCTCTTCTTCCATGGCTCTCAAGTTGGAGGAACAACTCCACTTTAGAGCATACCCTTCGAGAGTTGATACGGAAACATAAGAAAGAAGGGGATTCTGGACTGAACAGAGTTACCCGTAGAGTCATCGCCCTTGAAGCCAAGGTATCAGCCTTGGAGAAGGAAAACAAGTCCCTCCGGGAAGAGCTTCTTGCTATCGGCAAGCAGCACTCACTAGATCAGGAGGAGTTGCACACCGGGCTTACTGATATGAGGATGAAATTGGAGCATACATGAGGAGGGGGAGATCACCCCATAGCTAGAGGACATCCGGGTGACCACCAAGAAAGAGTGCATAGAGAGAAAGTCCTACACAAGGTAAGCGCATGGAAAAAAAAAAAAGAAATAGAGTGTACAGGAAGGAAGAGTGAAAGGGACTTCTGCAGTACATTCACAGTGAACAGAAACCTTGATGAGACAATCCATGGAACACCCAGATGTATCTGAAACAATGCACATATGTTTATTCACACCGGGAAAACTCCAAAAAATAATAATAATAATATAAAAATAAACAAAAAGCATAGCGGTAAAGTTGTACAGTGGGCTGCTGCACATCAGCAAAGTTGATAGACCATTTTCCAATCCCTCTCTTCCCATCCTTCAAAAGAAAGGAACTACAAAATACCCTTTTTTCTTTTTTGGAATACCTCTAAGATCTGGGGTGACAAAGGTGGAAACCCCAAGTAAACTTGCAATTCGGACAACCACACTTTAAAAATATGTATTTGTAGAAGATCCAATGTGAAATGAGCTGATGAAGGTTTCCCATAGATATATTTTAATTAAAAAGTTCATCACCCCATGCATGCACAGAATAGTCTCACAAGAGACTCCGTGGTACAAATGTCAAAGATGTATATGCATATCATGGGGATAGTCTTCATCATGTTAGTGTTTCGATAATGAATTTGACATTGATTGGATTCATTATAGCTTATGAGAACTCGAGAGTATTGTATCTACAGAAAAAATGGACCATGGTACATGAACAAAAGCTTTTTGATACCATTGTCTTAAGACCTATATTATACAAGGTACAAAGTCATGCTTTATGTAGTACAGATTTTAGGAGCTCTCTACAAACCATCAATGGAAACCTTTCAATTGAGAATCGAGATGGAACGAGATGAATCCTGAGGCATTTACTATCTATGATCCCAAGATGATTATTAGACTTCACTTTTATACCACATGGATATTCAAGCATATCTACCTCCTATTTTTGTGGAAAGACCTTTCAATTGAAGTAGAAGGAGACGAATAGTGAGGCCTTTGCTATCTATGATCCCAAGATGATTATTAGATTTGAGTTTTTATACTATAAGAATATTCAAGTATATCTAGCTCCTATTTTCGTGGAAACACACACACACCAAAATTCCCTTCATACACAAATATATTTGATTCTACTTTGATAACCATCAAGAGTAGATTTATATGACGACAAGTTACAACTTGTCTTGTCTGCATAGGATTATGACATCATGGTTCTAATCATATGGTTTCAGTATAGAGTCTAGACAAGCTCATGAGTCTTGTAATCCTTGTATATGAGAAATAGCCTGCTTTCCAAGACTCTTGAGAGGAATTGAAAGCATCGAATGGCTCATATTAATTCAACTAAAAGCAATTGACTAAAAAGAAAAGCTAAGAGATGATGATTCCGAAATTTTCAGAATTATGAGCTTTTTGCTTTTCTGCCCCTTTTAAGCTTTGTAGATCTATTAGACAAGGCTGTCCCCTCGCTCCCTTACTCTTTGCTATTGCTAGTGATGCATTAGGGTGGCTTGTGAAGAGTGAAATGGAAAATGGTAATATTCAAGGGATTGTCATTGCTAATTCTCATTCCCCTCTTGCTCTTCATATGTTTGCAGATGATACTAATATGTGCACCAATGCTGATCCTAAATCTGCTGCTTCGTTTTTGAACTGCTTGCATGTTTTTTGTTTAGCCAGTGGTTCTAAGATTAATCATCATAAAACCGGTTTTAAGTCTTCTAATAACTTGGTGCCTAAAAGTGTGTCTAGTGCTGGTTGTCAAATCTTATAGGAACAGATTGTCTTCAGATTGGTGGGTATCATAGTTGTTAGCAACGTTTTAGCAACGTCCAAGGCAACGCGTTGCTAACGCATTAGTAACATAGCAACGTTTCGGCATAGACGTTGCTAAAACGTTGCGAACGCGATTTTTTTGTTTTTTGTTTTTTTTTTTAATATTTTGGTTATATAAGATTCCTATAGGTAATATATGATGAAGTGCATCCTTTTACACATCTAAATAAATATACACACATATAAATTATGAATTAAAAGTAGACATGCGACATGTTGTATGTATATTACACAATTGCATATACACATACATATATACATACATATTACATACACACACATACATACATATATACATACATATTACATACATACATGCATACATCATGCATGCATGCATTCATTCATCATGCATGCATGTATATGCTATACATACATACGTACATACATACATACATATAATTAGATACATGCATATTACATACATACATACATACATACATGCATATTTGTTATTACATATATACAAACAAGCATATATAGTATATTATAGGACAGAGTCCAGAGATCGACATATATAATATAGATTATTAAGTCTAGATTAGTCCCTACACAATTCAACATTCACGGTCATTCATGGTGATGTCTGTACTTAGGCAAATCAATCATCATAGAAGACTACCCTTGGATTTGAAGGGCCAAGGCCAAGGATGCAACTTTTGTCCAAGCTTTGTAAGTGCATTAGAAGAAGAACATTGGAAATCCAAAATATATGGCTATCTCAAGGTGATAAGGTGCATAAAGAAAATCATACACAAATGAATCTCTATAGTGTACACTTTTATAGCTTTATATGTCTTCCTCATTCTCTTGGTTTTTTATTGCATGTATTGAACATTTTGAACAGGATTTTAAATAATTTCTGATCCCTCCAAGGGAAAATATAATTTTGGGTAATTTTTCAACTTCAAAAAAAAATGCATGCAAAGCAACGCGTTGCGAACGTAGCAACGTTGCGAAGTTGCGGTTGCGAAGTTGCAAACCGTTCGCAACGCGTTGCGATGCAACTATGGTGGGTATACCCATGGGATTCAAAGTTTCTTACAAGCAAAGATGGGATTGGGTCCTGGAAAAATTCAGAAAAAGGGTCTTCAGGTGGTACAACTCTCACTCCTCTTTGGCTCATAGGATTTTTGTTCTTAAGCATTACTTGCTGCCTTGCATCACCTATTTCTTATCTTGTTGGATGCCTTCAAAAAATCAATTAAAACAGGTTTAAGCTCTGGCCAGAAGGTTTTTATGGGGAGGCAATAAGCACATCAATAGAATTTCTAAAGTCGCTTGAGATATTTCTTGTTTGCCCAAGCAAGAAGGTGGTCTTAGCATTATTAATCCAATAAAGATGGCTGACAATCTCTCTGCCAAATGGGTAGTTAGAAGTCTAAAGTCTTCTGACATCTGGACTGCTTTACTCAAAAGAAATATTCACCTCTTCTCTGTTAAAGGTTATAAGTCTTGGGTCAACAATCACTTGTGGGATGTAGTTGTGTCTCCTCAACAATTCTGTCATGTGCAGTGTCCTAACTTGCAGGTTTTGGGAGGCCTCGATGTACGCAAAAACTCTATATGTTCCTAGTAAAGATTTCAGTTCCAATGTTAATTTCTTCATGCAGGAATTCCCCTGGCATGGATGGGTGGCCTTGTAATATGCAGCAAACCATCAGGGAACACAAGTGCTTCAAGAATGGGATCAGGGACTGGAAATGGTTTTTCCAGGAAGGTGAGATCATCTCTGATGAACAATATTTTAATCTGATTCCTTTATCTTCTGCTTGTATACAGGTGGTGCTAAAGTACAAGCATCTTTTGTCCCTGAAAACGGAAGAGTGCAGAGTCCAGCATTTAAATATCCAGATGGTTGCTGCTGATATGTGGAAAGCTTTCAAGAAAGCGGATCTGTGGCCAGTATTGTTCACAAACTCAACCACAGATGGAAGCTTCAATGGTCTATTGGTCAATGGAGATATAGATTTAAGTGCATTTGGGCCTTTCCAGTCAACATAAAGCACTCTCTTCTGCAAATGGCTTATTGTCCACAATGGTGTTTGGTCAGGCAGCAGATCCAAAGGGATAAAAGTTAATGATGGGAGCTGTTCTTTTTGTGGTAGGGAAGAGGATTTGACCCACATATTTATCAATTGTTGGAATGCTAAACAATTTTGGCATCTTCTTCAGCCATACCTTAGGTTAAAAGGCATCCCTCAGCTGGGGTCTAAAGAGATCCTGATTGGATGCTGCAACAGCATGTATCTTTCCCTCTGGCAAATATGGAGAAGCCATATTCTATGGTTGATTTGGCTCATCAGCAGAAACCAAACAATTTTTGGCAGTGGGAAAAAGAACTTTCTTATCCCTCTTAAGAAAACCCTGCTCCATACTGGTCAACAAAGTCTAAAGACTATTAATGATGCTCTGGACAGTAACTCTTCGGTGTACACTGAGCTTAGTAAGCATCAACCTCATAAATGGAGGGATCTCCTCTTGTCCTTGTACTCAGCTGAAAGATTCATCATGGTTTTATCCATGAATCACAATTTTCCCTATGATTACCCTTATGTGGTTCATTGTTGTTGGGAGGATTCATTCTTGTATTGACCACAAGCCCCCTTACCTTGTCTCCAGGGTTGGCTCTATGTAACCCCTTTGTGGGATCCTACCTCCGTACATAAATTGTAACACCTATAATTAACTTTATCCTCATTCTTGTTGCTTTCAAAATAATAATAATAATAATAATAATAATAATAATAATAATTTTAAAGAAAAAAAAGAAAAGCAAGAGATCAATTCATTATCATACTTGAAGGCTTGTCCTTGAGCTTGGCATAGGAGGATATCTTCTTCATCTAGAAGGAAAGAAGGGTATGTTTTCTTGATCTTCATCAAGGAGGGCAATGGCTAAGGTTATTTGTTTTTCATCCACCATAGTGAAGCCAGCAGCTTGAAGCTTATCTATACTTGGAGGAGATCATCTTCATATTATGGAGATTGTGGCATTATGAAGAAGAGCAGCAGCACTTTACCATGCTTATCATCATGCTTCTTTGTAATTTCATGTGCTTCATATTTGGAAAGTATGGCAAATATGTGGAGCTATGTGAGACATCCTAAACCACTCAAATGCCCAAAGCTCACAAATGCGGACCCAAAGCTATGTGAGACATACACACAAGAGAAGTCATTTGCCAAAGCATAAAGGGCAATGGCATCCACATGCACTATTACCCCTTGTACTTGCGCACAATTCGGTGGAGCAAGGCAAACTATGCAAGCACCAAAATAGCCTGCATAGAAATACTGAGGCTATGACCGGCTTGAAGAGCTTGTTGCCCTCAACAAGCGGGTTCGAACTTACAAAATTTTAGGGTTGATACAACTTAGTGTGATCAAAACGCCATACCCCACAATGGAGTGTCGACTCATAGGAGTCCACACCCAGTTCACAATCTCCAATCTTCTCAATAGTAGAGGTGAAGCTATACCTATAACCATTACGCGTCAAAGCTCTAGCATACATCCCTACAGTCATTATTTTCCTTAAGCCGAGCAATGGGATATATAAACCAAAAGGGATTGGATGGGAGAATAACTTCCTATCCTCAAAAGAGGATCCATCAAGGGCACTCTCTCTCAAATAAGGGAACTATTTCTCAAACAGGGCTTTCATATACTTAGGTATAGCTTCACCTAGGAAGGAAGCAACCAAGATGAACTTAGCTACTCCCCCCTAGAGTGCAGGCCAGGTGTAACCCAATGGGTCAAATGCACTCCGCGAGCCTCCTGTCCAAGGAGGATGTGGGTCAAGTCCACAAGAAACACAAGGCCAAACTTGTCAAGTTTAAACCAAGCATGTTCTAAGTAAGAACTGAAAACTTTGATAGACCAAGTAAGTTAATACTAACCCCACATACAAATCAAGACTCCAAAAGATGTGTGAAAATTAGTCCTTTGTTTACAAGAGCTTTTTCTAATAATGTGAGGACTAGTGCAAACCCTACCAAGCAACAACCTAAATGGGAGGGAATTTCCAAAAAAAACCAATTAGAAAAGGATAATCAATATCTTTGGTGTACGACTAAAATTTTGCATTAAGTCCAAAAATCCTTGTACTCATGGATGAATTTTGATTAAAGGAATATCCTTGGAAACAAAATACTCATTGAAATCCAAGCTTTTGATAACTTTCATTGATGAAAATCCCAAGCTTTTGATAAGTCTCATTGAACAAGAATCCAAGCTTTTGATAACTCTCTTTTAAGGTTATTAAGAAATCTAACCAATCTCCTTCAAATCTCATCATGAGATCTTCAGCCATAAATGAAATTGTTTATGGCACAAAATCACTCCAAACTTTGTTTCGAAATGGATATATCATGCATGCTTTAAAACATCATCTATATACATCAAGGAACATAAGAAGCTACCAAATGATGGTGTCTTCATAGTACCACAATCATCACTAATAATGAAACTCTCTACTTACCCACCATCAAAAAGCTTTCCGACGAGCTGATTTTCCAACAGTTGAACCCTCATTTAATTGTAAGTTTCATATTAACCTTTCAATATGTTCCAGGACTCTTTGGAATTGGAAGCATTATGAATCAAAGTGAGGACCGGATTCGAAGAGCTAGCGATGAGTGCACAAAGAGAATTGCCACTCGCAAACATTTTAAAGGTTCGGTTGCCACTCACGGACATTTGCATTTTCCCGTTGCCACTCACAAACATCTGCAAGGTTCGGTTGAATGAGTTGTTCAAGATTAGTAGGGCCTAGTGTAAGAGTTGGTTAAGGCTTAGTGCCAAGCACCACATCCAACTCATAAACATCAAAGATGGCAATATTTTGAGCTTCCACAAGGGGTGTGTATATATATATATATATATATATATATATATATATATATATATATATATATATATATATATATATATATATATATATATATATATATATACATATAACATATATATATATAATATATATATATATGTTATATGTATATATATATATATATATATATATATATATATATATATATATATATATATATATATATATATATATATATATATATATATATATATATATATATATATATATATATATATATATATATAGTCAGTCACACTTTGTACAGTTTTCTTGATGGTTTCAGTGGCTACAATCAAATATTAATTCATCCTGATGATAGAGACAAAACTGCCTTTGTCACTCCATGGGGCACTTATGTGTACACATGCATGGCTTTTGGGCTACGAAATGCACCTGCTTCATTTAATAGAACAATGTATTTGATACTCGGGAAATGTTGACAACTTTTTTGTGCATTTCTATGGATGACTTTTCAGTGTTCTCAGGCACAGATAGAAGAGCAGTAATCCAAGATTTTCACGATTACTTGGAAAATCTCAAGGAAATCTTTGAGCAGTGTCTCAAATTAGGTTTGAAGTTGAATCCTGCTAAATGTCATTTTTTGGTCACTAAAGGCACTCTCCTTGGTCACATCGTGTCTGCAAATGGGATAATTGTAGATCCAGCAAAGGTCACTGCTATCCTTTCCATGCCCATTCCACGGACTCCTAAGGAAGTACAAAGCTTTTTAGGCCATGCCGGCTACCATAGGAGATTTATACGGATGTATTCAGAAATAGCTAAGCCTCTGTCAAGGCTTACGAGTAAGAAGATTCCTTTCTCATGGAGTCCTGAGGTTGAAAAGGCATTTTGTGAACTAAAATTGAGGCTATGTACTGCTCCACTCTTAACTGTTCCTAACTGGTCAGTAGAGTTTCATGTGCATACAGATGCTAGTCTTCATGCAGTAGGAGCAGTTTTGGCTCAACCCTCCATGCCCAAGGTGTCCAAGGTGGATCAACCTATAGCTTATGCTAGCAGACTACTTACCAGAGCAGAAAGAAATTACAGCACTACAGAAAGGGAAGGTTTGGCTATCGTTTTCGCACTCCAAAAGTTTAGGCACTACCTTCTAGTGTGCACTTCATTGTCATATCTGACCATCAGCCCCTCAAATACTTAATTAATAAGCCTAGAGTAGCTGGAAGGATTTGGCGTTGGCTACTACTGTTTCAAGAGTATGATTTTGAGATTCATATTAGGCCAGGAAAAGAACACTACATGGCGGATCAGGTGTCAAGGACGGCTATGGGCGAAAAGGCGACAGGTATTAATGATGAACTTGTAGATAGTAGTCTCTTCGCGATAGAGACTCAAACTGAGTGGTATGGTGAACTTCTGCATTTTCTCACTTCTGGAAAATTCCCTGAGAACATAAAACCATTAGAAAGGAGGAGATTACTCTTTAAGGCCAAAACATATTCACTTATAAATGACCATTTGTATAAATATTGTCATGATGGTATCTTGAGAAAATGTGTTTATCCAGAGGAGGTGAATTTTTTGCTTGAAGCAGCACACAGTGAAGGGCATCTCAAAGGAGAGGAGTTGGCTTACAAGATTATCCACAGGGGATTATGGTGGCCTCATGTTTACAAAGATGCTATCAAGTTTGCCAAAGGATGTGATGTCTGCCAGAGATATGCTCCCAAGCCTAGTAGGCTGAATTTTCAACCATTAGTAATCTCCACGGGATGGCTACCTTTCGAACGATGGGGTCTTGATTTCATTGGACCAATCAGCCCAACTGGTCAACCTGGCGGTAAGAAGTATATCTTGATGGCCACATGTTATTCTACTAAGTGGGTAGAAGCTAAGGCTACTGCTGATTGTACTTCCACTACAGTAGCCAAGTTTATGTATAAAAGAATATTCTCAAGATTTGGCTGCCCACTTGAAGTCACCAGTGATAGAGGCACGCACTTTGGATTACTACGCAAATTAGCTTTTGACCATCAGAGTTCATGGCCACAAGCCCTCATTGGTGCAATATGGGATTTTCTAACAACCAGAAGGGGCACCACGAGAGAGAGCCCGTTTCTTCTAGTCTATGGGAAAGAAGCATTAGCCCCTTTTGAATTCATCATCAGAAGAGAAATTGAAGCAAAAAGAATTGATGTTGACCCTCACATTAGAAGATTGGTGTCATTGGAGGAATATAGGGAAACAGCTATGAAGAGGCTGCAGGAAAAGCAGGAAGAAAGGAAACACATTCATGACAAACACTTAAGGACCAATAAGGTGGAAGAGGGAGCTCTAGTGCTGATATATCAGATTCCAGCTCTACCAACTAAATTGGCACCAAAATGGTGAGGACCCTACAAAGTGCTGAGGATATTTCAACAAGGAGCAGTACAAGTAGAGGACCTACACGGTGAGAAATTGCCTTTGGTCAACATTTCCAGGGTGAAGGCTTACCTAGGGTGAGCACTTATCTAACAACATTTCGAGAAAAATCAATCATTGTACATACCCTAGTTCTCATTTCAACTTGTTTTGCCCATAGACAGTTCTAATGTTGTTCTTCGAAATTTTTAGCCAATATTGAAGAATTGCACCGAGACGGTGCAACATCTTGATGTGGGGGACTGTAATCGGGCAAGATTTCATCTGATTGTATGCCAGCCCAAAAAAAAAAAAAAAAAAAAAAGTCTTAGCACCCCTTCTTTTCGTCCTTAAGAGCTCACTGCTCCAGTTCCCAAGCGCATTTTTTAGAGGCCATTGGGTCAATCCACCTTGCCCAAGCATAGTTTCTAGGCTCTGATACCAATGTTATGAAGTATAGGAGATTTGAATTCACAACCTCTTGGTTAGGAGTGTGATGGGTTAATCACTTGCTCGAAAAGCGATGGTTGAGGATTACCTCCTAATTTTCCCTCTTAGGGTGTAGTTCAACTATCTCTTGCCGGTCAAGGGTGTGCTTCAACCATCTCCTACCTATCGTTCCCAAGAAAATAAAAAACCCTAATTAGGGTTTTGCTTGTAGCTTTTACAAAATTGCTTTTTGAATGGTACTCATTGTGAGTGACCTATTGATATATAATACAAGTATTTGGCATGTGTAGCTAGGTCAAAACCCAAACCCTATTTTTCAAACTTAATTTCAAAAGCACATTAGAAAATAAAAAGCAAGAGTGACACTTGTCAACATCCTATATAATCTTGATGAATTAATCCAATGACTTGTATTAGTTCCGCATGGCATTAGGAAAAACCACATATAAGCCCTAGTTTTAGGGCTCTTCGAAAAGGAAAAAACCCTTATTAGGGTTTTCACTTGGAGCTTTTATGAAATTTCTTTTTAGAGTCTTAGCATACAGCTTTTGTTGTATCTAGCAGAATCTATATAAACACCAAGTTAGTGTCACTTCTTATTGCTTCATGGAGCTCTCTTCTTGAGCTTGTGTCGAGGAAGGTGATCCTTCAACTTGGAGAGGTGAAGTTGCATGCCCTTCATCATCGACAAAGTGTACAACAGCTTAGTGCTTGTCTATTTGAGGAGATGATCTTCAACTTTGGAGTTTGTGGAGCTATGGGCATCTTGTATCTCTTGCATATTCTTTATGCTAACCTGTAACTTCATGTACTTCATCATGGAATGTAATGATCATATATGGAGCATAAATCGTTTTATCTCTCTCATGTTTTGTCTATTCTCCATCTTGTCTCTATTTTCTCTTTGTCTCTGTACGCATGGAATGTAATGATCATATATGGAGCATAACTCGTTTTATCTCTCTCATGTTTTGTCTATTCTCCATCTTGTCTCTATTTTCTCTTTGTCTCTCTACGTATTGATGGTGGCCCAAAAACCAACAATCTTAATTTCATTATCTATATATATATACACACACACACATATGTATATATATATATATATATATATATATATATATATATATATATATATATATATATATATATATATATATATATATATATATATATATATATATATATATATATATATATATATATATATATATATAGACATACATACATATATATACATATATACATATACACACACACACACACACTTCTGCACTGTGAGCAGGGGTGGAATTCACCTTATGTTCCACAATATGTTGCTTGATCCATCCTTGAGGAATTTCTGAAAACGGAAGGTTGTCTCTGCTCTCAGGCTCAAAATTAGGCCCTTGAGACTCAAAATTAGCCTCCCTCAAGGCTTCTTCAATTTTGTCAATTTTAGGCTTTCCCACCCTTTTGTAGAATTCTGCAGTGGTGCATCCTCTCAAAACTGGCCCATTTTGATCCAATGGACCAATTTGGTCCGATGGCCCAATTCGACTATTTGGGCCCCCTGAAGAGACTAACTCACTTCCTGCTACTTTTTGCTCGCTTCCTGCTAATTTTTGACCACCAAGACCATTTGTGAAAAAATGCCCAAATTTGATCTCCAAAAATTCTTTGACTTGGTCTGATGGCCCAATTTGACTATTTGGGCCTCCCGAAGATACTAACTCACTTTCTGCTACTTTTTGACCACCAAGACCATTTTGTGAAAAATGGCCAAATTTGATCTCCAAGGGCTCTTTCTTGATCTCAGTCTCTGTTTTCCTGCAAGGACTCACTTTTTCTCTTTTGTGAGTGCTTGAGCCTAAATTTTTATTTTTCGACTCTTTTTCCCTTCCCTGGGCTTCTTTTGCAAGTTCTTCATTTATTTCAGTAATCTCAACAGTGCAACACTCTGCATCACCCATCATCCAATTTAACAAATTTTCTTCTTCTTGGGGTACAGAAGGCATTACCTGAGTATCTACATATCTAGTTGTCTTGTTGGAGTCACATCCTTCTTCTAAGTGTACCTGTAAGTGGTTATTAGTCTCTGAGGAGATCCACATCTGGTTTCTTTCCCAATCTTGTAGTGCTTTTGCTTGCCTTAACCAAGGTCTTCCCAAAAGAAGAGGATAAGAGCTTTCCTGTGGCAGGGCAATCACAACAAAATCCAGGAGGAATTGACAACCTTGTACAGACATGTGTACCTTCTCAATGATGCCGAGGGGCATAACACGATGCTGATCTACTAATGTGACAGCAAAGGGTGCCGCCTTGGTTAGGTTCAGTTTGAGTTTCTTCATTGTAAAATCAGGCATCAGGTTGATGCCAGAGCCTCCATCTATAATGACGCCAGTCAGACCTTCATCATTTATGAACACAGATAGCCTTGAGCTTTGATAGTCTACCAAGGGTGCGGGCGGAAAGTCAACCATGAAACCATCTACACTTGGTGGTGGGCTTAAGTAGGCCGAGTGTATAACTTTCAATAAATCACTTCTTACTTTCGAATCCATATTTATGAGTTGGTACAAACTAACTTTGTGATGAATACTTTTCAAGATTTCCTCAATCTTGACCTCTTGTGTGTCTTCCTGAGAGCTTGCAGGTTCGTCCTTAAGGGAAGTAGTCACCCTATCATAGCTCCTTCAATGTCTGTTTGGCCCTTCCAATCAGCCTTCTTTTCCTCATCTCTATGTTTGAGTCCCTCTTGTTCCTCTCTACAGGTTGCCGCTTGCCTGGCTCTAGTCATCATGGGCACTGAAGAAGATGAAACAACATAAGACTGAGTGGTCATACCTTCTACTTGTGGGGAGACTGTAATCATGTGAATTGGAGCACGGCGGCTTCTTGGGCAATCTCTGGTATAGTGATCCTTGGCATTTGGACAATGCTGACAGGGAGGTGCACCTTCTAGTAGAGAACACCTGTTCTGCATATGGCCATACTCACCATAGCGATAACACATCAGTGGCCTATTATATCTAGGCCGAGTTAGATGGGTCTCTTCTCTATTAGGTGCATTTGAAGTACTAGCATAATACAAATCAAGAACAAGAGGGTTACCATGTTGTTGTACTCCCTTGAGGTAGTAGCAGTCTCTTGCTTCATGACCATCCTTGCCACAAAATTGACAGCTCACCTTGTTGGGACAATTAACATTTGAATGTCCATTTTTGCTACATATTGTACACCAAGCCTGCCTTCCTATGTCGTGTGTAGTGCGCAAATCTTCTAACTCACGACGAAGTTGAGCTACTTCATCAACATTGTGGCGCGATGGTGGTGGTATGACCTTCTCTTCTTGTTGACTCTGCTGCATTCTTAAAGTTCCCAACTCCTTCCTGAGTTGCTCAATAGGGTCTAAGTGTGATGCATAATTTGGTTGAGTATCTCCTTCGAAATGTAGCCTAGCTTCCTCAATGCATGATGCAGCTGCAACAAAATCATCCAGTGTTGCATCTGGTCGTAATAGTTCCCTCAGTTTTTGCTGAGAGGATTTTGGGAGGGCTTTTTCCACCCACTTTTTAACCAAGAAGTCTCCAGGTTGGGCAGGGAGTTTGGCTACTAGAGATTTTACTCTAGTCATTAGCTCAGGGAATGATTCCCCGGGCTGAAGCTTAAGATTTTCTAAATTATCAAGGGTCCGTTCAGTGGAGTTACCTGGTCTGAAGGTGTTGTTGAAGGCTTCCCATGTGCAAAGTGTCCTTCAGCATATTGTCTGAACCATCTATTAGCAACGCTCTCCAAGGTAGCTGGAAAGAGGGCTAGAAAAGCGTCATGTCGGTTCTGTAGCCCCCTACTCTTGCACAAGGATAAAAACCTTCGCACATGGTCATCTCGGTCCTCATGAGAAGCTCCTTTGAAGGTTGGAAATTTTATGTTGATTCGAGATAGAAGTGCGACTAAATCGTCTGCCATTCTCCTTGTGCTATTGTTGTGGGCAAGTAGTTCCTCTGATGATGAGGATGAAGATGAAGATGAAGAGCCAACCGGAAGTGGAAGAGGGTTGGGAGGTACCCTAGGAGGGGTATAATGAACAGTTCTTCTGTGGTAGCTCTTGATGGGCGTTTTAACTGGACTCAGAGATCCCCCCTTATGAGATCGGGTATGAGTCATAGACCACCACTCGATATGAACTCATAGATGAGAAAAATCTAATGTTCTCCTCAGCTTCTCTTTTGAGAGTGGGGTTGAAGCCAATTCAATGGACAAATTTAAGGGTAGTGGGGTACTTGCCGAAGATAGAGCTAACTTCTTGATGCTCCTTTCTGCATGAAGAGGTTCTCTGTCTACTCGAGTGTGGGTCATGTACCCACTCACAGGATGCAAAAAACCAAGAATAGTGTGACACACTCTATACTGCACTAATTATCTCACACAAAAATGCAAGGGTCCCACCGGGCGTGCCAAACTGTAGAGGGGGTAACCGGGTCTATACTTCCAGTACTCCTTCTACTCAAGGGAGGTTCTCCTAAGGGAAGTATACCTTGTAACATCATTGTGTGAGGTACTACTTGAGACGATAAACCAAGAAACAGTCAGAGAGTTACAAAGATGCTGAAAAGGCCAATTCGACTAAGAAAAAAAAAATTGAGCTAGTACACAAAAGACAAAATTGTCAACAGTACAACAGGTATGAACCTCGAAAGATGAACTCGGACATCTGAACACAGAGAAGGTATACAAGTGTGGTATACAATGCTATGAACTCCAGCTTAGAAGTGACTAACCCAAGATATCCAATCTCACTGTCATGCCGACTGCCCCCAACACTGAAGCTCTCACTCTGTATATTCTCCAACAGAGAAGCTTCTTCTATAGTGGGCAAAATCACATCAGTGAGCAGAGAATAATCAAGGAGAAGCCCAATTAGAACACTCTCAAAATACCAACAGTAACACAAGTAGACCCAAATTGACAAAAGCTAGAATCACAGAGAGACGACAGTGAGTGTGTCCCTTAGCTTACTAAATCTCTGTATATCTTTCCGAGTGAACCCTTCACTAACATATATCTCTGACTGTCTGTACGTACGTGTGTATGTATGTTTTTCAAACGAGTGCAAACTACTTCTTATATAGATCTTCGAGCCAAGAGAGAGACTTCTGCCAGATTCCATCATTTAAGGCACCATCACTGTTCACTGCACACGCGCGGCCAAGAAAGTTGCTTCCACCGAATCCCATCATTTACTGCACCATCTCCGTTTGCGCCGATCTGACAAAAGTGAGGGAAAGTGGAGTGAGAGCTGGCTAATTTTGGGTAGGTGGTCTAATTCTAGTATTGACAGCTAACTGACTCAAAAGCGTCTGAGGACTTCGGAATATGGCCTTGAATGCGAGACTCTTTCATGAATCAACACTTCATCACAAATCTGATAGCTGACTTGATTCTGACTTTATTCTCACGCCGAGGACAAATTTTGACTCAGGGACAAATTTTGAAGGCCAAATTTTGAGGGCTGAATTTTGAAGGCTGAATTTTTGGAGGGCTGAACTTTGAAGGCTAAATTTGGAGGGCTGAAATTTGGAGGGCTGAAATTTGAAGGCTGAAATTTGCAGGCTGAAATTTTGAAGGCTAAATTTGGAGGGCTGAAATTTGAAGGCTGAAATTTGGAGGCTGAATTTTGGAGGCTGAAATTTGGAGGGCTGAAATTTGAAGGCTGAAATTTGGAGGCTGAATTTTGAAGGCTGAAATTTGGAGGCTGAATTTTGGAGGCTGAAATTTGGAGGGCTGAAATTTGAAGGCTGAATTTTGAAGGCTGAAATTTGGAGGCTGAATTTTGGAGGCTGAAATTTGGAGGGCTGAAATTTGAAGGCTGAATTTTGGAGGCTGAATTTTGGAGGACTGAAATTTGAAGGCTGAAATTTGAAGGCTGAATTTTTTCTGATCGACAAAGATGAAATGAGGGCGAAACTGGAGCAGTGAGCTCTTAAGGACGAAAAGAAGGGGTGCTAAGAATTTTTTTTTTCTTTGGGGCTGGCATACAATCAGATGAAATCTTGCCCAATTACAGGTATATACGAGTTTCTGTTCGCCAGTATAAGAGTCTCGAAGTCTGCTATAGGTCTAATGGAATTTGTCTGGGCAATTTCGTTCAACTTTTTGAGATACATTCAATTTTCTGCATCAAGGTATTTTAGTCACCGACCATGGTTGAAAGCAGTGATGTATTCCGTATGTTGGTTGTTCAGGATAAGTTAGATGATACCAACTACCCGTTATGGGCTTATATGATGCGACATGTATTGGTTGCAAAAGGACTGTGGTACATTATGCAGGGTGTTGAAAAACATCCTATCACACCTGCAACTCTTACAACTGCAGGTATAGAAGCTGATGTAGAAGGTGTCGAAGATGATGATATTCTGCATATTCTTGTTCGTGCTGCGGTTTTTGTTGCACCTAGTGAAGAGCAAATTCGTTGGGATGGCAGAAATGCCCAGGCACATGCATTGATAGCCTTGTTTGTCAAATGTGCCATTATTCCTCACATTCGCTCTTGCAGAACAGCTAAGGATGCTTGGGATACACTTACCACATTGTAACAAGCTAGGAATGAGGCTCGTGTTGCTTACCTCCGAAAACAGTTGGAGAGTGAGCACATGAATGAAGGTGATTCTATGGACAGTTTTCTAACAAATAAGGTTATACCAGATAGCTCACTTGTGCAGACCGTTCTGAATGGTCTTCCTGATTCATATCAGAGTTTTGCTTCTACTCTTCGGTTAATGATGAAAGGCCATCCAAATGCCTTGTCATTTGAGGAGTTAGTTTCTGTTATGTTGCAGGAAGATCAGTCCAGGCAGAACAGGTCCATTATGTGTGGTGCAGATCAAGCTTTCTTGGCTAGTCAGAAGGGCAAAGGAAAATGGAGCTCTTCAACTAGTAAGCAGAAATCTACAAATGTTGCACATTTGAAGAAGGAAGATAAAGATGAGAAGAAATCTGAAAAGCAGAAATTGTTTTGCAAGTACTGTAAAGGGAATGATCATATCATAAAGAACTGTCCAAAACTGGCTGCTAAAGAGGCAAAGAAGAAAGAGGCTAGAATGATTGTTGTAGAGGCCTCTACACCAAAAACAGAGTCTGCTAATCTTGTGCACGAAGAAGAATGGAAGTTTAGTATTGTCTGCAGTTTTGACCCATCTTCTTATGAGCAGTGCATGTCTACAGTAGACTCAGATGTTTGGTAATTTGACAGCGGGGCGACCAAACATATTACCTCACAGTGTAGTTTCTTCTCTTCACTCGTGCATGCCCCTACAGGGAATACTGTTACATGTGCCAACAACTCCTCTTATCCTGTTATGGGAGTTGGTAAGATCATTTTGACTACTGCTGATGGTAGTTCTTTCACTTTGTCAGATGCTTTATTTGTGTCAGGGATCAAGGAGAACCTGTTATCAGTTTCTGCATTAGCCAAGATTGGCTTGGTTGTGAAATTTGTTGATGACAGGTGTACAGTTCATGATCTCTCAAATGGCGATGTGATTATTGCTTCTGGCATTTTATGTCGTGGGCTATATAAGCTCATAGACTATGAAAGATCTGTGAATGATTCGGCATGTGTAGTACATGATTCTCACGCTATGTCAGATGCAAAGCTTTTGCATGCACACTTTGGTCATCTGAATTTTGCTAGTTTGCTATGCCTGCAGAAATCTATAATGGTGTTCTCTTTGCCCAAACTTGAGGCACCTAGAAAACATGTTTGTAAAGGATGTATTTTGGGCAAAATGCAGCGTTCCTCATTTCCAAAAGGTGGTTCAGTTCAAGCTACTTAGAAATTGCAGCTTGTACATAGTGATGTTTGTGGTCCTATGCAGACATCTTCTTTTGGAAATTATCTTTACTTCGTGACTTTCATTGATGATTTTTCTGGGCATGCATGGGTATATCCATTGAAGGCAAAGTCTGAAGTGTTCATGTGCCTCAAACAGATTTTGGTTTTGGTTGAAAATCTGTCAGCATGTAAAATGGGCACCCTTCGTTCAGATCGAGGAGGGGAATATATGTCTTCTGATTTTAATGCATTTCTGACTAAACATGGGATAAAACACCTGTGTACAGTGCCATACACATCAACAGAATGGAGTTGCTGAACAAAAGAATAGGTCACTCATGGAGATGGCGAGGTGTATGGTCAAGAATCAGGGTTTACCACATAGTTTCTGGCTTGAGGCTGTCATGTGTGCAACATATGTACTGAACAGGTGTCCCACTAAAGCGTTGCAGTCTATCACTCCATATGAGGTTTGGCATGATCGCAAGCCATCTCTTGCTCATCTGCATGTTTTTGGTTGTTTGTCATATGCATTAGTGCCTGAACAACATCACATAATATTGGATGATAAAGCACTAAAATGTATTTTTGTTGGGTACAATTCTGAAATTAAAGGCTATCATATGTATCATCCACAGACTACACACATTCTTGTTAGTCGTGATGTTGTCTTTGTGGAAGATGCTATTCAACCATTGCTTTCATGTACTAAGGAGACATCTGTTAGCACCAAAGACATGTATGATACTTTGCTGCCTCTTTTTACAAGTGGACAATCTAGTGTTGGTCCCTAATGAGGAAATTTCTTAGCCTTTGCAGGTTTCATGTGATGATGCAGATCATTCCATTTCTTATGCAGATCATTCCATTTTTTATGCAGATTTACATGATGCACTAGTTGATGAGAGAGCTGATATTGAGTAGGCAAAAACTATGCCAAAATGGTTGGTGCAGACTTTGTGTGACAACAAATTAGATGCACCTCTGTCATATCGTACTCGTTCAGGCTCTCATAGTGCCTCTTTTACATCAGATTGCTATGCTATGGCTGCATCTAGTCTCTGTGATGAGAATGAGCCTGTTTCATTTGATGAAGCACAAAATTCAGAAAAATGGATGGCTGCTATGCAATTTGAATATGATGCTATAATGAAGAATGGTACTTGGTCTTTATGTGACTTGCCTTCTGGCAAGAAGCCATTGGGACCTATGCAATCTTAAATGAAATTTTATCTTATAACATTATCATTTTTAAAGTTTTTAGAAGCTATTTACTTGAAACTTATATAAAAAGTTTTATAGAATAATCATTGTTAATCTTTGGAGAGAAGTATTCTCCCCCTCCATCTGACCTTAGTCTCTTCAAAGTTTGACCTGTTTTATTTTCTACAAGTGCTATATATTTATTGAAACAAGAGAACACTTCATCTTTATGCTTCAAAAAATATAGTATTGTCCATCTGCTACAATCATCAATGAATGACACAAAATACCTCGATCCAGAGATTGAAAGTTCCTTGCTTGGCCCCCATACATCTATATGGACTAGCTTCAATAGGTCTCCATGAATGCATCCCTTCTTTGTGAATGGTTGTCTATGAGACTTGCCAAATTGACAAGCACTACATTTTTAAGTCATGTGTTGTTTGGAGATATTTGGTAAACCAAGCCCACTCTGATCCCTACTGATTTGCTTCATAGGCCTTTCACCTATATGAGCTAACCCCTTGTGCCAAATTTCTAATTCTGGTAAGGTTTGACTACCATAATTGAACAATGCAATGTTCCTAGTATCTTGGAGATCAAAAGTAAATAGTCTGCCTGACTTTTCTCCTTTTGCTAGCCTCTTGAATCCCTAATGTCAATCCTCAACAAATTCTCCATTCTTTGTGAATCTGACCTGCAGTCCTTTCTCAACAATCTGATCTACACTTATGAGATTTTTGGTGATAGTTCACACATATAATACCTTCCGCAATAGGTTCATATTACCATATGAAGTCTTCACATTTCCTATCTTCTACATTGGATGCCTTGTGTCATCTTCTGTTTCGAATTCATGTCTATTGTGTGTTTTTTTTTTAATTGGTAATGTGTATGGGAATTGTATTGCCTATGAAAATGCATGTAGACATAAGATGGTACTTGAAATTCAAAAATCTACCATTACTATGACCGTTCACCTTTGCACTTGAATTTCAGAAAAGATGGGATGAAAACATAATTTGATCAATCAAGACATAGTCTGTTATGACCAAATTAGGTGTGAATCACCTCTTGTAGTTGATGAAGGCATAAGGCCATGGCTCTAATACAAGGGTTGCATGGAGAGAGAGGGAGACTATATTAGTTGTGTAGTTGGGAGGTGAAACATAGGATCTCTCATATGTGCTATTCTTGGATTTCGTATAGTTGAATCTCTCTATTTTTGGATGTCTTCTCAAAAGGGGGGTTTAATGTGACAAATGTCACCCTAGGGCTAATGTGTGGTTTTTTCTAATGCCATGCAGAACTAATACAAATTGTTGCGATCAATGTGCTTTTCAAATTAAGTTTGAAATTAGGTTTTGGCTTTTGACCTAGCTACACATTGCCAAATACCGAAGTGTTATATATCAATAGGTAACTCACAATAGTACTATTCAAAAAGAAATTTCATAAAAGCTACAAGCAAAAGCCTAATTAGGGTTTTTTTTTTTCTTGGGAACAATAGGTAGGAGATGGTTGAACCATGGAGTGGTTAGCCCATCACACTCCTAACCAAGAGGTTGTGAGTTCAAATATCCTATACTTCATAACATTGGTATCAGAGCCTAGAAAGTAGGCTTTGCAAGGTGGATTGAAACAATGGCCTCTAAAAAATGCGCTTGGGCACCCTATCATGTGAAAGTGTACTAAGGAGGAAGGCGGCACTTTGAGAACTCTATCCAAGAGAGATTGGGGCATATCTCTCAATCCGTATGTCATAATATTGAAGTGTGTAAGATACCTCTGGAAAGCTCTAGGAATGAACTCTCCAACTCTATTGAGCTAGGAAGTGTGAAGACCTCGGTAGACCATGGGTGATACTTGATTGAGGGTTCAAGATACCAAACATTGGTGAGAAAGAGGTTCAAGATATTGAGGTTGAGAACAAGGGCTCAAGACACCAAGGTTGTGAACAAGAAGGTTCAAGAAACCAAGGCTGAGGGCAAGGGTTCAAGAGACCAACGTTGCAAACCAGGTTCAAGAAACTATGCAAGCTTGAGGGCATCCACTCAAGGGTACCTAGGGAGTTCAAGGAGTTGATCATCAAGGCTAAAGGGATACAAGTGTAGATCATTGAGGAGAATGAATGACCAAGGGGGAAAGAATGTAATAAAGTGATATGTGGGAGGTGGTTGAACCACACCCTTGACCCACAAGAGATGGTTGGACTACACCCTAAGAGGGAGGATAGCACTGGTGGAGAGGGTGGGAGGGAAGGGGAAAACATACCCTTGATGTCAATTGGATTAACCCAAAATGGGCTCAAGATGTTAATAATGTTGCCAATACTGGTGTGAAATTCCTCTCATCCAAAGGCTTTCCCTAAGCTCGTGCTCTGATATCACTTGAGATGTCCTCGACCCCCTCAAATGCCCGAGACCCATGAACAAGGACCTAAGGCATGCACAAGAAAAAATGTACACGCAAGATAAGTCATTTGCCAAAAGAAAGCTTTATATTACTTTCACACAAAAGTACAACAAGATGACAAAGAGGGTTTGGTAAGGGACAATGGCATCCAAGTGCACTACTACCATTACTATTGGTTAGATTGTGCACAATTCGATGTCGTAGCGCAAACCATGCATGCACCAAAATAGCCTAGGTAAAAATGCATGGGCTATGACACTATGCTGCTTTCTATGTCTCATTTTCTTGTCTATTCTTCGTCATGTATTTTCTCTATGTCTTTTTATTAATTTCTGGACCTTAAAAACAATTGGTATCAAGACAGGTGAAAATAGTGCACATAGAGAATAGTGCAGCATGTAGAAATATAAGAGCTATATGGAAAACACAAGTCAAGTTCGGTTCAATAGGTGACAACAAATCCTTCAACAAGGGAGTTTTCATATACTTGCTTAGTATATGAACCAAGGGAAGTCAACCCCAAGAGGGGTCATATCAATCCTATTTGATTGCACAAGCAATCATTCAAACATTTTGCAAATTAACCTATTATTATGACATGTTATGTTCATATTTGTTTCAGATATTTATGAAGAACATTACTTTGATAGGCAAACAAAAGTGAAGTAGTGTTCAATCAATATTCAACCTTCTAGTACTCCTTGTGGTTTACCACTTAACAATATGTTGGAAGTTGTCATGTTCTGTCACGAGGAAGGAGATAAGAAAGAGAGCTTACACACACACTCTCACACTCAAAGAGGAGCACACACACAGATTGAGGCAAGGAAGAATAATCTTCTTCTTCTATTACATAAAAGGAATGTAAAAGAATGACCTAAAAACAAGAATACAACAAGTGAAATATATAAAGAATAGTACATAAGGAAAATCCTAATGTCCGCGTATGAGTGAGCTGGCAAAAAACAAATGTGCCATCACTCTCGGTAGATAAATCTAATAAAGCTCAATGAAGTGTCCCTCACATATACCAACGTGACCACTATACATGTGAGAGAAATGAAAAATGATATGTGTCATCCTGGATCATCACATGTTGAGCTTGATATCTCAACACTCCCCCTCAAGCTCAACGTCATATTGTGTAATCCAAGCATCTCCCGAAACTTCTTCAACTTCTCGGCTCCAAGTGCTTTAGTGAAAATATCAGCAACCTGGTCATCTATCCTCACATAAACAAGATCAATATCACATGCTAATACCTTCTCTCTGATGAAGAGATAATGTACCTCGATATGCTTTGTTTGGGCATGAAAAAC
This sequence comes from Ceratopteris richardii, assembly GCA_020310875.1. NCBI lineage: Eukaryota > Viridiplantae > Streptophyta > Polypodiopsida > Polypodiales > Pteridaceae > Ceratopteris > Ceratopteris richardii. The sequence continues at coordinate 3,181,028 of CM035410.1, forward strand.
AGGATTTTGTGCTAACTGTATGTTGCTAAGATTATTACAATAGATGGTGATAGGATTTTGCACTTCCACACCTAAATCTGCAAGTAGCATCTCAAGCCATGATGCTTCACATATTGCCATTGAAGCACCTCTATACTCAGCCTCTATACCCAAAAGCAACAATGGGTTGCTCCTTGTTGCTCCATGTAATAGTTGCACTCCCAAGTGAGAATAGAAAGCCACTAGTAGATCTTCTATCTAGAATGCGACCAACCCAATCTGCATTGGTGTATCCATGAACCTTCAATTCTATACTAGCTTCATAAAACAATGCATAATCCAAAGTAGCACTCACATAACGTAGAGTGCACCTCAGAGCATCTAAATGTGGCTTCTTGGGAACCTGCATAAATTGACTTTCAAGTCCAACAATGTAGCTTAGATCAAGCCTTGCAATTGTGAGATATATCAAACTTCCCAAAATTTTCCTGTACATAGTAGCATTTTCTAATGCTTCACCTGATGTAGTATCCAACTTCAAATTCTGATCTAATGGCATAGAAATTGGATTACAATCAGCCATACCATACTTTTGTAGCATATTCAAGGCATATTGACTTTGCAACATCCATATACCTGTTTTTGTATGTATAAACTCAATGCCCAAGAAATAGTGCAGCACACCAAGATCTTTCATGTCAAATTCTTGCATAAGAAGCTGCTTTACCTCTTTGATGCTTTCTTCATTGTGACCACCTACAATTAAGTCATCAACATAAATAGCGACAATCGTGATGACATCATCACCCTTCCTTGCATATAGTGAATGATCTGCATCACACATAGAAAACCCAATGGTGGTTAAGTAATCAACAATCCTTGCATGCCATGCACAAGGAGCTTGCTTAAGCCCATACAAAGCCTTTTGCAACCTGCAAACATATTCCGGGTGCTTTGAATCTTCGTATCCTGGTGGCTGGTCCATGTATACTTCTTCCTGTAACTCACCATGTAGAAAAGAATTCTTCACATCCATCTGATGCAAACTCCATCCTTTTGTTGTAGCGAATGCAACAAGTGTTCTGACAGTAGACATTTCAACTACAGGGCTGAATGTTTCCTCATAATCAATGCCATATGTTTGTGCATAGCCTTTTGCTACCAATTGTGCTTTATACTTGCTTATGCTACCATCAGCATTGTGCTTTACCTTGTAAACCCACTTGCAGCCTATGGGTTTCTTTCCTTGCGACCGTGGAACCAGCTTCCATGTATCATTTCCATAAAGTGCAGCCATCTCCTAATCCATAGCTTTTTTCCAATCTGCATTTCCAATTTCATCTTCAAAACAAGAAGGTTCAACATCTTGTATTACCTTTATCATGTAGGCACAATGACGAGCCATGTAACTATCATATGTCAATCGCTACACTGAGTTCCGCATCCTCCTAGATCTTGTTGAAACTAGGTCACTTCTCCTTGTATCATCTGCATGTGCTTGTCTTATTCTTGGAGTCTTCACAGAGGGCAATCCAAGTTCTTCATCAAGACTCTTTTATGAACCGCTTGAATCTCCATCAATGTCTTCAAAACCTGTACATGTTTTAGTACCGGTAGAAAGCTTTTCTTTACCTTTCTTGGATGTATTTGATGAATTTGTTGGACTAAAATTTCCATGCAACCTTCCACTCCATGGATTTGAGTTGGAACTATTGCTTGGTGTTGCATCTAGTCCACTCAAAACTTGAGATTCTACACTTGATTTTTCAGCATTTTCTTTGTCATTTGATTCAAGATTAATTCCATCTTTGGCATCTGCATAGAAGCTTGACATTTCATCAAACACCACATCTCTGCTTACCTTCACCTGTCATGTGAGTGGGTTATAACATTTATATCCCTTTTTCTCAAGTGAGTATCCAATGAAGATACATGTTTCTACTTTTGGATCAAGCTTTGTCCTCAACTCATTTGGAAGATGTACATATGCAATACAAGCAAATACTTTCATACGTGATAAGTTTGGCTTTTTACCTGTAAACTTCTCTTCAGGTGTAACTTGATGTATAACAGCAGTCGGAGTTCTGTTCATGATGTATATAGCAGTATGCACAGTTTTTGCTCAATAACAATGAGGCATATTCTTCTCAACCATCAAAGCTCTTGCTATTTCTGCAATATGTCTATTTTTGCGTTCAGCAATGCCATTCTGTTGTGGTGTGTACCTGCATGAAAACGGACGTCAAATTCCATGACTTTTAAGAAAATTGTTGAACTCATTTGACATTTATTCACCTCCTCCATTAGATCTTAATATATGAATATACTTTCATGTCTGCTTTTCCATCAGAGCCTTAAAATTCTGGAAGTGAGTGAACACCTCACTCTTCTCTTTCATGAAATATACCCATTCTTTTTGTGTATGGTCATCAATGAAAGTAACATAAAACCTGCAACTGCCCATAGATGTGGTCTTTGCAAGTTCCCAAACATCTGTATGTACTATTTCTAGTACATTATCACTATTATGCTTGTCATGCAAAAATGATGCTCTTGATTGTTTACCAAATTGACATGTTGCACATACCTTTTGCGTTTCTGCAACTTTGAAATTTGGTAGTCCATTGACAATCTCCTTGGACTGCATCAATTCAACCTCTGTAAATTTGCATGTCCAATTCTTTTGTGCCATATCTCTACATCAACAATAAATCCTGCACCTTTTGCAAACATGGCTGCATTCATTTCAAGAATTTTCATGTTTAAGGTAAACATCCTACCCACTTTGTTTCCCTTGGAAATCAATCATCCATCATGCTTGTACTCTTCTACATATAACCCATCAGCATTGAACCTAACTTGTAATCCCTAGTCAACCATTTGTCCAACAGAGACAAGATTCTTTGTTATATTTGAAACATGTAGGACATCAACAAGATGTTTTACCTTCCCATCCTCCATAGACAATGCTATGTTTCCTATATGCTCGATAGGGTGTGCTGTGTCATCACCTATTTCAACATATCTAGAAACTGGCAATTTTTGCAAACTACTAAACCATCTTGCATGACTAGTCATGTGATTTGAAGCACCTGAATCAACATACTAGACATTACCATTTGATTTTGAAACATTAGCAGACATCGTATTCATCATATGATGTTGAACCATGAACAGCTTCTCAGAGTCATCTGCACTTGTGGATGCATAGTTGTTTTGTTGCCTTCTGTTATTTTGATTCTTCAACCTGCAATCACATTCAAAGTGTCCAGGTTTATGAAAAGTCTAACATCCTTTATTGTCATTACCTGAATCATTTATTTGGAAATTTTTGCGACCTCTTTGGCTCCCCCTGCCTCGAAATTGTCCTCTACCTCCTGCATGATTCTATTGTTGTCCTTGATCTTGGTTATTGTGTCCTTTGACTCTTCCTTTGCCAGAGTAGAATACCGGCTCAGAAATAGGTTTTCCTTGTGAGTTTGAATCCTCACCAAGATTCTTTTCTTCAATAATCAACATGGATACCATATCAGCAAAATTCGAAATATTTTCCATGGTTTGTATAGAAGTTCTGATCTGCTTATATGAAGCTCCTAAACCACGAAGGCACACTTCCAACTTATTAACATCATCTACATTCATGCCAATAGATGGAACTAACTCAGATATGCTTTTAATTTTCAAAGTGTACTCACTTACCGACATGCCCTTCTTTTCCAATGTGTGCAGCTTGTCCTTGAGTTGCAATTTCTGTGCCTTTGTATTGGTCTCATACAATGTGACCAAACTGTTCCATGCCTCTTTCGGAGTCTTGGCATCTTGTATGTGCCCAATCATGCTATCCTGTATGCTAACATATTCTTTTGCTCCTTGATTACATTCCTCATATGATCTTAACTGGTCTGTAGTCTCATTCCTCTCTGGTAACTGTGGAGCATTTGGGTTCTCTCCTTCGATGTACTTCCAATAGCCTTTTCCCATCAGGAAATTCTTCATATGGAATCTCCAAGCATGGAAGTTGTTATTGTCCACCTTATCACTCATAAGCTGACTCATTCCATCTGCATTTGCCATTTCTATAGCAAGTCAAAACGCTGCAAAACACTACAAGCAATAGTTTTGCTTGAATGTTGTCGCAATATAGTGTGACAATTCGATCTTAGAAAAACACAGTTTTCATGTATCAACAATACATAGAATTGCTTGAAATTCTGAGTCTGGAATATATGAGTGTTGTCGAATAGGATACAAGTTACAGTTTTGCAAACTCACCTAGTTTTTCTATGGGCCCCACCTTGCAGGCTCGAAATGGAGGTCGAGATGGCTCCGAAACTCTGATCTAACAAAAATGAGTGACCCTAAAGGGATAAATCGCGAAAAAATTTTGAGGCCTTCTACCTTCACACCAATTTTTGTAGAAATCTGAGGTCATTTGTGAATTGCGCTTTCTCCACGCCTTCTCTTGTACTCTTCATCGTTGGCCTTCTTCACAAGGTCTCTATAGCCAACTTCGCTTTGATACCATGTCATGAGGAAGGAGATATGAAAAAGAGCTCACACACACATACACTCTCACACTCTCACACTCCAAGAGGAGCACACACATAGATTGAGGCAAGGAAGAATCATCATCATCTTCTTCTTCTTCTATTACATAAAAGGAATGTACAATAATGACCTAAAAATAAGAATACAACAAGTGCAATATATAAAGAATAGTACAGAAGGAAAATCCTAATGTCTGCGGATGAGTGAGTTGGAAAAAAACAAATGTGCCATCACTCTCGGTAGATAAATATCATAAAGCTCAATGAAGGGTCCCTGACATATACCAACATGACACTATACATGTCAGAGATATGAAAAATGATACATGTCATCTCAAATCATCACATGTTGAGCTTGATATCTCAACATGTTCAACATGGTGGTCATGAGGGAAGAATCAATTGAGCAAGGTGGTCAAGCCGAAAGTTTGAAGGCCCGAGGAACAGATGTTTCTTCTATACTTCCTAAAGAGTTCAGAGACTTAATTACAAGGATAACACATAGAGAACTCTTGCCACACATCACGACCAATAGGTAAGATGGCTTTAAAACAATTGCTTAGCCATTTGGAAACATCTGCAAGAGATATATTACAAGAAGCAACTATAAATCTTGCTTTGATTGGATTCTTATGGAAGTTCCAAACTCTATATAAAAATGGTAAACTTGGACACAATTTGAAACCATAAGATTTACAAAATCTTGATGATTTGAAATAACTTCTACAAAAGAGACCTTACAAGCACTATAATTAGAGGAGTGAAGTTCTTTCATAAGGCATTCTTCATCAGACTATTTGTAAGTAAAAAAAAACTATTAAGGTATTTATCTAGATAAGATATTAAAAAGTTTTCATCAAAAATTTTAAGTGAAGTCAAATCACTTCCTCATAAGCTATGTAATAAAGAAGAAATTTTCTCTAAAGCTAAATCAACCTTCATAGAAACTTTCTTCATTACCAAATATTTATATAAGACAATTTATGAAAATCTTTAAAACAAAATTACTAGGGCATTTATCCATATAGTAAATTACGAAGTGTTTATGAAAAATTTTAAGTGGAGTCAAATCACTTTTGCTAAGCTACCTAACAAAGGAAAATTTCTCTCTAGACCTTAATGAGACTTCATAGAAACTTTCTTCATTACCAGAGATTTCCAATGTCTCAAAATTCCATGAATACCTAGAGATTTCTCAAATCTTTAAAAAATTGTATACATGCATGCATACATACATACATACATACATACATACACACATATATATATATATATATATATATATATATATATATATATATATATATATATATATATATATATATATATATATATATATATATATATATATATATATATATATAGAGAGAGAGAGAGAGAGAGAGAGAGAGAGAGAGAGAGAGAGGATCGTTCTCTTCGAAGTTATAATGGAGCTTGTCAAGTTTAAACCAAGCATGCTCTAAGTAAGAAGTGAAAACTTTGATAGGCCAAGCAAGTTAATACTAACCCCACATACAAATCAAGACTCCAAAAGAGGTGTGAAAGTTAGTCCTTTGACTCAAATTTACAAGAGGTTTTTCTAATAATGTGAGTACTAGTGCAAATCCTACCAAGCACCAACCTAAATGGGAGGGAATTTCCAAAAAAGGCAACTAGAAAAGAATAATCAATATCTTTGGGATACGACTTGAGTTTTTCTTTAAGTCCAAAATACTTGTACTCATGGATGAATTTTGATTAAAGGAAAATCCTTGGAAACAAAATACTCATTGAAATCCAAGCTTTTGATAAGTTTCACTGATGAAAATCCCAAGGTTTTGATAAGTCTCTTTGAACAAGAATCCAAGCTTTTGATAACTCTCTTCTAAGGTTATTAAGAAATTCAACCAATCTCCTTCAAATCTCATCATGAGATCTTCACCCTTAAATGAAAATTGTTTAAGGCACAAAATCACTTCAAACTTTGTTTCGAAATGGGTATATCATGCATGCTTTAAGAAATCATCTATATATATCAAGGAGCATAGGACGCTACCAAATGACGGTGTCTTCATAGTACCACAATCATGACTAATAATGAAGTGCTCTACTTACCCACCATCAAAAAGCTTTCCTACAAGCTGATTTTCCAACAGTTGAACCCTCATCTAATTGTAAATTTCATATTAACCTTTCAATATGTTCCAAGACTCTTTGGCCTTGGAAGCATGTTGAATCAAAGTGACGAGTGCACGAAGAGAATTTCCACTCACGAACATTTTCAAGATTCGGAAGTAAAGGACAACCAACTCAAGAAGAACAAGAGAGATTAACAACATGGTGCTCAAAGGATGCTCTAACAAGGTCATATATTCTTAACTCAATCTTTGATTTTTTACTTTCACACATAAGGAGTTGCAAGACTTCACAAGAAACTTGGAATGCTCTTGAAGCATTCTTCTCATCAAGTACCAAGGCAAGAAACAATCAACTATGGATGGAGTTCACCATACTCAAGAAGATGCCCCAGCAAAATGTGACTGGTTTTGTCACCAAAATGAAGGCTATAGCAGACCAACTTGGAAGCATTGGAGAAATCATTGATGAAGAGTAGATAGTAAGGCAAGTGATCAATGGAATAAAAATAGATGACAAATGGGAAGCCTTCACCACAACCATGGACCTCTACATGGACATGCAGGTTCCTGATTTCAACACCCTCATGGGACAATTGTTCACACATGAGGCAAAGCTTATGAAGAATGGAGACAACTCAAAAGGTAATCAATCCTCTACCCTCCATACAGATAAAAACAAGAACAAAGACATCAAAGGTAAAGGTAAAAGGTATGATGATGAAGGTAGCACCTCTCAAGCAAACTTTGCAGGTAGAGGTAGAGGCTCAAGAGGAAGAGACGGATGTAGAAGCCAAGGCAGGGGGAGAGCTCAAAGCTCATCACCATGTGCCATATGTGGCTTAACTTATCACATTACTGAGAATTGTTTCAAGAATCCTAGAATCCAAAGAGGAAGAGGTTACAACATAGGAGACTATGGAAGCTCAAGAGGTAGATTCAACAATAACAACAATGGTTACAACAACAACTCATACAATAACAACAACTATCAAGGAGGATATAGAGGAAGGAGAAACTACAACAATTATGTAGACGATCAAACTCAAGATAATTTGTTACCTCTAATGAACATGACCATCAAGCAAGGTAAAACAAATGAACATGTATTCTATATAGACTCAAGTTGCTCAAACCATGCAGCGGGGAATGTAGCTCTACTCTTAGACTTGGAGGATCCAAAGAATAGACCTGAAGTCCAAATAGGAGATGTCACATAAGGATTGTTAGACTGTCCAATGTGACATGGTTCAAAAAAAACCAACACATAACTAAAACCCTCTTCAAAAGCAATTCAATGATATATAACACAAGCATTTGGAGCAGATTTTTAGGGTCAAAAGTCAAACGCTAATTTTTGGTCAATAACTCAAAATAGATACAAGTTCAATAAAAGGTCAAAATTTTATTTGACACTTAGCACCATCTAATTGAAAGCATCCAATGGCTCATATTAATTCAACTAAAAGCAATTGATAATAAAGAAAAGCTAGGGAATGATGATTTTGAAATTTATGGAATTATGAGCTTTTTGCTTTTCAAAAAACTCAATGATACCTTTCTGCCCCCTTTAAGCTTTGTAGATCTATTAGACAAGGTTGTCCCCTCGCTTCCTTACTCTTTGCTATTGCTAGTGATGCATTAGGGTGGCTTGTGAAAAGTGAAATGGAAAATGGTAATATTCAAGGGATTTTCATTGCTGATTCTCATTCCCCTCTTGCTCTTCATATGTTTGCAGATGATACTAATATGTGCACCAATGCTGATCCTAAATCTGCTGCTTCTTTTTTTTGCATGTTTTTTGTTTAGCGAGTGGTTCTAAGATTAATCATCATAAAATTGGTTTTAATCCTTCTAATAACTTGGGCCTAAAAGTGTGTCTAGTGCTGGTTTTCAAATCTTATAGGAACATATTGTCTTCAGATTGGTGGGTATACCCATGGGATTCAAAGTTTCTTACAAGCAAAGATGGGATTGGGTCCTAGAACAATTTAGGAAAAAGGTCTTCAGGTGGTGCAAGTCTCACTCCTCTTTGGCTCACATGATTTTTTTTCTTAAGCATTACTTGCTGCCTTGCATCACCTATTTCTTATCTTGTTGGATGCCTTCAAAAAATCAATTGAAACAGGTTTCAGCTCTGGCCAGAAGGTTTTTATGGAGAGGCGATGATCATATCAATAGAATTTCTAAAGTAGCTTGAGACACATCTAGGCTGCTTTGCTCAAAAGAAATATTCACCTCTTCTTTGTTAAAGGTTATAAATCTTAGGTCAACAATCACTTGTGGGATGTAGTTGTGTCTCCCCAACAATTATGTCATGTGCAGTGTCCTAACTTGCAGGTTATGGAAGGCTTGAATGAAGGTAAAAAGTCTATATGTTCCTAGTAAAGATTCCGTTTCCAATTTCAATTTCTTCATGCAAGAATTCCAGTGGCATGGATGGGTGGCCTTGAGGAATAATATGCAGCAAACCATCAGGGAACTCAAGTGCTTCAAGATTGGGATCAAGGAGTGGAACTAGCTTTTTTAGGAACGTAAGATCATCTCTGATGAACAATGTTTTAATCTAATTCCTTTATATTCTACTTATATATAGGTGGCACTAATGTACAAGCATCTTCTGTCTCTCAAGATGGAAGAGTGCAGAGTCCAGCATTTAAATATCCAGATGGTTGCTGCTGATATGTGGAAAGCTTTCAAGAAAGCATATATGTGGCTAGTATTGTTCACAAACTCAACCACAGATGGAAGCTTCAATGGTCTATTGGTCAATGGAGATATAGATTTAATTCCATTTGGGCCTTTCCAATCAACATAAAACACTCTCTTTTGCAATGGATTATTGTCCACAATGGTGTTTGGTTAGGCAAAAAATCTATGAGGATAAAAGTTAATGATGGGAGCTATTCTTTTTGTGGCAAGGAAGAGGATTTGACCCACATCTTTATCAATTATTGGCATGCTAAACAATTTTGGCATCTTCTTCAGCCATACCTATTACCGTTAGTGTCCATGTGAAAGGCTTAATGGGCACCAGACACCTCTTTGTATATGTTCTTTAATAAAACATATAGTGGCCTGGTTAGCCACAGACTATAAGTTCAACTGCATTTGTAAGACCTAACAAGACTGTCTTCATGCTCCCTGTATACTGTGCTTTTCTGCGTATTTTGCAGCCTCTGTATGGAGTACTGTGTGCAGCCTTAGGATCTCGGTTTTCTACTTCGAGGAAATTGTCTTGGAGCTCTCGAGAAGGAGAGCGCATCGTGGTGCACCACCATTGAATTACTTCACTGGTATCAGAGTAGTTCAACACAAAAGATTTCTTCCTTTTGTGCTAGCGAAGCGAGCACCCCCCCCCCCCCCCCCCCCCCCGGCTTTCTCCAAGGCTTACGACTAAGGCGGCGACCAAGGCATAGACCATGGTATACCTTGTCATCGGAGTCACTGAAGTCATTGTTTGCACCATTGGCTGCGTGCAAGGGAGGACCTCAACGATCAAGGAAGATAGAGGTTCCTGGTACTTCCTGAGGGGTCACCCATCCCAGTACTGTTCCCCCCAGAGCTCGCTTAACCATGGAAATCTCTTGCCACTAAGCTACGCTGTTGTGGTGTCTGAAGAAGGGGAAAGACTAAGCTTAATGTTACCTTGAACATGTTTTGATCCCTCAAAGATTCATTCTTTGCTTTCAAAGCCTGTTTTTGAAGCATTTTTGGGATGTGTTTTGGAGCAATTTTGGAGCATTTTCGCAGAGAGTTCTCTTCACAAAGGTCCAAGAACATCAAGAAGAGTGTTCTTTGTACTTCTCCGACAATAAATATCAACTTTTGGGGCTGTGTTTTCATCCATACTCGTAAAACTACATGTTTCGCGAAAGGGTTTCAGTTTTGGTGGGAGCAACCATTGCAAATTTATGTAAGTTTTTGAGCCTAAAACATCAAAGTTGGGAGACACTTGTAGGTGCTGTTGGCTAGTTTTTGGGTTGTATATTCAGCCTTTTAGTGTCATTTTACTGAATATATTGAGCACATACACTATGTATGCTTTTGTGGATACCACGTATGTACGTCCATGTGGTCATTGATATAGTGGTTATGTTTTTGCATAAAGCCTTTTAGGTTTGCTAAAGAGGGTCGTGGTGAGGTTTTCTTAACTAGGAGGCACCTAGATGTCGGGGTCTCTTCGGTGATGCAGGTGGAAGACTTACCCAACCTCGCCATAGGAGATGTATGATAGTTGTTCATAGGTGCTTGATAAGCCTAGTGGGCTTCTGTTGGGTAACTGATTATATGCAGTGGAGTCAGTGATTCACTATGCACGAAAACATGTCAGTACTTGTAGTTTTATGATAGTTTGACACTGATCATATACTCATTTTGCAAAGGATACTCTGGCAAAATTTTTCCAGATTTTTGGTTTTGCCAACTATATAGTGGTCGATTTACTCCTTGATACACTTATTCGTTGGTGTTTGGACTCCTCTAGCTCCATTATCATTCTATCCAATTCTCTACCATCATGGCATCAGAGGTCTCAGGCACATCTGGTGGATTAGGGTCTAGTGCCAGTGTTCTGAGGAGCAGCTATGACTTGCATGGCAAAGACTAATTTGAAATATGAAATTTGATGGCACAAACTTTGCTCTATGGAAGAACCAGATTAAAGATGTGCTGATTCAAAGGAGGCAATGGAAACCATTAAATGGGATTTCAAAGAAGCCTACTGACATGGATGAAGATGATTGGGATGAGTTAGATGAAATGGCTAGGTCTACCATTTGGTTGCACCTGGAAGATATTGTTTACTTTACAATATTAGTTTGTGAAAGTGTAGAGGAGCTTTGGAAGAAGTTATGCAATACATATGGAAAAGAGACAACATCAAATAAAGTGTATCTGATGAGAAAATTATATGACCTTCGCATGAAGGACACAGATAGTGTTGCTTCTCATCTTAATGAGTTTGATGCTATATTCTCCCAGTTACAGGCTCAGAAAATGGATATGGATAATGAATTGAAAGCAGTATTGCTATTATACACCCTGTCATCATCATGGGATACGTTTTGCATAGCTATTAGCAATAGTGCACCTAGTGGTAACTTGTCTATGATGACATATGTGGAGCACTCTTCAGTGAGGAGATTCGTAGAAAATCTATGGTTGGCACTCAGAGTGGAGATGCATATAATGTTCACGTTTCTTACCGAGGAAATAATCAGCAATGTGGCAGGAGCAAGAACGAGGAAAATAATGGTCAACGGAATAAGAGTAGAAGTAAATCAAGGAAGAGAGATATCAAATGCCATTATTGTCATAAGAAAGGACATATGAAGAAAGATTGTTATGCATTAAAGAATGCTAAAGGTAAAGGAAAAAATGTTGATGGGCATGTTAAACAGTTACGTGCACCATCTACTTTGACTATGAAGATTGAAGAAATTAATGCTATTTCTGATGATGCTGATGTGTTGACATTTGATAGTACTGTGCCAACTGAGGCTCTTATGGCTGATTCTCTTTTCCACATGTGGTTTCTAGATTCTGGTGCTTCTTTCCATGTGACACCACACAGAGAATGGTTCTCTAATTATGCAGCAAAGTCTCTTGGTACCGTGAGACTTGGTGACTCTTACCAGTGTGACGTTGTGGGGATTGGAGATGTGGTTGTGCAGTTCATTGATGGTTCAAAATTTAGTATGCATAATGTACACCATGTACCTCAGTTATCATGTAGTTTGATGTCAGTTGGTCAACTTGATGACCTTGGTTACAAGGTAGTCTTCTATGCTCAATCCTTTCGTATATCAAAGGGCAATATGGGTATTGCAAAAGGAAGAAAAGTTGGCTCACTTTATTCTTTATTTGTATCACAGAAAGAACACTTGTTAGCTGCTATTGAACATGTTATGGCTTGTATTTGACATGGTCGTTTGGGCCATATATCTTGTAATGGAATGGAAAATCTTTCTCATTCTGGCTACTTACCTGTGTTATCTTTCTCTAGTTTCTCATTTTGTGAGCATTGTCAATATGGAAGGCAAACAAAAAATGTGCATAGAATGCACACTGACTCTTCAATTCAGTGTTTAGATCTCGTTCATACAGATGTGTGTGGTCCTATGCCCACTAGGTCCTTAGGTGGTTCTCTTTACTTTGTCACTTTCATAGATGATGCTACTAGAAAAGTCTGGGTATATCCTATCAAATCGAAGGATGAGGTATTCCATACTTTCAGAAAATAGCTTGCTTCAGTTGAGACTGAAAAAGGAACTAAGTTTAAGGCTTTACATTTAGATAATGGGGGTGAGTATACCTCACATGAATTCAGCCTTTTCTGTCAGTCTAGAGGGATTCGTAGAGAGTTTATAGCTCCTTATACCCCAGTATAGAATGGTGTAGCTGAAAGGATGAATAGAACTATCCAAGATAGAGTAGTTTCTATGTTGCATCATGCAAACCTCTCAGAAGGCTTTTGGGCAAAAGAAGTATTGATTGTAGTTCATGTGATTAACCGTTCACCTAGTACTGCCAAAGGTCTAAAAGTGGCATAAGAGTTGTGGACAGGGAGGCCACCATATTATCATCATCTTTGAGTTTTTGGGTGTGAAGCATATGTTCATATACCCAAGAGTCTTAGACAAAAGTTTTACGATAAGTCAAAGAAATGCATTTCTCTTGGATATGGTCGAGAAGGTCAATTTGGATATCGCTTATGGGATCTTGAAACACGGTCAGTGATCAAAAGTAGTGATGTCATTTTCAATGAGTCTAAGATGAATAAACATCCCATTAAGGAGGTTGAAGTGAGAAGAGTGGTGTTTGAGGATACTAGTCCTCCAATTAGCATGCATAAAAATGCTGCAAATATGGATGTTCAAGAGAATGTCCGATCATATTAATCTACACATGTTCCTATTCAACAACCATTGAGATGCTCTACATGTGTCTCACATCCACTTGATAGATATGTTCCATGTTTAGATCTTGTTATGCTAACAGATGCCCGTGAGCCTTCTTGCTACAAAGAGGCTATGCAGATAGATGATCATGTCAAGTGGGAGCGTGCCATGGAGAGTGAGTTTGATTCTATTCACAAGAATGGTACTTGGGATTTAGTACCCTTGCCAAATGGCAGAAAAGCTTTACCATGTAAATGGGTATATAAGCTGAAATTTACATCAGATAATGCTTCTCCAAAGTATAAAGCATGACTTGTTGCAAAGGGTTTTAAGCAACAACATGGTGTTGATTTTGAGGAAATCTTCTCTCATGTGGTCAAGATGACTACCCTACGCATGTTTCTTGGATTCGTTGCAATGGAGGACTTAGAGCTAGTCCAAATGGATGTGAAAACTGCTTTCTTGCATGGAGATCTTACACATGAGATCTATATGGAACAACCAGAGGATTATGTAGTTCCTAGCAAGGAAAGTCTAGTTTGTAAGCTCAAGAAGATCTTGTATGGACTTAAATAGTCTCGTAGACAATGGTACCAAAAGTTTGATGCTTTATGAAGTCTCAAGTCTATTCTCGAAGCAATGAGGATCATTGTCTCTACACAAAGAGATTCTTAGATGGTAGCTTGATATGCTTTATACTTTATGTCGATGACATGTTGATTGATGGGAAGTCCTCTTATGACTTGTCAATTCTAAAAAAGAAGTTGAGTCAGACATTTGATATGAAGGACTTGGGGGATGCCAAACATATTCTTGGCATGCACATTACTTGTGATAGGAGTAAAAGATGCATATACTTCTCTCAAAGTGAGTACATATCCAAAGTACTTCACAGGTTCAATATGCAAGGTGGAAAGGCATTGAGTACACCTTTACCCACATATGTGAAGTTGAGCAAGGATGATTGCCCCAAATCAAATGAGGAAAAGGAATTCATGACCAAAATTCCCTATGAGTCTGTTGTTGGCAGTCTCATGTATGCTATGGTAGCTACGAGACCTGACATTGCATTTGCAGCGGGAGTTGTGAGCAGATATATGTCTAATCCTGGAAAGAAACATTGGGAAGCGATCAAAATGATTTTGTGATATCTGAGTGGCACTAAGAACAAGTATGTATGCTTAGGTAGAGGGAAAACATCCATTATTGGTTACAGAGATTCTAACTATGCTGGTTGTGTAGACAATCGTAATTCTACATCAAGGTACATTTTTCATTTTGTTGGAGGTGCTATCTCTTGGAGATCTCGTCTTCAAGAATGTACAACTATTTCCACCACAAAAGCAGAGTATGTTGGAGCAAGTGAGGCATGTAAGGAAGCATTGCGGCTTTCTCATCTTGCTTGTGATATGGGTTTACCTCAGCATGTACCTTGTTTGCTCAGTGACAGTCAGAGTGCCATTGCTTTGGCTAAGAATCTGGTCTATCATGCAAAGACCAAACACATTGAGGTGAGGTATCACTTCATTAGAGATTTCTTAGCCATTGAGCGCATTATTCTTGAGGAGGTTCACACTCGAGATAATGCGGCAGATGCTTTAACTAAAGCTCTACCACATGATAGCTTTTGACACTGCTGTCACTTGATGGGGGTTACTTGATTCATGATTCTACACATTCAGTGGTATACTGTGTAACATGCCCATTAGGTGGGAGGTATAGTTTATATACTTACACTGAGGTATTCTTTATCCTTCTTTATTTTTCTCCCATAGTTACTTTGGCCAAATTGGCCTTTAGTGGAAGATTGTTACAGTTAGTGTCCATGTGAAATGCCAAATGGCCATTGGACACTTCTTTGTATATGTTCTTTAATAAAACATATAGTGGCATGGTTAGCCATAGACTGTAAGTTCAACTGCATTTGTAAGACCTAAGAAGTCCGACTTGGTGCTCACTGTGTACTATGTTTTTCTGCGTATTCTATAGCCTCTATGTGGAGTACTGTGTGTGGCCTTAGGATCTCGGTTTTCTACTTCAAGGACATTGTCATGGAGCTCTCGAGAAGGAGAGCGCATCGTGGTGCATCGCCATCGAATTACTTCAATACCTTCTGGTTAAAAGGCATCCCTCAAATGGGGTCTAAAGAGATCCTGATTGGATGCTACAACAACAGGGATCTCCTCTTGTCCTTGTACTCAGCTAAAAGATTCATCATGGTTTTATCCATGACTCACAATTTTCCCTATGATTACCCTTATGTGGTTCATTGTTGTTGGGAAGATTCATTCTTGTATTGACCACAAGCCCCCTTACCTTGTCTCTAGGGTTGGCTCTATGTAACCCATTTGTGGGATCCTACCTCCCTACATAAATTGTAACACCTATAATTAACTTTATCCTCATTCCTGTTGCTTTCAAAATAATAATAATAATAATAATAATAATAATAATAATAATAATAATGACAAGCAAGAGATCAATTCATTACCATACTTGAAGGCGATCTTCTTCATCTTGAAGGATAAAAGGGTATGTTTTCTTGATCTTCATCAAGGACGAAAATAGCTAGAGTTATTTGTTTTTCATCCACCATAGTGACGCCAAAAACGTAAAGCTTATCTATACTTGGAGGAGATCGTCTTCATATTATGGAGATTGTGGCATTATGAAGAAGAGTAGCAGCAACACTTTACCACGCTTATCATCATGCTTCTTTGTGATTTCATGTGCTTCATATTTGGAATGTATGGCAAATATGTGGAGTTATGTGAGACGTCCTAAACCACCTAAAATGCCCGAAGCTCACAAATGAGGACCCAAAGCTATGTGAGATGTACACACAAGAGAAGTCATTTGCCAAAAGAAAGCTTCCTATTACTTTTGCACAAGATTACAAGAAGACGGCAAAGAGGGCTTGATAAAGGGCAATGGCATCCACATGCCGTGATACTTGACGATGGGTGTGAGAACGAGTTGTCCCACCACCTTGGAACTCAAAGGGGTGTTGGCCGGGATGAAGTAGGCTTGCTTTCTAAAGTAATACACAACAAAAATGATGGTATATCCCTCGGATGGTGGGAGCTCCATGATAAAGTTCATACTCATCATGTAGGAGGGCATGTTTGGAACTAGTGAGGGTTGGAAAAGACCTGCAGGCTTGACCCGGCAAACTAGTTGAACACATTGGGCACTTTTCCACATACTATATTACTTGAGCTTTCATCCTCGTCAGTAGAAGTGTTTGTGGAGTGTCACTCTAGCGCAATGGGGAGTACCAACATGAGGAGATCCACCTCATAATTGTCAATCCGTGGAGACATGAGGACTAGTATGAAGACTATGAGCAAGTGATGGCACAAGTGTGTGAGTGAGAAGCACACAAACATGCACACACATACACACACACGCGCACACAAGACAAGAACAAGGAGAGGAATAATGGATTTCTTTGCATTAGTCAAAAAGTCTCTTACATAAGCTCAATTCACAAACAATCTAACCCAAAAATGAGCTCTCTAGCTCTTTTTATAGTTTTCTCACTAGCTTTGGCCTTGTTCAGACCTAGTGTCTGGCCTAGTTAAAAATTAGGTTCTAGAGCCTATTTGAGGGCTCAAACGGAGTCTAAAAATTATGAAAATTGGTATGTAGATAATTCTAATACTCCTCAAGCTCAAGGACTCCTCGGCTTGAACAAATGGAGTCTATCCTACCAAAAACAGAATTTACAATGTTTCTGTAGTGATTAAAATCACTTGAGTTGTGAATAGTCCATGGAAAAAATGATTAGGCCTTGTTGCCATATTGTGCATGACTGCTCCTTTGCGCCTCTATGCTCTGCTTATGACTTGTATGCCAACACTCCCCCCTTCCCAGCGTCTGTCGCCCCTGACAGACCTTTTTTCTATAGGGTGGTCGATATAGTATTGGATGACGTTGGTGGCTAATTCATGTTTGCCTATCCTTAATCCTCCTTCTAGATCAGCTTCCAATGCATCCCAATTTATTGCCCTGGGACCTCTGGTTGCGGTGTAGTGTAGTACTCGGAGTACATAGCTTGTTCGCATGCAAAAAGATGAAGTAGGTGTGTAGGTTTTGATGCGAAGATCTACGAGTGATACTCCCAGAAACCTGATCTGAACATTTCTTCGAATGTCTATTTATAGCATGCAGGGAGGTATTTGATGCGTGCATGCCAAGCATAAGCTACCCGAATGCTGGGGGTGGTGCTCATGTCATACACCAAATCATAATTTCCATTAGTAGACCCCGGTAGCCGTACCTGTGGTGCTGCTGCATTTCTAAAGGTTTTGAGTACTACCTACATCATATCCAAAATCTTAAGCATCATTTGGGCCGCCACATCTGGCATGGGCTTCAGTCTAGGCATCCAATGTCGAATTGTGGCCATCATGTATGCTATCGATGGTGGTCCCTGTGGTGGCGCTATGTATGGATAATTGAGCCACTCCTTACATTGAGCATTGTTCTATACCTTTATGTTGAATGCTTTCCATGATCGACGTCGTGGAACAGGGCCATAGCATGGATTGTAAAGTAGATGTAATGGCGCATTGTTCCAGGTGCGCAACATTTCAGGATATGTTTCAAGAAGTTTCTGCCGCCATGTCGATTGACGGATTTTACCTTTCTGCACCTCTAGGGGAAGGTCTTCGGGTTGAAATTGGGTTGCGAAGGAAGGTATCTGTCCTATGACTCTATGTATTTCTGCGTTATAATTTGCCAAAATGATATAGTAAGGCCTGTATTGGAGTTCTGATGAGAGGATAAGTCGTCTAGATGACAAGTTCTTGAAGTGATTGGATTGTAATACAGTGTCTTCTATGACTCTCATGGCCTGATTTTGCACTACTGTTTGCTCTTCATGTGAACTCTCGATTTCCTCCACTTGTTGTAACCATGGGGGTCGCGGTGCTTCGAACGTGTCCTGAACTTCTTCCGTTTGTTGACCTCCTGGGAAGGGTTGTGGGTCATATTCTTTTTCAATTGTTTGTTCCACAGGAATTTATACTGTTTCTTCGTCGGTGGGAGCCTCTGGTGGGGAAGGTGGTCTTTCATATTGTAGTAGGTGTGTTTGCAATTCTGTGACCTATTTTTGAAGATCTTTTAGGGCCTCTGAGTCCATGAGAATTGAAGCACTAGAGGCGGTGGGTTGAGGGGCAGCTATTGCGTCTTCCTGTCCTTTCTGCTTTAGTTGAGGTGGTGGGTTGAGGCGGTGGGTTGAGGGGCAGCTATCGCGTCTTCCTGTCGTCTCTGCTTTAGTTGATCCAGTTCCTCTGATAACTGATCATGTGCCTCCAGAAGTGTAGCATAGTCTTCCAAGATGATCTTGATATTATCTGGGGTCACCGCTTGAAACTTTGGGGGACTGATGGGTGCCCCAGGTGTGCTTTCGATAGCTGCTTCTACGTTGTCCTGATTCTGTAATTGCAGGCGTCGATTCTCTTCATGAGCGGCTGCAAGGTGTCGCTTGAGTAGGGCCATATTTCGCTGAAGCTTTGAGTTGCGTTCTAGCTGTGTCCGTAGATGGCCTTCTACCACTTGTATTGCTTCCTGGTCTGTGTTCTGTAATTGTACTTCCAATATGATATGAGCCTCTTGTAAATTTTGGAATTGTGTATGGAGGCGAGCATTCTCCTCTTCTAGTGCAGCAAGACGATGTTGTAGCACCTCCGAGTGCTCTTGCAGTCGTATGTTATGTTGCGGGAGCTGATTGTACTCTGTCCTTAACTGTGATATACATGCAAGCATGGTGTCCAATGCATTGCCTATGGATGAGGGTGTGGTTTGTACAATGGAAGATGCATGGGGAGGGAATTGGGGAAAGGGAAGAGTGAATGATGTGTCTATTGAAGATGTGTGTGTGGGTGAAATTGGTGGAGGGAGAATGGGAGAAGGTGGAAGTGTGGGGGGTGGGGGAGGTGCTGTGGGTGGCGAAATGTCCATACTTTCAGGAGTGGATGCAAGTGTGGTGTCTACCATGTATATTGGAATGGTAGGTGGTGTTTGTGTGTGTGAGATTAGTGAATAAGTGTTGTGTGGATGGTGGGGATGGGATTGATGAGGAGGGTGGGAGAGTGGCTTGATACATTCTACAAAAGTAGTCATGGGCGGGTTGAAGGAATGGTGGTATGGGAGGTGGAAAATGAGAACTTGGAGGCGGGAAAGCTATAAAAGGGGATGTGGTGGCTGGGAATCTGAAGAAAATGGATCTAGAGTCAGGATGGCCTATGGCCGAGGGTGTGGGGGCTGGTTGTCCTACGACTGTTTCCATGAGCGATTCGGTGGGTTGGGTTGTGATGGTGGTGGCTTCATAGATTGGGTTTTCATAGGTGGAGAACAAGGTTGAGCTAGAGGTGGGAGTGCGGAAGATGAAGGTTTGCTCGGTGGGTTGAGTGGTCGAGGTGATCTCCACGGCTTCTATTCTAGGAGGCGATGGTGGGGGTGTGGGTGGTAGTGGCTCGGTTGATTCGTCATGGGTGATTGAGTGCTCTTGGCCAGAAGTTACAGCTGCTTGGGAGGTTGTCTCAATGGGTTCAGATGTAATAATAGGTCCTTCCCCTGTAGTAATTGGAATCTGGATATTTTTTCCAGACCGTGGTCGTGTTTGGAATCGTTGTGGATCGTATTGAATGGGGGGTTTCTGTATAGCTGTTCTAACTAAAACATTCTTGGTTTGTCCTTTTCTGCATTATCCTGTAATGTTGAGACCAGATAGTAGCATCGGAGGAGATCTGGTTTGGGTAAGGGTTCCTCAAAGTACTCGGCTAGCCCTGCACATTGCCATATGGTCTGAAGATCTTGTGTGTTCTGTAGAGTCTCAAACTCCTTGGAGAAGAATTGGAATCGCACCCATGATCTGTCGTATTTGCACTTGGACTCCCAAATATACTTGGCCTCTCCTAATGGACCTGGCATTCCATTGAACCAATGAGAATTGGCATGGACTCTCTTTGTGATCCTTGTGGGAGGATCCGGTACAGGTATTTGCTGGAGGTGTTGCAGCTCCACAGGTCGTTCAGTTGGTGGCACATCAATAGGTAGACTATCCACATCAATCCATGCAGTACTTACTCCTGCTTGTGAGCTTGAGCCTCTTGCTTCTGCCATGAGATTACGTGTAGATGTTGATGCTTATCTGCTAGAAGAAGAGAAGCACATTAGCATTGCATAGGAAATAGAAGATTCTGGTGTTCCCTCCACAATATTAACATGACAATTCAAGTGGTTAGGGGTTAGTGGGTGGAGTGTTTTGTGGTGTGTGAGAATGTTAGTTAGTAGGTTAGTGTGCATCGTAAATGCATACTTTGGGTGTGCAATGTAGTCAGAATGCACTTACATCAAAGTGGATGGATTTATAGGAGTGGACCAGGGGGTTTGATATGGGGCTTAAGTCTCCAAATTTTTCTTGTGGAAATGTAGCCTTTAGTGGTGATGACATGTAAAGGCTTGTGGACTAGATTGTGTTGGATTTGGGACCTTTTGGGTACCCATTTCTCGACATTCCTAGGTGTGAACGAAGATGTAGTGGTGTGGGGTGGAGATGTTCATCTTGGAATAGGAGCCAATAGGACTTGTGAGTGTTGGTTCGATCTTGTGACTGAACGTGAAGTTACTTGAGCTTGTACGCAGGTCTTGGGCACCCAAATTTGACTAGCATGTGGGATTGCCTTCATTGACTGCTTTGGGACCCAAATAGAAATGGTTTGTCTAGAGTGATGCATAGGATACTCTTTCTTTGTAATCTTCGACACTATAGCTCGTTTGGTGCTTCTTTGGGATCCTGCCTCCAAAGCCGAGGGTTGTTCACCCTTGCATACCCAGATCTGCATCATGCCAAGAGGCACTCTATATTGTACAGGTTGGTGTTCATGCTTCTTGGTCATCGGCCTGCTCTGTGTCGTGTGTTGTCCGGCTCGCTTTCCTCGAATTCTCTTTGGAAAAGAAGGGAACTCCTCATTGACTTCTACACCTTTGTCAAGAGTGACAATCTTCTGCACCATAGAACTTTGGACAAGAATAGCATTGTTACCTTCAGGTGTGTTCTTGGAGGGACCAGGATTTGGTGCCTCTTCTAGTGGCCTAAGTGCTTGATTTTTTAATTCAATAGTGATGCGGTTTTGGCCTACCCAAGCCTGAAGAAGTCCACTTCTTAGGTTGAGGTTGACTGCATGATCATAGATCCAGTCTTGGCCCAAGACAAGAGGTTCGGTAAGATCCTCGTCTTCACATACTAGCACTTTGACTGCCATTTGAACCTCTCGAACGTAGAGGGGAAGTTCCACCTCGCCCATGAAAGGAGTTTCCACACCTCCCAATCCTATGAGATATGCCTCTATAAGATTGACCTTCAATTGCAATTTTTGGCAGTAAGAAAGTCGAACAACACTAGTGGATGCTCGTGAGTCAATTAAAGCTCTCACGGTCCTCGCATTCTCTCCTTGTCCTACGTCTAGGTTCACAAAAGATCGTCGATCAACTATCCTATGGGAATGTTCTCTTGAAGCCTCGCACATGGCCATGTGATAACCTAGAGCTTCTGGCATAGGCTGATCTCTACCTTGTTATCTCAATTTCATTCGTCGGATGCGTTCTAAAGCTTCTCCTTGTGCTTCTTCCCGATTTCTCTTTTCCTCTTCTTTATGTTTCTTTGCACTATTGAGTCGATTTAACATCTCCTCTGTGAGGGGTTCTTGATATAACTTGACTCTGCATCCACTTATGTAACTAGGTAGAATATCGCCTTCTAAAGTGGCTAGTTGAACCGCTCCACTTGTGGAGATCCTATTGATAATCATTGGTCCATAAACCCCATGATGTGGTACTTTTGGGCCTTTACTACCTCTCTATCTTGAGTGTTTATGACTGGGTGATTAGGTCCGTATGTCAATATTGGCGCTAATGTCTTAGCCCACTGCGGCACGACTTCCAAATTAAACAAGTAAGCATTAGGAAGGTCATCCGATACTCCTTGTGGGGCTTCTCCAGATGTCAGCCTAGAGAGATGGTCTGCTCTCAAGTGAGTCTTTCCTTTCCTCACCACAACCTCAAAGTCGTATTCCATTAGCAAGAGGAACCATCTCACCAATCTACCTGTATTACATGGCTTGTTTACCAAGTACAAGAGTGCTTGATGATCAGTAAAAAAATTTAAACTTATTTGCAAGCAAAGGTGTCTAAACTTTTTAACCGCATATACCATGCCTAATCCTTCTCTCTCAGTAGTGGTATAATTTCGTTCAGCTGCGTTTAGCTGTCTACTAGCATAGGCAATTGGAAGATCCATATTACCTTCACCTGTAGGTTTTGCAAGCACACACCCAATAGCATAATTGGATGCATCCACATGGACATGGAATGGCTTGTTCCAATCCGGTGTAGTCAAGATTGGTGCTGAACACAATCGCCACTTAAGCTCATTGAAGGATCTCTCCCACTCATCACTCCACTCAAAATTGGTCAAGAGTCCGTACAGAGGCTTTGCAATGATGGCATACATGTGAATGAAACGTCGGTAATAACCACAATGCCCCATGAAAGCTTGCACTTCCTTGACATTCTTAGGCCTAGGTAGTTCTGCAATAGCCCTCACCTTCTCTTCGTCAGTGGAGATGCCGTTCTTTGACACTATGTGTCCTAGAATATTGCCTTGCCTGACCATGAAAACACACTTTTCTGGGTTCACGCAGACTTGATATTCTCTACATTTGTCAAAGATTTGCCTGAGTTTAGATATATGTGTTTGTCTAATGTTGGAATGAGCACAGAGATCATCAACATAGACTTCCAAATTCTTCCTCAAGCACTCTTTAAATACATGGCACATAAGTCTCTGGAAGGTTGCAGGAGCATTGGTAAGCCCAAATGGCATTACCCTAAAAGCGAATATACCCCACTCTATGGCAAAAGCCGTCTTATGCTGATCTTTTGGTGCAATGGCTACTTGATTGTAACCAAAGAACCCATCCAAGAAGCTGTACACTTCTTTGCCCGCTACCCTCTCTAATAGATGTTCAGTGATAGGAAGCGGATAACTATCTCTGATAGTGGCTGCATTAACCTTCTTCAAGTTAATGCATACACGTAATTTTCCATTCTTTTTGGGCACCACTACAATGGGGGATACCCATTCAGTGTGCTCAATTTCATAGATAAATCCGGCTTCAACCAAGCGGTCTATCTCTTCTTATCTTGGCAGCATAGTTGTCATTGTATGTGTATGGCTTTTGTTTTGAGGGTCTGGTCTCTGAGGTCATGGGGATCGTATGTGAGCATATGTCCGGGTCTACACCTTTCAGGTCCTTGTAGCTCCATGCAAACACGTCTCTATATTCTCGTAGTAAGGCTATCAATTCCTGCTCCTCATCTTCACTTAAGTCATGTCCTATATATGTGCATCTCTCCTCTCCTTCTTCTATGGCTACCACTATTTTCTTGGTGGTTTCTTTGTTATCATAGGCCTCTCCTGCTTGTCCATCGCGTTTCGGCATTCTTACCATGACTCTCCTGTCTTCTATTTCATACTTCTTAAAGTTTTCTGGGACTTCGAACAAGGATTCTTCTTCTTCTGGTGTGGCTTCTTTCTTCTTCCTTTTCTTTCCTTCACTCTTGGTGGTCACTTGTGTGGTTAATCTCACCTCATTTGTAATTTCTTCATATCTTTGAGGGTGAGCTTCTACTTCGTAGAAATATTCCTCATCTGATGCAAAAGGAGGTTCCATTATAATTGACTCTAGATCGGAGTCACTTGCATCCTCGAATGCATCAGTGCTAAGTTCACATTCTTCCAGAACCGAATCTCCCATGATTGGCTCTATTGTGAAGACTGAGATGTCATAGCCATCCTCGTCACAATGGGGTGTCCACTGCTCTTCATTGATGGCTACATCCATAGTTGCTAAAATTTTTGCCCAGCCATGAGGTTCAAATTCTTCTTCAGGAAAGACTACAGGTGCATAGATTGGGTCTT
Source organism: Ceratopteris richardii (assembly GCA_020310875.1). Taxonomy (NCBI): domain Eukaryota; kingdom Viridiplantae; phylum Streptophyta; class Polypodiopsida; order Polypodiales; family Pteridaceae; genus Ceratopteris; species Ceratopteris richardii. Next base: position 3,205,560 of record CM035410.1, read on the forward strand.
GAATTGATCTATGGGTTTCCTTCGCACCTATCTCTCTAGCTTTTTCTCTCTTCTCTTCTTCTACTGCTACTTTACACATCCACAAGTGAGTGTCTTCATGCATCCATGAGGATCCTGATCCTATGGAATGCACTGACTCAGTATCATCTCTAGCTCTATGGACGGGATTCCATTGAATAGGGGGCACATCTCTATGAGAGAAATATTTGAGATTCACTTTGGTAGTGACACCCAAGTGTTGCAAATACAAAGAATTGGTCCCCGGATCTTGTACCACTTGCAACTACCTCAAGAAGGGTCTTCCCAGAATCATCTCATAGGCTTGATTCTTGTTAAAGTCAGAGATAGCAAATGTGTGCTCAAACTCCACACCACAAGTAGTAAGAGTTATCCCTTCTAGTAGCCCTAAGGGTCTTTCTATGTGACCATCAGTCATTTGTAACTTCATTCTTGTTGGCCTGAGTGCTGGCTTGCCCCAACGTTTCCATAAGGAAGTGGTAGCAATTGCGACTCCTGCACCTGAGTCCAAAATGGCCTTGGTTGTGTAACCCTGATGAGTGATAGGGAGATAGGTGTTTCCTTCTTCTCCTTCGCTCATGTCTCCTATCTTGTCCAAAGGTATTTCCGGTAGTATTCTATGAGATCCAACCTGGGAACGAGGTTTTGACATGTCTGGCACTTGCTTGGCTACATGTTTCCACAATTCAGGCTTGACCTTGAGTAGCTCTTCTAAAGTGAGATTTCACTGCACTTTAGTATTCTTTACTACCTCTGTGCTCCTAGGTATGATTGAGTCTTTGTTTCTTATCATGACCGTCGGTGCTCTCACACAAGTGGACCTTGCTTCCCATGGGCCTGTGAAATGGGGTAATTCCTATAAAGAATTAGACTTGAAGTCTAATCTCTCTTGAGATTGGGTACTCTCCTGCTCTCCATAAATGGAAGGAAGGTCTTGTGGGAATTGATCGTGTGTGTCATCCACAAGTTTGATGGGAGGAGGAACTTCACTCTCTTTAGCCCATTTGTCTTCTTGAATCTCTCGCAAGAATTTTGGTGAGTATCGATTCATAGAAGAAGAGGTGTCTGGTTCAGTGGAGTTAGGCACATAAGCTTCCTTGGGAAGAATGCTTATTCTATCACTAGCCTTCTCCTTAGCCTGGGAGTTGGCTCCTTTTCTAGACTTTGCAATTATCGTCTCCAATCTATCCAATAAACCATCAAAATGCAATGGTGTTCTAGTGGAGCTAGAGCAATTGAAGAGACTACTAGCCTCAAACATGGCTTGAGCCAATTCCACCATCTTGGCACACAACTTGGCTCGTTCAAGCTCTAGGTCAGCTCTAGGGTAACATCTTTCATGATCCGTTACATTTGGCCCTTCCTGGATCCTGTTTTGATATGCTCTAAGCATCATATCTATGTCCTCGGGAGTGGGATGTGCGAAGATGGATCCTACTCGGGGTGGTGGGTGGGTTATGTATGGTGGATTAGAGGGTGGAGGAATGGAAGGTGATGGGGATGGTGGTGGAGGTGATGTGTGAGAGTGCGTTTGAGATGTGATTTCTATGATCTTGGCTTTGGTCTCTCGCAGACTTTCCTCGAGTTCGCTCATCTTTCTTGCCCATTGCCTTTTCATACGTTCACGGCTATCTCTCCAAGCTCTTGTTCTCTTCTTGTTCTGGCTCTCAGTCTCGCTAACCTCCGCATTCTTTTCTTGGCCTAAGTCTTGGTTTTGCTTAAGTACCTGGGCTCTCGTGATGACTTGCACTGGAGTTGTGGAAGTCACACTTCCTGTGGAGTCTACCACCAACCCAATAACATTGATAGGAGCAATTTTCGGCATATTGGCGGGGTTCTTGGGGCACTCTCGTAACAAATGCTCCTTTCCACAATCTGGACAAAAGCCTTGAATTGTCACAGATTGGGTTTGTGTAGGTGCAGGTAGAGGGCAATCACGAATGAGGTGATCTCCCTGACATCGGAAGCATGATCCTCTAGGAAATGGAGGTATTATCTGCCTATGTTGAGGTCTAGAGTTGGGGTTTGTGTACATGACATTTGCATATTCTGGCTCCCAACTAGATTCACTCGGCTCTTCATAATAGTATGACTCACTATGCTTCGATGACTGCATGTAGTAAGCATGTGGGCTCTTGATATGTGTAGAGTCAAAACTATGATCACTTGGGTCACTTTCTGAAAGTGATAATGTCACTGGCACTAAAGTTCTATTTAAATTTTCTTTTGCAGCTGCATACTTCACTAGAATCACATTGGCGGGGGCAGGGGGTTGCTGCGCTAGGACTGGTTGCAGTCTTTGTTGCCCTTGATAGGGTGGTTGATAGGTTTGCTGGGGCCTAGCATACTGTTGTTGTGGGTACTAAATAGGGTACTTTCCTTGTTGTGGATATGGCTGAGAATAATTTTGTCTAACAACTTGTTTGTTATATGGGCAATCTTGTGCTGTGTGATTGGTGTACCTCCTTTCTATGGTGCAGTAGTGGTTGTTGGGATTAACTTGGGGTTGAGCCATGATAGGGCACACATTAGCCATATGGTCTCCTCTACAAGTGTAGCATCGTTTTCCTAGGGAAAATCTAGGAATTTGCTTGCTAGAGACACCTAATTTCTGAGCTACCATTTCTACTAGATCCTCAATTGATGTGGATTGTGAGGAAATGAGGCTACTAGAACTATCTGAATCTTTATAGATCTTTGAGAGCTCTAATTCCTCCCCTAAATTATCCTCAATGTCTATGCACATGCGTACACACTCTTCTATGGATCTAGGGTCCAAGTACACGTATGATCTCAATTTGCTACTTAACAATTCGTCTAGAAATAAGGCCACTTGTTTGGCTGGAGTGGGTAACTCTGGAGCAGAGCATCTCTCTAGGTATTGCCTAAACCTTCTTCCTGTGAGTCTCACTATCTCTTGAGGTGTCTGCTTAAAGCTGTATATTAGGGAGGATGTGTTATGCCTAATACGACTCTTGGAAAATTCAGTGATGAACGCTTCAAGCAGTTGATCTATACTTCTGTACTGATCTTGGTGCAGTGGTTGAAACCAAGTCAATGCACTGTTTTTGAGTGTTAGGCCAAAAGCATTGTATTGAGTGAACAAGTCTTCCACTTGTTTAGCTCTCAAAACTTGCCTAAACTCAGCTACATGGTCATACAGGTCTCCTGTGCCATCGAAGCAATTCTTCATGGACTTAACCAATTGTGTGGGTCTTAAAGTTCTAGCGTGTTCTCTAGGCCTTGGAAGAGGGAATTCGTCTGCATTTTTTGGATTCCTCGGGTCCCTACGTCTCTCTCTGTCCATCCTATCAGTCTCAGTCCTCGTTCTTTCTCTACCAAGTGGATTCACAAAGCTCACCTCGGGTCTATCTCTACTCCTCGCTCTCTGAGTTCCATGAGCCTGAGATGTTCCGACTCCTTGGTGACCATAAGACACAGTGGATCGAGGTTGGGGAAAAACAAATTCTCCCTTCCAAGTGTATGCATGCCTTCCATGCTCTGAGACCACAAAGATCCTCTCAGAAGCATCATCTAAGTAGGTTACTTTGCCTGGGATATCAGGATCTTTGAATTCATAGATGATGAGTGCTCCCACTTCGTTGGGCTTTTCAGGCTTATATCTCCAAAATGCCTCATCCGTCTCTCGGTTCAAGAGCAAATCTATGCTCCTATTATCCTGGGGAACCAACTCTGGAGTGATTATTCTCGTCAGAACCGACTTACCTCGAGGGGTTTTTGGCTCTTTCCCTAAGTTTCCTTGCTCTATGTCACCTATTTTGGCCTTTGAGATTATGTTGCCAAATTCGTCTGTCCTTTTTGGTTGGCTAGTGACCACATAAATTGTTCCTTCTTTGTCTATGTAGGAACCATTTTTGAACTTGACTACAGGGTGTTCTAGTCCAATGGGATGATTCGGATTTTTAATTAGGACAAGAGATCTTCGCAGACCATCCTCATAGATGCGTGCACCTAGGCGGTTGGTCTGGATATATTCCAATTGAGTTTTGTAGGGACCTTCAGGTCGTTCTAGGTATGCCACTCCTGAGCTACCTACAGGTCTTTCCATGTTATAAGACATCTCAGAGCCACTAGTTTCTGAGTCTAGAGTGTAGGGATAATCACTCAATTGCTAGGCCCAAGATCTGGCTGTATGGTTGACGCTAGCCTCGGATGATCTAATACTCTGACGGTCTCTCCCTAGGTGTCTTCCCGATCTAAGGTTCATATGCCTTTCCAATTAATCCCAATGATCCTTGTACAACCATGTTACTGATTCTTTGATATCAATCACTTGTTTCTTTTGAGTTCCTTTGTATATGTTTCCTTGTCTTTAGGCATCGTTAGGAGTACTTAAGTGTGTCGTACTTGATGTTCTTCGTCCACTTAGTTTAAGTCCTTTTCCTTTAAGTTGTCCCTTGACTGCAATTTAGCATATTCTTGGACTTGAGAAATTTAAAGGCTCTTCAAACTTGAGTATTCCTATCGTAGCCCTAGTCAATTTGGACCACTACTTGCGCTTAGCCTATGCTAAGAATGGACTGAGGGGGTTAAGAGATGTTCCAACCTCAAGTCGCTCCTCCTTGCTATGCTTGTCTACCCAAGAAGCACGCTCCCAAGCCTGCACACAATGGCACTTGCTCTGCTTTCTCCAAAAGCTCTCGATAATCCTGTAAAAAATCCCAAGTTTAGTTCCAATTTTGATCCTTCAATTGACAGACAATTTATCTCCGACACTTTTAAAGACCCTAGCTCCCCCTTTTCTATTGCCAAGAAATTTTCTCTAGAGCTCCCTTGGTGTGCCTACCCCTCAGAGGGTCAACTTCAAAATACCCTATCTGAAAATCAATGCATTATTCTTATAAAAAATAGTTGAGGGCATACAGTACATGCCACAAGCTTTCCGACAAGCCCTAGAGCTCAAAAAACGGATTTCATATGAAAAAGGTATTTTAAGTTTAGGGTTTAGGGGGCTAAACAGACAAACAGATCCTTTTAGGAGTTTAGTGCATTTTTCTAAGGCCTTCGTATTCGCATGAGTAATTGAGTATGCAAATATGCCCAAAATTTAGCCTAAATTTTCAAAAAATACCCCTTTATTTTTTTGCCGAAAATGTGTGTCTATCGCGATAGACACTGACTGTCACGTGGGCCTGTCTATCGCGATAGACGGTATCTATCGTGATAGACGGTGTCCATCGTGAGGTCCTGTCTGTCACGATAGACAGTGTCTATCGCGATAGATGTTGTCTGTCGTCTGTCGTGGGTCTGTCTGTCGCAATAGACGGTGTCTGTCGCGATCGATGGGGTCTATCATCTGTCGTGGGCCTGTCTGTCACAATAGATGGTGTCTATCACGATAGACTGGGTCTATAGTCTGTCGTGGGCCTATCTGTCGCGATAGACGGTGTCTGTCGCGATAGACTGAGGCTGTCGTCTGTCGTGCCTTTTGGTCTGTCGTGATAGATGGTGTCTGTCACGGGTCTCTGTCTGTCGTGATAGACGGGGTCTACCGTCTGTCGTGGGCCTGTGTGTTGCGTGGGGTCTATCGTCTGTCGTGGGCCTGTCTGTTGCGATAGACGGTGTCTGTCACGATAGACTGAGGCTGTCGTCTATCATGCCTTTTGGTCTGTCGCGATAGACGGTCTCTATCGTGGGTCTCTGTCTGTCGCGATAGATGGGTGTCTGTAGCGATAGATTGAGGCTGTCATCTGTCGTGGGGTGCTGTCTATCGCGATAGATTGTGTCTGTCACGATAGACTGAAAAAACACAAATTTTTTAGTGATTTGGAGTGCTCTTATGGTGTAGGTCATCGTGCCAAACATGCATTCAAAAAATATTTAGTTTTTCTGTCTATCGCGATAGACAGAGGTCGTCATCCCGGGACCTGTGCAGAGTCTGTCGTACCTGCGCAAGCTGCTGGAGAGGGTGGTACATCTAGAACCTGCAGCAAAAGCTCAAAAAACACACAAAAACAGATAGCATGCAAACTCTCTCTCACAAATGAAATGAGGGAAATGAGGTGGGGAGTGGAATATGACCAAAAAACCAAAATTTTTGTGAAGATGGAGATGGAGGTGGGAGATGGTGGGGATGATGATGGTGATGCAAAGACAAGAAAAAATGAAGAAAAATAAGGAAAAGAAAGGATATTACCTATGAATCCAATGTCTCAACTCTACGTCTTACCATCACACGCTCGTCCTCGAAGCTCTCTCCCCGACAATGGCGCCAAATTTGGTGTCACTCTAGCACAATGGAGAGTACCAACGTGAGGAGATCCACCTCATACTTGTCAATCCGTGGAGACATGAGGACTAGTATGAAGACTATGAGCAAGTGATGGCACAAGTGTGTGAGTGAGAAGCACACAAACATGCACACACATACACACACGCGCACATAAGGCGAGAACAAGGAGAGGAACAGTGGAGTTCTTTGCATTAATCAAAAAGTCTCTTACATAAGCTCAATTCACAAACAATCTAACCCAAAAATGAGCTCTCTAGCTCTTTTTATAGTTTTCTCACTAGCTTTGGCCTTGTCCAGACCTAGTGTTTGGCCTAGTTAAAAATTAGGTTGTAGAGCCTATTTGAGGGCTCAAACGGAGTCTAAAAGTTATGAAAATTGGTATGTAGCTAATTCTAATACTCCTCAAGCTCAAGGACTCCTCGGCTTGAAGAAAATGGAGTCTATTCTACCAAAAATGGAATTTACAATGTTTGTGTAGTGATTTAAAATACTTGAGTTGTGAATAGTCCATGGAAAAAATGATTAGGCCTTGTTGCCGTATTGTGCATGACTGCTCCTTTGCGCCTGTATGCTTTGCTTATGACTTGTATGCCAACATGGAGTAACTCATAACTCCGTCTTTGGCCTCCATGTCCTGCAATCATGCACTTCCCAAAGAAGCTCTTTGCATATTTCAAAATTGTTTGGGATGCAAATTTTTGATAGAGAATGCCTTCCTTCGTGAATTGAGTACTAGCTTAGCTGTACGTTGCTCTGCACTTCGTGGATTAAATCTTAACTTCATGATCCTACTCATGAGAAGCTTTGATTTGGGCCTTCAAGTCCGAGGAAACTAACAACATTGCTTGAATTTTGGGCCTTTGGTTGATTGCATTTGGCATGATGCTATGCTTCTCGGGCTTGTGAATTATCTCGATGTCGAATTCTGTGAGAGTGTTGTGTCAACCAACTTTCTTCGGAGTGAACTTGGGTTGCGAGAAGAAGTATTTCAAAGATATATTGTCAACGAGGAATTTTGTGTACTTCTCTTGCACGTAGTGGTGCCACTTGCGTAAGCAATTGCCAATGTACTACAACAAACATCTCTTTCTTATAGCCTCATCGGTGCTCCACCTAAGTTTAGGTCCACTAAACTTGTGGGACTCATATATGATAGGCAAGACATCTTGCATGAGTACACCCCCAATCGCTATTCCCGATGCATCCATATGGATTTCAAACGGCTTGTCGAATTTGGTTAACTTGAGTATGAGCGCATTACACATCGCTACTTTGAGTTCTTCAAGCATGGACTCCTCTGTTTTGCCCCAATGAAACTGATCTTTACCTTTCGTTAGCTCAAGTAATTGCATCGGTATCTCGCTGAACCCTTGGATGATGTAGTGAGGGAATTGTAAGAAACCTACGAATTCCCGCACTTCCTTGACTGCATCTCGTTGAGTTGGGCAAAGCATGCAATCCCATCCTCATAGATTGCTTTATGAAATTGTTTTGGTGAGATGGGTCAGGTTGTGGTTCGGGAATCGAGCCTCCAGTTTCGTGTCACGTCAATGCTTGTGCTTACACTGACTGGTGCACGTGTTTATGTTTGTCTTTGCATTTGAGTTCCCATTGTGTGAGATGATGTCTGAGTTGTGCTCTTCCTCCGAGTTGATATCAATGCGACAATCTTTGAAATCATCACGGTGGAAGGGCACGATGGCGTTGGGAGGCGCGTCAATGCCGGGGCCACGTGACAATGGCAACCTTGTGTGATGGTAGTCTGACGAAAGGAGAGTGACACGCTAACCACATGAGAGTGGCATGCCGGTGGCATGAGAGTGGCATGCAGATGGCTAGAGGTAGTGAGAGCAGCAAACAAGCACATCGACGACAAAGGGTAGCAACACCAATAAACGAGCACGTTGACGATGGGGGTAGCGACAAGGGCACATGGGCACATAGATGGCAAGGATAGCAAGGATGACACATGGGCACACCAACGGTAGGGCATAGCGACGACAACACATGGGGGCACCAACGACGAAGCGTAGCAGCGATGGCACCAACGCTTGGGGGCATCGATGGCAAGGAGTACAACGAGAGCAACTTGGGAAGGGAGGGGAGTGGAAGAGAGGAGGGGAGAAGAAAGTGGAGAGGGAGGATAGCACCTGTGGAGAGGGTGGGAGGGAAGGGAAAGAATCTACCCTTGATGTCAAGAGGACTAACCCAAGATGGGCTTGGGACGTTAATAGCATTCCCAATACCAGTGTGACAGTCTTCTCATCCAAAAGCTTCCCTTAGGCTCATGCTCTGATATCACTTGAGACGTCCTCGAACTCCTCAAAATGTCCAAGGTCTGCAAACAAGGACCTAAGGCATGCACAAGAAAAAACTACACGCAAGACAAGTCATTTGTCAAAAGAAAGCTTTATATTAATTTCACACAAGATTACGACGAGACAACAAAGAGGGCTTGATAAGGGGCAATGGCATGTAGGTGCACTACTACCATTACTATCAGTTATATTGCTCACAATTGGAGCCGAAGGGCAAACCATGCATGCACCAAAATACCCTAGGTAGAAATATAGGGGCTATGACACTATGTTGTTTTCTCTCTCTCATTTTCTTGTCTATTCTCAACCATGTATTTTCTCTCTGCCTCTTTATTGATTCTGGACCTTAAAACCAACAATTGGTATCAAGGCAGTTGAAAATAGTGCACATAGAGAATAGTGTAACATGTAGAGAGATAAGAGCTATATGGAAAACACAAGTCAAGTTCGGTTCATCAATTAGTAGGTGGCAACAAAACCTTCAACAAGGCAATTTTCATATACTTGCTTAGTATATGAACCAATGGAAGTCAACTTCAAGAAAGGTCACATCAATCCTATTTGATTGCACAAGCAATCACTCAAACACTTTGCAAATTTTCCTATTATTATGACATGTTATAATCAGATTTTCCAGATATTTATGAAGAACATTGCTTTAATAGGCAAACAAAAGTGAAGTAGTGTTCAATCAATATTCAACCTTCTAGTACTCCTTGTGGAAGTTGTCATGTTCAACATGGTGGTAATGAGGGAAGAATTATACAAGCAAGGTGGTCAAGCCGAAAGTTTGAAGGTCGGAGGAACAGATGTTTCTTGTATACTTCTTGAAGAGTTTAGAGACTTAATTACATAGAGAACTCCTTCCACACATCATGGCCCGTAGGTCAGATGGCTTTAAAACAATTGCTTAGCCATTTGCAAACATCTGCGAGAGATATATTACAAGTAGCAACTATAAGTCTTGCTTTGATGAGATTCTTATGGAACTTCCAAACTATAAATAAAAATGGTAAACCTGGACACAATTTGAAACCATAAGCATTACAAAATCTTGATTGTTTGAAATAATTTCTACAAAAGAGACCTTGCAAACAGTATAATTAGAGGAGTGAAGTTCTTTCATAAGGCATTCTTCATAAGACTATTTGTAAGTAAAAAACAAAATTATTAGGGCATTTATCCAAATAAGATATTAAAAAGTTTTCATCAAAACTTTTAAGTGAAGTCAAATCACTTCCTTATAAGCTATGTAATGAAGAATAATTTTTCTCTAAAGTTAAATCAACCTTCATAGAAACTTTCTTCATTACCAGAGATTTTTATCAAAAAATTTATGAAAATTTAAAAAACAAAATTATTAGGGCATTTATCCACATAATAAATTACGTAGTTTTTATGAAAACTTTTAAGTGAAGTCAAATCACTTCCGATAAGCTATTCACTTTTGGTAATGAAGGAGAATTTCTCTCTAGACCTTAATACCTTAATGAGACTTCATAGAAACTTTCTTCATTACCAAAGATTTCCAATGTCTCAAAATTCCATGAATACCTAGATTTTTCAAATCTTCAAAAAATTGTATACATACACACACACATATAATATATATATATATATATATATATATATATATATATATATATATATATATATATATATATATATATATATATATATATATATATATAAAGAGAGAGAGAGAGGATCGTTCTCTTCGAAGTTACAACAGAACTTGTCAAGTTTTAACCAAGCATGCTCTAAGTAAGAAGTGAAAACTTTGATAGACCAAGTAAGTTAATACTAATCCCACATACAAATCAAGACTCCAAAAGAGGTGTAAAAATTAGTCCTTTGACTCAAATTTACAAGACCTTTTTCTAATAATGTGAGGACTAGTGCAAACCCTGCCAAGCAACAACCTAAATGGGAGGGAATTTCCAAAAAAGCCAATTAGAAAAGGATAATCAATATCTTTTGTATACGACTAAAATTTTGCTTTAAGTCCAAAAATCCTTGTACTCATGGATGAATTTTGATTAAAGGAAAATCCATGGAAACAAAATACTCATTGAAATCAAAGCTTTTGATAACTTTCATTGATGAAAATCCCAAGCTTTTGATAAGTCCCATTGAACAAGAATCCAAGCTTTTGATAACTCTCTTTTAAGTTTATTAAGTTTAATGAATCTCCTGCAAATCACTCCAAACTTTGTTTCGAAAATTGTTTATGGCACAAAATCACTCCAAACTTTGTTTCGAAATGGATATATCATGCATCCTTTAAAAAATGAAGCTACCAAATGATGGTGTCTTCATAGTACAACAATCATTACTAATAATGAAATTGCCTACTTACCCACCATCAAAAAACTTTCATATTAATCTTTCATATTAACCTTTCCTATTAGCCTTTCATATTAACCTTTCCAAGCGATGAGTGCATGAAGAGATTGGCCACTCACGAACATTTGCATTTTCGCATTGCCACTCACAAACATTTGCCTAGTTGTTCAAGATTAGTAGGGCCTAGTGTAAGAGTTGGTTAAGGCTTAGCACCACATCCAACTCATAAACATCAAAGATGGCAATATTTTGAGCTTCATATATATATGCACACATATACATATACATACATATATATATACATATATATATATATATATATATATATATATATATATATATATATATATATATATATATATATATATATATATATATATATATAAAGAGAAAGTTCGATTGAACCCTACTCTCCCTCACTTGCATTAATGAAAGAAAATATGTTCTCCCTCACTTGCATTAATGAAAGAAAATATGTACAATGAGCTTAGGCATAGTACCAATGGAACCTCCCGTATCCTACTAAGGAGGGGGTGAGGTGACCCGATCAACAAACCTGAAGGCAGTTCAGCTGGAAGACACACGACGGCAATTTAAACATCGGCTCTAGCACATACACTATCCAGCTGCAGACCAAGAGGCGCAGTAGCCCAATGTGCAGACGTCCTTCACGTGGATGACAAGTTTAACCCCCCATTCAAATGAAAATGGTTGCATATATAAAAGCTGACGTGTTGCTCATTGCAATCTCTAAAGTCCCCTCCATTTATAAACTTGCTTGCTCATTCACAAAAACACTTCACAAAACACAATTGCAGCCTAATACCATGAAGAAAACTAGAAAGCAAGCTAACTTATTTGAAGAATATTTCTACTATCGGGTTGAGAGTTACCGCAACCAAGTACTTAAAAGGGCAATCAAAATATTTAAGCATCAAATAGAAGAGACTTCCTCCACACTACGATTAGAAAAGGCAGTAGCAAAGAAGGTTTATTAAGGTTAAATTATTAACCTATAACAAAGTCAAACACAGTCCAGTAATGAAAGTGAATATCTCTTGGCTGTACATATTTAAGGTGACCTTCGCTTGACGAAAGGCATGCATGAGGGGACTTGGTCTCGACCTTCACACGAACAGGAATGCGGATATCGATACAACCTTCCAGACCAAACTGGCGAGAGGAAGGAAGGCAGTGCTTTGAGAACTCTATCCAAGAGAGATTGGGTTGTATCTCTCAATCCGTAGGTCGGATTGAGGCATGTAAGATACCATTGGAAAGCTCTAGGAATGAACTTTCAAAAATCTATTGAGTTGGGAAGTGTGAAGCCCTTGGGAAACCATGAGTGATAACTGATTGAGGGTATAAAGATACCAAACATGGGTGAGATGGAGGTTCAAGATACTGAGGTTGAGACCAGCCACCAAGGTTGTGAACAAGAAGGTTCAAGAAACCAAGGTTGAGAGCAAGGGTTCAAGAGACCAAGGTTGCAAACAACTTTCAAGAAACTATGCAAGTTTGAAGACATCAATTCAAGGGTACCTAGGGAGTTCAAGGAGTTGATCACCAAGGCTAAAGGGATACAAGTTGAGGAATGATCGACCAAGGGGGGAAGAATGTAATAAAGTGATAGGTAGGAGATGGTTGAGGGAGGACTAGGCAATAATCCTCAACCATGGCTTTTTGGGAAAGTGGTTAGCCCGTCACACTCCTAACCAAACGGTTGTGAGTTCAAATCTCCTATAGTTCATAACATTAGGCACCGATTTGAATAACTTTATTGCTTTTTGTGCTTTTTCGATGGATATTTTTTGCATGAGGTTCTTGGACTATATAAAGAGCATCAATGGGCATACTTTATCAATCAATCTCAAGATCTTCTTCTTGCTCATGAGTTAGGGTTTCAAGCTTAGAGGTTCGTGGAGTTTTATATGCAAATTTAGAGTCTCTTTTATTATTTTTCCTTCATCTTCTTTGCACTTCCCATAGTATGCATGCTGATTTTTATGAGTATTAACTTCTAATTTTGGGTTTTATTCATTGTTGTGGTTCTACTAGGTGTTCAACCTATCTCCTCAATAATATTGAAGACATGGTTATCTAATTTCATATTAGGTTTTTGTTATTTGATTGTTCCTAATAGTCCATTCATTTCCAATTGCACATATTTTCTTTTACATTATTTCTTAGGTTGGATTTTGACTTAGTGGTGACAACACTCTACTCGATTCTCAATCCAATTAATGGAGGACATGTGTATTTGTTCCTCTTCAGGTGGTGCACTTGGTGGACGAGGACAAAATACTACTCGCTAAGAGGCACAAAACTTCCTACAATGTTCCAATCCCCCTCCGATGTCCCAAGAAATCTATGCAATTTTATGTGGAACTTTATCTTATAATACTATCATTTTTAAAGTCTTTTGAATCTGTTTACTTAAAAATTTTAGAAAAAAATTATATAAAATAATCATTGTAAATCTTTGTTAGGCCACTCTTTTCTATTTAAGTGGGAAAAGATGGGTGTAGGACAGCTTACTATATGCAAATCCAAGGTTAATTGTAATATTTTGTTGTTTGTTCCTCCAATATGGATATATTTATAGCTTCTTAGACGTGGATAGGCTTCTCATTGGTTTTAGGTAGGGGTCTTCTCGCCTTCTATGATAACTCCTGATGGGTGTCTTCTTGGGACTTCACTGATTCTCTTTGCGAGCTCTAGCGTGTGTCATCGACCATCTTGGGGAAGCCTTACTCAAGAGGGTTGTGAAGCTTATCTATCATCACATGATTAGAGATTCAAATAATTTGAGGATGATAAGCACAATTTTTCCACATTTGGTCGCCCTGTTTCTGGTAAATCAACAAAATACGGCTACATTGCACCCAAAATTCTTTAGTGCAAAGTAGGGCTACACTATGCCCAAAGTGGGAATACTCTGAAATGGAAAGAGGGCTACACTACACCCAAAATTCTTGAATACAAAATAGGTCTACACTGCACCCAAATTTTTGAATGGAAATAGGGCTACATTGTGCCCAAAAAAATTTGAATGGAAATAGGGTATGTGACACCCAAAATAGGGCTACATTATTACCATTGCTGTAACGAGGTCTCCTACCCTGATGAGTTATAGACATAGGGCCTCTCTGTCCATGATTGTTACCCTCTTCACTCGGCCACATGCAAAACAAAGCACACGACTTTTGCTGTCGAAAGCAACAATCGGGGAGCATGTAGAGGGACAAAGTCGAAGGCATCAATCAGTACTATGGGACAAATTCGAAATTTAGAGTTTTTACTATATTTAGGGTCTTTACTAATTTAGTAAAGGTTTCTCAAATTTTGAACGTTTTCAAGTTTTACATCATATATAGCAATCTTATAATCCAAAAGCATACGTATAGTTCAAAATTGAAGGAATAAGCTTTTTCTAGATAATGAAATTAAGATTGTTGGTTTTTAGGCCACAATTACTACAGAGACAAACAGAAAATAGAGACAAGATGGAGAATAGACAAAACATGAGAGAGATAAAATTACTTATGCTCCATATATGGTCATTATATTCCATGATCAAGTACATGAAGTTACAAGATAGCATAAAGAATATGCAAGAGAGACAAGATGTCCATAGCTCCACAAACTCCAAAGTGGAAGATGATCTCCTCAATTAGATAAGCTCTAAGGTCTTGCACACTTTGTTGATGATGAAGGGCATGCAAATTCACCTCTCCAAGTTGAAGGGACACCTTCCCCAACACAAGCTCAAGAAGAGATCTCCATGAAGCAATAAGAAATGACACTAGGTGTTTACATAGATTCTGCTTAATAAAGTAGAAGTTGTCTAATAAGACTCCAAAAAGCAATTTCGTAAAAGCTACAAGTAAAAACCCTAATTAAGGTTTTTTCTTTTCTCAAGAACCCCAACACAAGGGCTTATGTGTGGTTTTTTCTAATGCCATGCAGAACTAATACAAGTCATTGGATTAATTCATCAAGATTATATAGGATCTTGACAAGTGTCACCCTTGCTTTTTATTTTCTAATGTGCTCTTGAAATCAATTTTGAAAAATAGGGTTTGGGTTTTGACACCCTACAAGGGAGGATTAGGAAGTAATCCTCAACCATGGCTTTTCAGGCAAAGTGATTCACCCATCACAATCCTAAACAAGATGTTGTGGCTTCAAATTTCCTATAGTTCATAACATTAGTGTTAATGCCTAGAAAGTAGGCTTGGGCAAGTTGAATTGACCCAATGGCCTCCAAAAATGGCATTTGAGTGCTCTATCATGTGAAAGGGTACGAAGGAGGAAGGAGGCACTTTGAGAACTCTATCCAAGAGAGATTTGGGCGCATCTCTCAATCTGTAGGTTGGATTGAAGTGTGTAAGATACCTTTGGAAGCCCAAATCTACTGGCTATGAAGTGTGAAGCCCTTGGGAAACCATGTGTGATACTTGATTGAGGGTTTACGATACCAGAAGGAGGTTCAAGATATTGAGGTTGAGAACAAGGCTGCAAGACACCAAGGCTACGAACAAGAAGTTCAAGAAACCAAGGTTGAGAGCAAGGGTTCAAGAGACCAAGGTTGCAAACAAGGTTCAAGAAACTATGCAAAGTTGAGGACATCAATTCAAGGGTACCTAGGGATTTCAAGGAGTTGATCATCGAGGCTACATGGATACAAGTGCAAATTATTGAGGTCAATGATCGGCCGTGGGGGGAAGAATGTAATAAAGTGATAGGTAAGAGATGGTTGAACCACACCTATGACTGACAGGAGACAGTTTAGGAAGTAACCATCAACCATGGCTTTTGGAGAAAGTGGTTAGCCCATCACACTTCTAACCAAAAGGTTGTGAGTTCAAATCTCCTATAGCTTATAACATTAGGCACAAAATTGAATAATTTTATTGCTTTTTGTGCTTTTTTTATTGCTTTTTTTTGCATGAGGTTCTTGGACTATATAAAGAGCATCAAATGGCACACTTTATCAATCAATCAATCTCAAGATATTAATCTTTCTCATGAGTTAGGATTTCAAGCTTGGAGGTTCGTGGTGTTTTATATGCAAATTTGGAGTCTCTTTTAGTATTTGTCCTTCATCTTCTGCACACTTCCCATAGTGTGCATGCTGATTTTTATAAGTATTAGCTTGTAATTTTGGGTTTTCTTCATTATTGTTGTTGTACTAGGTCTTCAATCTATCTCTTCAAAAATATTGAAGATATAGCTGTTGCTCATCATCATAGAAGATCTGATTTCATATTAGGTTTTGCTTATTTGATTGCTTCTAATAGTCCATTCACTTCTAATTGCGCATATGTTGTTTTACACTACCTCTTAGGTTGGATTCGTACTTAGTGGTGACAACACTCTATTCGATGCTCAATCCAATTGATGGAGGACATGTGTATTGTTCCTCTTTAGGCGCACGGTGGAAGAGGACAAAGTACTACTTGCTAAGAGGCACAATATTTAGTACCATGTTCGAACCCCCCTCCCATTTCCCAAGGATAGATAAATGTAAAACTTATATCATTTTATCTTATATCATTTTTTAAGTTTTTTGAAGCTGTTTACTTAAAACTTATATAAACATTCTCTACAAAATAGTCATTGTAAATCTTTGTTACGCCACTCTTTTCTATTTAAATGGGAATAGATGGGTGAGGACAACTTACTATATGTAAGTTCACGGTTTAATTGTAATATTTTGCATGCTTGTTCCTCTAATTTGGATACTATTTCTAGCTTCTCGGAGGTGGATAGGCTTCTCAATGGTGTTAGATAGGGGTCTTGTCGCCTTCTATGATAACTCGTGATGGGTGTCTTCTTGGACTTAACTGATTCTCTTTGTGAGCTGTAGTGTGTGTCATCGACCATCTTGGGGAAGCCTTACTCAAGAGGGTTGTGAAGCTTATCTATCACCATCCGATTAGAGTCTTCTAACACGTTGAGGAGGACAAGCACCATTTTTCCACATTTGGTCGCCCTGTTTCTGCGAAATCAACAAAATAGGGCTAGATTGAGCTTAAAATTCTTGAGTGCAAAGTAGGGCTACACTACTCCCAAAGTGGGACTACTCTAAAATGGAAATAATGCTACACTGCACCCAAATTTCTGAATGGAAATAGGGCTACATTGTGAACCATAAATTTCTGAATGGAAATAGGGTTACAGAACACCCAAAATTTTGGAATGCTTTCCTTCCTTGGGCCGCCCTAAAAGAGTGCTACTAGTTGCCTATAATTGCGATGTGTAATGGGTGGAGATAGCCATCTACACAAACTAGGTCTCCTAAAAATATTCCAATGTCAACTTGTGAAGTTTCCTGAAATGGCCACTACTTGTAAGTATTCTCTCAAAGTGACTACTAAGGAATCTATAGAAGCCTGGTCCCCAGGCGTGCCAAATTTTCACTTGTAGATGGTGAAGTTGTGTGATACTTGAACAATGATAACAGTACAAGTGGCAATGTATTTGGAAAAACACTAGAACCATGGCTGCAACAAGTGAACTACGCTATCGACTCAACCCTCCTACTTCGAAGGTACCCTCTGGCTAGCACCAACTAGCATGGACTTCTTGGCCCCAGGGTGAGAGCAACACAATAAGTCTGTATGTTGGTATGGGTTTAAGGGTTAGACATCCTCCTCGACAAGACTTAAGATCAGACCTAGTTCTTCATACACATCTCTCTCTGTATATTCTCCATATTGTTCTTTGGAAGAACTTCCCTTTTATAGACAAGGGGAGAGATATTATAATAGGGTTTGTTACAAGAGTAGTAGGGAAATTAATGTACTCATGGAACTTACATTAGCTAGTACCAGACTTTGTCCTATAGTGGTTGAATTTGGGTGATGGAGATTTAGCTCACAATTGCTAGTCACCTTATCACCCTTTGCCACCTTGTCACCTTGTCAGAGCTTGAACCACCTTGTCTCGTTGGTTGAAAGAGTTGGGTGTGGTGGTGGCCTTGATGCCACAAGTTGGGTGTCATGGCACCCAAAAAGTGAAGTTGGGCTTCTTGGTACCATCCTCCCAAAAGTTGGGCTTCTTGGCACCCTCTTTTTAGAAGTTGAGTGCGGTGTCACCCAAAGTTGACAGTGACATATCTTTCCAAAAAAATTGGTTGCTTGTCATATCTTTCCAAAATCTTTTATTCTACACTTGGGCAAGGTGGATGGATTCCATAAATATCATGGGCACCCAATGACCTCTAAAAGGGGCACTTGGTCACTCTATCATGTGAAAGGGTGCTAAGGAAGAAGGTGGAGCTTCGAGAATTCTACCCAATAAAGATTATAGTATCTCTCAACTTGTAGGTCAGATTTAGGCATGTAAGGTACTATTGGAATTAACATCTCATAACAATCTTCCCCAATATATTGAGGTAGATAGGAAGTGTGAAGCCCTTGGGACGTAGTGGGTGGAACTTAACTGAGTTTTCAAGATACCGAGCATAAGTGATAATGAGGTTCAAGATACTAAGGTTAAGAACACGGTTCAAGACACCAAGGTTGCAAACAAGGTTTACGAAACTATGTGAGGTTGAGGACATCAATTCAAGGTACCTAAGGAGTCATGAGCTGATCACCTAGAATAGATGGATACAAGAGTAAATCATTGAGGACAATAATTAGACAAGGGAGAAAGAATGTAATAAAATGATAGGTAGGAGATTATTGAACCACACCCTTGATAGACATGAGATGGTTGAGTTACACCCTAAGAGGAGGTTTAGGAAGTCATGTGAGTTCAAATCTCCTATAGATATAACAAGATCCTACTATCATAGAATGCATATGTATTAGGAAAGTCAAATTCATGATAGTTATGTAGAAATTTCAGATTTTTATTAAAGAAGACGAGCATGCATTTTTCAAAAGAAATTCGGATTGTTCGCATCCCATAAGTGGATTGGTATGGCATTGGCCTCTTGAGGTGGAGGTTCAGTGTTCAACCCCCATGCTAGACATGTAAAGCTTTGGCCAATTTAATCCAAATATAACCCAGTTGCCACCTTGTCTAACCCTTGCTTTGTGGTATACCGAGAGTCCCACTTGTACTATGCCCATTCACCTGTTTACTTCTACTTTCAAAATTAAAGTTGGGAGAGTAGGTGCCTTCTGAACTCCATTATAAAAAAAAGGAATCCTAGATTCTTATATTCACCAATATAATAGGGGTGATCAAACTTCTCAAACCCCAAAAGTTTTTGTTGACAAAGGTAAAGAGAAAGTTATAACTCTTGAATATTCACCACTACACGATCCTCTCCCATTCCTACTTAACCTCTTAACATACCAACATATGAAGTTTGAGAAACTTCAAGAGGCCGAGAGGAAGAAACCTTCGCATTAGAAGGGTACGAGATACGTCATCTTTAGGGGAATATGAGACTCTGGGAATTGTAGGAGTTGATCATTTGTCTACGTCAGCATTGTTCATGCTTGAGAAAAGAGGGCACTGTGACACCTGAACCATAAATGAGCCATAAATGGTTATATATTTCGGTAATGATGTGTGTGAAAACACTTACTAAAGCGAGAAGGGTTGCGTGAGATTAGATTTGAGTGGGTCCCAAAAGCTAAGGTTCTTTTGTAACTCCTTTGCATATCTTCTCCTCCAAATTTGTAAGAACTAGCAAACCACACATAAAACCAATAGTCACACTCGAAAATACACATTTTTCTTTTAGCACATTTGAGCCTCAATCTCACATTACAATGCACCCATATTTTTGACATTAGTTAGATCAATGGTCAAATTTTAAAATTAGAAAATCTCATGATATTAAGGCTATTATACAGTCGAACATAAAACAAGCACCATTACGAAAAGCTGCTAAAAGCTACATACATAAAATTTAGGCACAAATTCGAATAATTTTATTGATTTTTGGCTTTTTGAATCATTTTTTTGCATGAGCTTCTTGGGCTACATAAAGAGCTCAATTGCATGCTTTATCAATCAATCTCAAGATTTTCTCCTTGCTCATGAGTTAGGGTTTCAAGATTGGAGGTTATTGGAGTCTTATATGCAGATTTGGAGCCTCTTTTAGTAGTTGTCTTTCATCTTCTTTGCAATTCCCATAGTGTGCATGCTAATTTTTATGAGTATTAGCTTCTTATTTTAGATTTTCTTCAATTTTTTTGTTGTACTAGGCATTCCAACTATCTCCTCCATAGTATTGAAGACATAGTTGTGCTCATAATTAAAGAAGACCTAATCTCATACTAGGGTTTGCTGATTTGACTGTTTCTAATATTCCATTCACTATTTGTACCTCTTCAAGTGCATTTTCTAGAAGAGGACAAAATACTCCTAACTATAAGGCACAAAACTTTTTGTAGTTTTCCAACCTCCCTCCCATGTCCCAAGGACTCTATGCAATCTTATATGAAATTTATCTTATAAAATTATCATTTTTAAAGTTTTTTGAAGTTGTTTACTTGAAACTTATATAAAAATTTCTGTAGGATAATCATTGTTAGTCTTCGTTTTGCGACTCAATTTTCTATTTAAGGGTGTATAGATGGGTGGAGGAACAACTAACTATATGTGAGTTCCAGGTTTAATTGTAATATTTTGTATGCTTATTCCATCTTCTGAATGTGAAGCCACTCTTAGGCACATTCTATCTACATTTTGTATCTAGAACCCTTTTCTTTCATCTTATATTCAGTTTTTGTATCATTACACACATTGCACATTGAGATTTAGCATAATTTAGTGTGTAATTCGCATTCCGTAGTGTGAAAATTGTCTCTTTTCTATTATATTGTCATTCATCCTATCTAATTTGTTCAAGGTGTGTTAAGTGCTGGAAAGATCTTGGATTAGCTATGATTGTTATTTGGACCTACCTCACTTCCAACATTTGATATCAGACCTTACTACACATACATCCTTATATCCAAGATGGGTGACTAGAGAGAGAGATTGGAACAAGAAGAGAAGTTTGATGGAGTGTCCAATTATCCAGTGTGGAGCTTTATAATGATGAACCTATTAATTTCCAAGGATTTAGGAATATTGTCAATGGCAAGTACCCTAGGATAAGAAAATTTGTAGGGGATGTTACTTCTTCATCCAAGCAACCAGACGATCCATTTCTACTCAATAGGTGATTGAAGAAGAAGAAGAGGAGGAAGAGGTCCTATCATCATTTAGAGTCAAAGACACTATCAAGTTACTTCCTACAGAAGAGCAATCTAGACAGGATTTTAGAGATGTACAAGCACTCTCATTTATTTTTATGGGAGATAAGCATCATGTCATTCCTCAAATCAAGACATGCAGAAACTCTCATTAGGCTTGGTTAGAGTTAGAGAATTTTTATCAAAGCAAAAATCCTTCTCGCAAAGTTCATTTGAGGAGACAACCAACACTGATGAAATTTGGTGAGTACTCTTATTAATTCACTTACATCTACATATAATTATTTTTTCACTTCTCTCTCTCTCTCTACAAGAGATAGAGAACTTACATTTGAAGAGTTGCAATTCCTATTACTTCTAGATGAAGATCAACAAAAGATTATGGAAGCGAATGATGAATCCATGGTATCCAAAGGAAAAACGAACAAGGAGATTTTCAAAAAGGAAAAAAAAGACTCAACAAAGCAAGAGGGAATCTAAACCATCTACTTTAAGGTCATCTACCACATCTTCTTCTACTTCTACCATAGTGAAAGAAAATTCTACTTTTGTACATCCATTTCAAAGCAAGGTATACACCATTACTATAAGAAACTAGGTCATGTTATAATAGAATGCAAAATGAGTATTTTTAATGAGAAGAAAAGAGCGTGAGGTAAAAAGATCATGAGTTAATAATGTTGAAGAAGTTTCAAAACCTAAGTCTTCTAATGAAGAATATTATGCACGTCTTAGTATTGAAGAAATAACATTTGACCTAGCAACATTAAATGCAAGTTTTGAAAATCTTTGGATTTTTATTATGAGGCTATTAAGCACATGATGTTGGAATTTGAGGTTTGTGGAAGCAAACAAAAAACACATAGAAGAAGAAGAAGAATCTTGGAGCATAACACTACACTGAATGAATTACCAAGAATGTACAAAGATAAGCCACACATTATGGTTATAGTATAAGGAAGTGCCAAGCTATGTGAAAAGAGATCAATTCGCAAAAGGAAGTAAACCCAAAGGTTTATGGAAAGCTTCAAATTTCTTGTTGGGTAGAGCCTTTGTGAAAAGATTTGCAATGTTATTATGTGTGGGCACATATGCCAAACTTATCTCTCTAGTAGAGAACCTCTCCCTCACATAATGATAGTGCAACTCAATGTGCAAGCATGGAACACATGGTTCGTCGCAATTGCAAATGCGCTTTGACTATCAATGAAGATGGTGGTGGAAACAGAGTGACCAATGCCCAAATCATCCAAAAGGCATCTGAGCTACACACACTGAATACTCATTGTGGAAGCTTCCCTATACTTAGCCTCACAACTAGAAGTGGCCATAGTAGGTTTCTTCTTGTTCAACCAAGATATGCATGAGCTACCAAGCATGAAGCAAAAACCACTACTGCACACTATCCTTTCAACTACACCATTATGTACTGGGGTATAAGGAGCTGTAAACACTCTACTGATTCTTATAGATTGACAGAAAAGGTAGAATTCATGTGAGGTATACTCACCCCCTCCTAAATGTAAAGCCTTAATCTTAGTCCCCTTTCGAGTCTCAACTGAAGCAAGCCATTTTCTAAAAGTAGGGAATACCTCATCCTTTGCTTTGATAGGATATACCTAGACTTTTCTAGTAATATCATTTATGAAAGTGACAAAGTAAAGAGAAACCAGCTAATGACCTTGTGGGCATAGGACCACACACATATGTATGAACGAGATCTAAAGGTTGAATTGAAGAGTCAAGGTGCATCGTGTGCACATTCCTAGTTTTCTTTCCATATTAACAATGCTCACAAAATGAAAAATCAAAGAAAGATAACATAGGTAAGTAGCTAGAATGAGAAAGATTTTCCATTCCACTATGTGATTTATGACCCAAATGGCCATGCCACATACAAGCCATAGTCTCTTCAGTAACTACTAACAAGTGTTCTTTCTGTGATACAAATAAAGAATAAAGTGAGCCAACTTTGCTTCCTTTTTCAATAACCATATTGCCCTTTGATATCCAAAAGGATTGAGCATAGAAGACCACCTTGTAATCAAGGTCATCAAGTTGAACAATTGACATAAAATTGCATGATAAATGAGGTACATGGCACACATTATCCATAGTAAATTTTGAACTATCAATGAACTGCACAACCACATTTCCAATCCCCACAACATCACATTGGTAAGAGTCACCAAGTCTCACGGTACCAAGATACTTTGTTGCATAATTAAAGAACCATTCTCTGTGTGGTGTCACATGGAAAGAAGCACCAGAATATAACAACCAAGTGTGTGAAAGAGAATCAACCATAAGAGCCTTAGTTGGCACAATGCTATCAAGTGTCAACACATCAACATCATCAGAAATAACATTAATTTCTTCAATATTCACAATCAAAGTAGATGGTGCATGTAGCTGTTTAACATGCCCATCAACATTATGTCCTTTACCTTTAGCATTCTTTAATGCATAATAGTCTTTCTTCATGTGTCCTTTCTTATGACAATAATAGCATTCGATATCCCTCTTCCTTGATTTACTTCTACTTTTATTCCATGACCATTCTTTTCCTTGTTCTTGCTCCTGCCATGTTGTTGATTCTTTCCTTGGTAAGAATCATGAACATTATATGCATCTCCACTATGAGTTCCAAACATAGATTGTCTACAAGTCTCCTTACTCAAGAGTGCTCCACATATGGCACAATAGACCAATTTACCACTATGTGTAGTATTGCTAATAGGTGTGCAAAACATATCCCATGATGATGGCAAGGTGCATAACAACAACTCTTCTTTCATTTCATTATCCAAATCCATTTTCTGAGCCTGTAAATTGGAGAATATAGCATCAAACTCATTTCAGAGAGTAGCAACACTATCTCTGTCCTTCATGCAAAGGTCATATAACTTTCTCATCCGATACACTTTATTTGATGCTATCTCTTTTCCATATGTATTGCATAACTTCTTCCAAAGCTGCTCTGCACTTTCACAATTTAATACTATAAAGTAAACATTATCTGTCAAGTGCAATGGAATGGTAGACTTGGCCATTTCATCTAAATCATCCCAATCATCTTCATCCATGTGAGCCAGCTTCTTTGACATTCCATTTACTAGCTTCCATTGCCTCCTCTGAATGAGCACATCTTTAATCTGATTCTTCCATAAGGAAAAGTTTGTACCATCAAATTTTCATATCTCAAAATGGTCTTTGTCCAACAAGTTATAGCTCCTCCACGGAACACTGGCATGAGAACTTGATCCACAAGATGTGCCTGAGACCTCTAATGCCATGATGGTAGCGAAATTAATAGAATGATAATGGAGCTAGAAGAGTCCAAACACCAGTAAGGCTCAAAAAAAGAATGACCAAATATCAAATTTTGGGAGATAATTCAGCACTCTTCCTAGAAAAATGAATTAATGAATAGTAAAGACCAACCAAAAGGATTATGTGAGAATAAATGTTCTCACACCAATAATTATATGAAGGAGTAAATAGACCATTGTATAATTGACAAAACCAAACGACCTAGAAAAATTTTGCCAAAGTATCCTCTTCAAAATGAGCATATGGCCAGTGTCAAAATTCATAAAACTGCAAGTACTGACATGTTTATCTTCATAGTGAATCAGTGACTCCAATGCATATAATGAGTTACCTGAAAGAAGCCAACTAGGCTTATCAAGCACCTATGAACAACTATCATACATCTTCTATGGCGAGGCTAGATAAGTCTTCCACTTGCATCACCAAAGAGATCCCAACATTTGGGTGTCTCCCAATTAAGAAAACCTCGCCATGAACATCTTTATCAAATGTAAAAGGCTTTATGCAAAAATGTAACCAATCTATCAATGACCACATGGACATACATATGCGGTATCCACAGAAGCATACATAGTATGTATGTGCTCAATATATGCAGTAAAATGGCACTAAAAGGCTGAATTCATTGCCCAAAAACTAGCCAATAACACCTACAAGTGTTTGTCAACTCTGTTCTTTGGGGTTCAAAAACATGCATAGACTTGTGGTGGCTATTCCCACCACAACTAAAACCTTTCAAGAAACCTACAGATTAACTACTGTGGCTGAAAACACAACCCCAAAAGGTGAACATTCACTGTCAAAGAAGTACAAAGAACACTCCTCTTGATGTTCTTGGACGTTTGTGAAAAGAAATATCACGAAAGTACTCCAAAATGGCTCAAAAAATCACCCAAAAAATTCTTAAAAAGTAGGATTTGAAAGCAAAGAATGAGCCCAAAACTTGTTTAAGATAATGTGAATCTTGGCCTTTCCCCTTATTCAAGCACCACAAGAGTGTAGCTTAGTGGCAAGAGATTGCCACTGTTAAGCGAGCTCTAAAGGGAACAATATTGGGATGGGTGACCTCCTGGGAAGTACTAGGAACCTCCGTCTTCCTTGATCCTTGAGGTCCTCCCTCTTGCATAGCCAACATCACCAACAGTGACTTCAGTGACTCGGATGACAAGGTATGCCAATGTCTATGACTTGTTCACCACCTCAGTTATAAGCCTTGGATGGGTTGGCGGTTGCTCACTTCGCTTGCACAAAAGGAACAAAGCTTTTGTGTCAAAATAATCTTATACCAATGAAGTATCTTGATGGCGATGCACCACCGTGCGCTCTCCTTCTTGAGAGCTCCATGATGATATCCTCACAGTAGAAAATCTGAGCTCCAAGAACCACACATGGTACTCCACATGGAGGCTATAGGATACACAGAAAAACATAGTACACATGGAGCACAAACACAAACTTTTTAGGTGTTACAAATGCAATCGAACTTATAGTCTGCGGTTGACCAGGCCACTATATGTTTCATTCAAGAACATATACAAAAGTGTATGGTGGCCATTAGGCCTTTCACATGGACACTAACAATAACAACTCATCGGTGATAACCTTGATATGGTTGTGTAATCTATATTTAATATTGAGACATGACTGTTGATCCTTGTTTAATTGGTCTAGAACTTCCTGAAACATCTTTGTGGCCACCTCCATTTGTGATTGGACTTGATGTTGCGATGGAATAGTAGGCCATATATGGTGTATTCATCTTTGAGTTGTTGGTAATAATTGTGGATCTGAACGGTTAATTGCATGGTCATTGAGGCGCTGAGATATAATACCTAGATATACCTATGAACTAATTGGTTGAAATGTCATTTCAGGGATCTCATGGTCGTTGAGGAGATGACGAGATATACTCCTTAGATATACCTATGAATTGATCGGATGAAATGTCATTTTAGGGGGTATAGGCATGTCGGATGGTGGAGTGTGTCTCTGAGGTGAATATCTAATGGGGGATGGTGGTTTAAGAACATGGAGATAATCAATAGAAGGATGTTGGATGAATTAGGTATTAGCTAGGTTATGTGAATGATGTGTGTTTTAATGGTCTTCTAGATGTTTGTGATGTGGATTTAGATGAAGTATGTGCGGGAGGGTGCGGAGATGATCGTTATGAAGGGTGGGAATGTGCAGGTGTAGGTGCTTTATGTGAAATAGGGGTGCTAATTAAATGGGTGTTAGAGGAAGTTAGTATCATTTTTGAAGATCTAGATTATCCTTGCTTCTCTGGAGGTAATGTGTCTAGTTGTCCTCGAGTATCCTTTTGAACCTTCACTCTTGCTTGTTTGGTTTGACTTGACTTGGTAGGGGTATTGGATGTTGCCTTACATACTATTCCAAACTCATAGTGACATATTCAGATCATCGTGTGTGCTCCGATCACTTTAAATTTCAAGGCCTTTTTGGTTGTTTGTTGTGAATATCATTTCTTTCTTTCTACCGACAATTGTTGCAATACTTTATGATATGGAAAGGGCTTTGTGTGCACAAAGCACTATAGAGGTTCACATATTTTTAAATCTATGAAATGTAGACTTTCCTTTTTAGTAGTAGAAAAGCCTTAAACAACGTAAGTCTTTTGGAGAGGAAAGGATCAACTTCACTTGCAGAGAACAAAGTGGCACACTCAGTAAGAGTGTCCTGAACATATCTTTCCACATACATGCAAAGCTTCCTTGACTCTAAGATTTTTCTGATGCGAACATCAATGCTAAAATCTCTTTTGTTATCTTTTTTTTTTTGAGATTACAATGAATTCGAAACACACACACACCCGACCTCGTAAGGTAGAGGCACCCATCTTGGGGAACTTTGAGGCATCCAGCTCTAGGGGTTATCTTGCTAGTATGTATGGATGGGAAAGTTTTGAATGGTGTGAATAAATCCTTACCATACCCCTAAGGGTTATTTAAGGTTGGCATCTTTGCTCTAGCTAAGTCAGCAAGCCCCATTGCATCAATTTGAAGTGAGCAAATGCATAAGTTAGCTATCCTACAATACCTAAATCAATCTTTAATGATAGTTCACCTAGGATAGAGATGATAATATCTATAGTGGTTGCTATATTCGGTGTCTTCTATGTTGAAGAGCCTACTACAATGGTCTTCTCATCATCCAAAGACTTTGATTCAGAGGCTGGCTCTTGAGAAGCAATGTAAAGAGAATCACTTGATTCTCTAGACAAAGAAGAATATTGTTCTAACCTCACACTAGAATTAGATTGGAATTCGGATGCCTCTTGTTCTTGGGAGGAGGCCATAGATGTATTAGCAGATGAAAGTCGAGTTGGGGAACTGATTTGTAGAGATGATAGAGAAGCAAAACTTGTGAGTAAATTGAAAAGGTCCATTCCATCTTGGTGGAAGTAGAACTAAACTTCCCTTTTTGACTTGAGATCTCTAGAGGTTTGCATCATGATTCTACTACCATTTTTCTTGCACTACATTGAGTTGGCCATTGCCAATTTTCCTCTTTTTCTCTAGCAGCTGTAGCCTGTCAAAATTTCATGCGTGCAATGGGGAACCTTGGTATCCTATTTGCTCCAATACGGTTAGAACCATGCACAAATTCAAATGGAGCAATATCCTACATACAATAAATTAGCTCAAATGGCATATGCCCAATGGTGGCCTTGAATGATGTTTTGTAAGCACAAAGCGTTCCTAAATAGGATTGTCCCCATGTATTGGGAAATTGTAGGGAGGTTTTTCTAAGTAATAGCATGAAAATATTATTTGTATTTTTGACTTCACCATTAGCCCTAGATTAATATGCACATGACTTACAATGGAAAATTTTGTATTTTTTGAAGATGAGTGTAAGTACCTGAAATGTGTCCCTTGGTCTATGGTTACCTCGATAGAACATCCAAATCTATAGAAGATATGGTTGTAAAAAAATGATTCTATGGTTTCTGTGGTACAACCTTAGTTGTGATGACCTCAGCCCACTGAGTAGCATAATCAGTGGCTACCATAAGATATTTTTCATCAGATTCACTTGCAATAGGATAAATTGGGCCCACAAAATATAGCCCCGAGTCTTCGAATGGTTGCCATGCCATGGAAATATTAAGTGGTTGGTTCCTCTGCTTTGTCAATTTTGCCACACACCGTTGACATATGTCACAAGCCTTTGCAAAGTTGGTGGCATCTCTGAACAAATATGGTCACCACAACCAACTTTGAAGTATTTGTAGTGCTATAATATGCCTAGGGAAATGTTCACTTGATTTTTTTTCATGTGCCAATTGGAGTACATTTTCACTCTTGTGTGGTTGAAGATATTTCTTGTACATCCCGTTGACTCCAAACTTGTAAAGAGTGTTATTTGCCATTAGAAATATCTTCAACCTTGTGTGGTTGAAGATATTTCTTGTACATCCCGTTGACTCCAACCTTGTAAAGAGTGTTATTTGCCATTTGGAAGTCCTTACTTTTTAAAAATAGTCTATGCTTTTCCAATGGAGTAGAATTGGAAGGAAATTGGCCTTTGGATAGAAATTGAATTAAGCAATCATACGGTGTAGGTGATACTTTTACCTTTTAAATGTGACTATTTGAAAAATCATCTTCTACTCCCTTGGTTGCATGAAGAGGATGTTTGATATGAGAAAGTTCGTTAGCGATGACACCACAGAAAATCCAGGTCACTTTGCAAAATTGTAACTTGCATTCTGTTCAGTAACACTAATATATTTCGGATCCAAAATTTCAAGCATTTTTGTGTATTTTTGGTACACAAAAACTGTGTTTTTATGAGATCGAACAGTCATGTCATAGTGTGATAGTGTTCAAGTAGTACTGCTTGTAGTGTTTTGCAATGTTGTGAATTGCTAGAGAAATGGCAAATATAGATGGAATGAGTTAGATTATGAGCGATAAGATAGACAAGAACAACTTTCATGCTTGGAGATTTAGAATGATGAATTTCGTGATGCGAAAGGGCTACTAAAAGTACAATAAAGGAGAGAATGAAAATGCTCCGCAGTTACCAGAGAGGAATTAAACTATGTGTTGGTATATGCAATACCAAAGCACATGCGGAAAATGATGGGCCAATAACCAAAAGAGACCAGAATTAGAGTTCTAATTAAAATTCAATATTTTAGTTCCCTTTATATACTTAACCCCATCTCCGTACATCTGAGTAAATCCACCATTTATCTACATAAAGGGCATCACATCATAGCATCATATATAAACATATCATTATGTCATCTTCAACACTTCGTATTCATGCATAGAATAATTTATGGCTTCCTCATGTGACCTGCATGTAACCAAATGTATACATGGAAGCCCACATATGCTAAGCATGACATCACCATAAATAAATTTACGGTTCCATATTCATCACCATTTCCTCACAGCATGCATAGAACTTGTCACATTAATAAACTTGAATCTTAGCATACATTAATAAACTTGAATCTTAGCATACATTTTGTGGTGCATCATCAAATAAATGGCACATCAGTAGTCTGTTTATATGACATAGCACACATGTTACAATACTACATCATAAGATATGAGTCTTGATAGCAAGTGCATCATATGACAACCATTTCCTGCAACATAATTCCATGGGTTTCAAGGCAACCATTTGTCAGAGCCACCTTCCTGCATATGTCCATCGAATATATATATATATATATATATATATATATATATATATATATATATATATATATATATATATAACATTGAGTCATGCCACTCTGAATATCACCTCATTCATTTGTTCATCATAGCAATACAACTTTTCACTTTCGTCACCAGTATCATCTTTTATTAGCGCATGCATAAGATGCTCTTAGTCTATGTATATCATGTGTATTCATGTCATATCTCATATGCACAACATTATCAAATTATCACAATATTAATAAATCCACATCATAAATCAAATGCACTATATATGTATATCTGTGCATATATGCAATCCACGTCAAAATGTTCCTTATATTATATTCCAAGAGATGTACATTGCCTTGCTCCTTATTCAATGAAGAAATCACATCAAGGCTTGCTCCTTATTCAATGAAGGAATCACATCAAGGCTGCAACCGAGGAGATAATGTGCGTTACCTTTTTTTAATTCAATGAAAGATTATATCAAAACTTTCATCCTGAAATGGCGCCTTGCCTCATTCCTTATTCAATGAGAAGATCACATCAAAACAAGCTTCACTTTGAAGATAACAACACACTTTGAATATAGTTTAGTTTGCACATGAATATTTTATTATATCTCCATGAGATATAATATACATGAAAAAATTTGATGCTTGTTATGCATCCTATGCATAATTTAAATAGATAGTCACATTACCTGTACCATAGCGAAATCGAGCAAGACATCACAATGCATAGATCTGTTTCTGCTACAATCATTCGTCTTCATCCGCAGTATGACTTCGTTGTTCTCAAATCAATAAACATATATATATGCTCTCCATTATGTCCAGCACAATCACACAAACTCCTGCAATACTCATAGGAGAGAGAAAGGCATAAAATACTCAGCTAATCTTCTATTCATCAATGTCTGATACATGAGCAGCTCCACGACTGATACAACATAGAGTGTCGTCTAAGTGAGAGAGAGCCACACATCTTCTTTCCATCTAAGTGTTTATATAGAAGCTTGTAAGACTTCAAATCATGTGCATAAAACAAGGAGTAATTCATGGCAGCGCTTTCCTTTATGCATGAATTAGGGAGATCTGATTCTACGTGACTGAGAGAAGAGGATACTATTTCTTAATTCTATGCTTTAAAAATAGGAAAGGAATAATTCTAAAGATGCATCATATGCAAGAAATACGAATCTTAAACCTAGAGCTTGGGAGAGGGTTCCTATGGGCGAGATGATAACGTAAATGAGAGATAGATGAGGGGACACATATGAAAAGCTTCCATTGAAGCTTGCTATATTTTCAATACTGCGGACCAGTTAAGAGCATATGAAGAATGGAATCAAGGAGCACGAAAGCTAATGTATTGGCTATTTGTTAGCATACAAGATATCATGATTAGGCACATATAGGATACAAAGGCTCCAAAAGAGGCTTGGAACAGTTTGGTCACTTTGAATGGGACCAATACAAAGGCACGGAAATTGCAACTCGAGAACAAGCTGCATACATTGGAGAAAAAGAGCATGTTGATAAGTGAGTATGCCCTGAAAATCAAAAGCATATGTGAGTCACTTGCATCTATTGGCATGAATGTAGATGATAATGATGATAAGGTGGAAGTGTGCCTTCATGGTTTAGGAGCTGCATATAAGCAGTTCAAAACTTGTAAATAGACAAGGGAAAATAGTCTGAATTTCATTGATCTAGTATCTATGCTGATTATTGAAGAAAAAAATCTTGGTGAGGATTCAAACTCCCAAGGAAAACCCAGTTCTGAGCAGGTATTTTACTCTAGAAGAGGAAGAGGCACAGACATAGGCTTCAGAAGTAGAAGAGGACACAATAACGAAGACCAAGGTCAACACCAAAATCATGCAAGAGGAAGAGGACAGTTTTAGGGAGGGGGAGCCAAAGAGGTTGTAGAAATTTCCAAATAAATGATTCAGGTAGTGACAGTAAAGGTTGATGTAATTGTGGTAAACCTAGACACTTTGAAGGTGATTGCAAGTTGAAGAATCAAAATAACAGAAGGCAACAAAACAACTATGAATCCACAAGTGTAGATGATTATGAGAAGCTGTTCATGGTCCAACATCACATGATGAATAGTCTGCTATGTTGATTCAGGTGCTTCAAATCACATGACTAGTCATGCAGAATGGTTTAGTAGTTTGCAAAAAATTGCCAGTTTCTGGGTATGTTGAAATAGGTGATGACACATCACACCCTATCGAGCATAAAGGAAACATAGTGCTATCTATGGAGGACAAGAAGGTAAAACACCTTGCTGATGTGCTGCATGTTCCAAATATAACAAAGAATCTGGTTTGTATTGGACAAATGCGAAAGGAAACAAAGTGGGTAGCATGTTCACCTTAAATTGTGAAAATTCGTGAAATGAATGCTGCCATGTTTGCAAAAGGTGCAGGAGTTATTGATGATATAGAGATCTGGCACAAATGAATTGGATGTGCAAATTTGTAGAGGTTGAAATTGATGGAGTCAAAGGAGATTGTCAATGGACTACCAAATTTCAAAGCTGTAGAAATGTAAAAGGTATGTGCAACATGTCAATTTGGTAAACAGTCAAGAGCATCATTTTTCATGACAAGCATGTTAGTGGGAATGTGCTAGAAATAGTACATACAGATGTTTGGGGTCCTGCAAAGACCACATATATGGGCGGTTGTAGGTTTTATGTTTTCATTGATGACCATACATGGAAATTATGGGTATATTTCATGAAAGAGAAGAGTGACATGTTCAATCACTTCTAGAATTTTAAGGCTATGGTGGAAAAGTAGATAGGAAAGTATATTCAGACATTAAGGTCTAATGGAGGAGGTGAATACATGTCAAATGAGTTCAACAACTTTCTTAAAAGTCATGGAATTTGATGTCAGTTTTCATGCAGGTACACACCACAACAGAATGGCATTGCTGAATGCAAAAATAGACATATTGCAAAAATAGCAAGAGCTTTGATGGCTGAGAAGAATATGCCTCATTGTTATTGGGCAGAAGTTGTGCATACTACTGTATATATCATGAATAGAAATCCGACTGCTGCTATACATCAAGTTACACCTGAAGAGAAGTTTACAGG
Organism: Ceratopteris richardii; assembly: GCA_020310875.1. NCBI lineage: Eukaryota > Viridiplantae > Streptophyta > Polypodiopsida > Polypodiales > Pteridaceae > Ceratopteris > Ceratopteris richardii. The sequence continues at coordinate 3,238,804 of CM035410.1, forward strand.
TAAAAAGCCAAACTTATCACATATGAAAGTATTTGGCTGCATTGCATATGTACATGTTCCAGATGAGTTGCAGACGAAGCTTGATCTAAAAGCATAAAAATGCATCTTCATTGGGTACTCCCATGAGCAAAAGGGGTATAAATGTTATAACCCACTCACACAAAAGGTGAAGGTAAGTAGAGTTGTGGTGTTTGGTGAAATCTCAAGCTTCTGTGGAGATGCCAATGAAGGACTGAATCTTGAACCAAATGACAAAGAAAACGCTGAAAAATCAAGTGCAAAATCTCAAGTTCTGAGTGGACTAGATGCATCACTAAGCAATAGTTGTAACTCAAATCCATGGAGTGGAAGATTGCATGGAAATTTTAGTCCATCAAATTTACCAAATGCATCCAAGAAAAATAAAGAAAAACTTTTTGCTGGTAGTAAAACATCTACAGGTTTTGAAGACATTGATGGAGATTCAAGCGGTTCAGAAAAGAGTCTCGATGAGGAACTTGGATTTTCCTCTATGAAGACTCCAGGAGTAAGAAAGGCACATGCAGATCATACAGGGAGAAGTGACCCGGAACCAAGTAGATCTGAAAGGATGTGGAATTCAGCTCAACGATTGACATATGACAGTTACATGGCTCGTCATTATGCCTACATGACAAAGGTAATACAAGATGTTGAACCCTCTTGTTTTGAAGATGCAATTGGAAATGCAGATTGGGAGAAATCTATGGATGAGGAGATGACTATACTTTATGGAAACGATACATGGAAGCTGTTTCCATTGCTGCAAGGAGAGAAACCCATAGGCTGCAAGTGGATTTATAAGGTAAACCACAATGCTGATGGTAGCATAAGCATGTACAAAGCACGGTTGGTAACAAAAGGATATGCACATACTTACAACATTGATTATGAGGAAACATTCAGCCCTATAGCTAAAATGTCTATTGTCAAAACACTTGTTGCACTAACTATAGCCAAAGCATGAACTTTGCATCATATAGATGTGAAAAATGCTTTCCTACATGGTGAGTTACAGGAAGAAGTATATATGGACTAGCCACAAGGATATGAAGATTCAAATCACCCAGAATATGTTTGTAGGTTGCAAAAGGCTTTGTATGGACTTAAACAAGCCCCTCGTGCTTGACATGCAAGGATTTTTTATTATTTGACCACCATTGGATTTTCTATGTGTGATGTAGATCATTCATTATATGCAAGGAAGGGTGATGATGACATCACAATTGTGGCTATTTATGTTGATGATTTGATTGTAGTTGGTGACAATGAAGCAAGCATTAAAGAGGTAAAGCAAATCCTCATGTAGGAATTTGACATGGAAGATCTTGGTGTGTTGCACTATTTCTTGGGCATTGAGTTTATACATACATAAATATGTATATGGATGTTGCAAAGGCAATATGCCTTGAATATACTACAAAACTATGGTACGGCTAATTGTAAGCCAATTTCTATGCCATTAGATCAAAATTTGAAGTTGGATACTACATCAAGTGAAACATTGGAAAATGCTACTATGTATAGGAAAATTGTGGGAAGTTTGATATATCTCACGATTGGTTACATGAGCGCTACTTTGGATTATGCATTGTTTTATGAACTTGGTGTAGATTTGCAGTTTCATGGATACACGGATACAGATTGGGCTAGTGGCATTCCAAATAGAAGATCTACTAGTGGCTTTCTATTCTCACTTAGGAATGCAACTATTACATGGAGCAACAATAAGCAACCCACTATTGCATTGTCAAGTACAGAGGGTGAGTATAGAGGTGCTGCAATGGCAACATGTGATGCATCATGGCTAGAGATGCTACTTGTAGATTTAGGTGTGGAAGTGCAAAAGCCAATCATCATCTATTGTGATAATCTTATCAGCATTCTGTTAGCACGAAATCCTATTTTTCATGCTAGAACAAAGCATATCGAGGTACATTATCACTTCATCAGAGAGAAAGTATTAACAGGTGATATTGATCTTGTTTATGTGAGGACAGATGAGCAGGTTGCTGATATTTTTACTAAAGCACTTGGAGCAGAGAAGCTGAAGAAGTTTCAGAAGATGGTTGTATTAGAGGACATGACGTTGAGATTGAGGGGGAGTGTTGCAATATCAAGTTCAACATGTGATGATCTAGGATGACACGTATCACTTTTTCATTTTTCTGACATGTATAGTGGTCACACCATTATATGTCAAAGATACTTCATTGAGCTTTACTAGATTTATCTACTGGGAGTGATGGCACATTTGTTTCTTGCCAGCTTACTCATTCGTAGACATTAGGATTTTCCTTATGTACTATTCTTTATATATTGCACTTGTTGTATTCTTGTTTTAGGTCATTCTTGTACATTCCTTTTAAAGGCCTATTAAGGAAACTTGGGAATTATTCAAGTCCCATTTATGTTACTTGCTATGTTAACTTCTTAAGTTTGAGCCCAAACTTGATACCTCATTCATAATACAATTATCCTTAATAGTATTAATTTAATATACTCCAATCAAGAGATAATAACATGTTGTAGTGTGTGAATGGGTCAAAAAGTAAAACATTGGGACATAAAGATTTGTCTCAAATGCCTCTGTAATTCTCAATCTGTGTGTGCGCTCCTCTTTGAGTTTGAGAGTGTGTGTGTGGGCTCTCTTCCTTATCTCCTTCCTCGTGACACTTCTTTTGTGTTTATTGTTCATTGACATTACCTTGTTTAGGTCAGGATCATTCCGTAAGCTGAAACCACATGCCCTAATAGTGTGCCATGAATTGCCAAAAAGAGAAATTTGTTAGGGTTGAGTTTCAAACCTATTTCTCTGCAACCAATGGTAGTAGTACACGCTACCCTAGAAAATGTTGAAAAATTATTTGTAAAATTTATCAAGAATTTGAGAAGTAATTTGTTAAAAATAAGGTACATTATTCTGTTAAAGGTGGCTTGCACATTCCTTAACCCGAAAGCCATTTTCATATATATATATATATATATATATATATATATATATATATATATATATATATATATATATATATATATATATATATATATATATATATATATATATATATATATATGTGTGTGTGTGTGTGTGTGTGTGTGTGTGTGTGTGTGTGTGTTCCACAAGGAGTGATAAATGCTATCATTGGTTGATCCTCAAGATGAGTTTTGAGTTGGTTGTAACCACTAAAACCATCCATGAAGTTTTACAGTGTGTGTCCAATGACATTTTTTATCACCTCTTCGGAAAAGGGGGTGGGAAATCCATCAGGGATAGTTACATTATTTAATGCACAAAGGTCAGCACACACTTGGATTTTATTAGATTGCTTCTTTGGAGCAATGAGCATGGAGGATAGCTGTTCTGAATGTTCTATAACTATGATGATGCCTCCTTCTTCCATTTTTTATCTCCTTTTTTATTTCTTTTGCATATTTAGGATTTAATCTATATATTTTACCTCTTATTGGTCATGCTTCGACTACCAAGGGAATGGTGCATATGCCTAGCTCCTTTGGTATGTCTGTCAAGTTCTTATAACTCCATGAAAATACAACCTTAAAGTTATTCATAAATCTGGTTACCTTTGTGAAAAGTAACGAATAGTCCATTAGCCAACTTGCTAGCAGAAGGTTTTTTGGGTTGTCTTCTTCTCCTATGTTGACCTCTTTGATGGGTTTCGAAGTTGTTTCTTCGTCGGATGTGCCTTCTTTGAACATCATTTCTTTAGTGAAGGCACAACTATCATCAATTTTCATCACTTGCTTCTTTTCTTGTATCCATCCAATGGAACCTCTTCCATTGAAAATATAGCTTCTATTACATTTTCTCCTATCTGATTGACTCAATATCTGCTATAGATTTACCTCTTTGGTGGTCTTTAGCAGGTTCTCCTAGAACTATTAACTCCACAAAAAGTCATCTTCCGCTTTTTTGATAGTGATTGTAAAACATGAAACATGATTAGTTTCTTTTATATAGTCCATTATCTCATTCAGATCAGCTATAGATAGTTCTTCTGCTTTGTCATTGTGTTCTTTGACTTCAACTTTAAGATCATGGAACATCTTATCCTTTGAAGTCTATAGCAACTCCAATGGAGCTCACCATAAGCCCATTGGGCCACCCAACTAGCAATAGGAGTGGCCCAAGTAGGAGGGTGAGCCATCCACTCAGGTGCCCAACTTGGAGATCCTTGAGCCCCAAATGGAGTGCTTTTGGAGTCGCCTAGTTTTTGGTGCCCAAGTTGATGGAAATGCCATGCTTTCACTCACCCCGTTTCAAGGAGATAAGGGTGCCCAATATCCATTTATCCAATTTCTTGGAGAATAAGGCGCCCAATTTTGAAATGTGAAGTATTTGGGAGGTGAAGGTGCCCAAAATTCTTTAGCTTGATTTTCAGGTGCCCAATTTTGTATGGAGGCTTTTGCATGCTCCATGACCCACGATGGTGATGGTGTAGCTCAAATGCTTGCTCTTCTGGTTTCTTTTTCACCTTTCACTTCATCTTCTCTACGAATGCCTCTATTATTTTTGGCATAGGATCTTGCATATCCATTTCCTATGAGGTCTCTTCTAGATGGAGAACAACTTGAGAAGTCCCCAAGGCTTCATTATTACCTCCTTCCATTTGAAGTTGCATCATTTCTTTGTCATGTCCTACCATCCACAAGGTATCATTGCTCGATTGTGACGTAACCATGGTCTCCCTATGAGGAGAGGAAATCCTCCTTTACTTTAGGAAGTGTGATAACCACAAAATCTAGCACAAAATTTAAATTTTGAATGATGAATTATGTTACGGGTAGACGATTTTGTAGGAAAAGTAGTTTAGTCGGATATTTATTGTCTACTAAATCAGATATTTGGTCAATCAATTTTTTTCTAAATTCAATTTATGATGAATCAGAACTTTAGCGATTAGTTATAATGTGGTTGTAATGATGATGTCACATGAAGTAGCCCGTTGTGTTCTTGTTATCCGCATATATGTTTTTGCTTTGCCATGAGGTCTAGAGAGTGAGGAAAGGAAAAAGAAGGACATGAGGAGAGTCAAGAAGTTTTTCGAATGCTAAAATCAAGTAGTAATGTTTTGTATCATCAGTATTAGTGAACTGTTTACTGCATAGTCTTTGTAATTCCTGATATTTTGATAATCTTCGGGAAGTTTTTGCTTAATCAGATTAGAGCTATGTGGGTTTAAGTATGTCTGAGTGATTTAGTCTTGAGTATGTGTTGACACAACAAGAAAACAATGTGTGTTAATTCGTGAGTATTTTCTGTTTAAGTGTGTGATTTAGTTTCGAGAATGGATCTTTCAAGAGTTTTGCTGCGTGAGAAAGTAGTTATGTGTTGTTGAACCCCAACACATTTGGGGATCCTATTGCACTTGCTCAAAGAAGCAAGAAATGAATATTGAAAAGAAGACAAAGAGTTGGTAAATTATACTACACACGAGTGCAAGCACAAGCTAGTAACGTGGATCCATTTCCTGATTCATATGATTGGTACGAGGTGCAGGAAGTTTCAATTTCAGAATTTGAAGAAGAGGGAGGAGGATCAAGTGCAGTAGAACTAAGGCTGGTGGGAGGAATTTTAGGAGTGTTGATCCTAAAGAAGGAAAACCCAGCTGGGCCTGCTTATAGGGACTACTAAGGAAAGACCTATGTTGCTCAGTTTGAAATCAAATGGACTACCAATGGTTATCCAACATTTTATGATGATCCAATTAAACTACAACAGTTTGCAGTCACATTAGAAGGAAAAGCCATGAGCTGGTTCAACCAATATGGTATGGCTCATTTTGCTACTTATAATGCATTAAAGACAACATTCTTGCAAAGATTTAGAAGAGAAAAGACTCCCTCTGATGTTTTGAGAAAACTCAAAGCAATAAAAAAAAAGAATATGCTACTAGAAGATTATGCTCAAAACTTTAGAATTTTAATGGAAATATTACAAGGTAATGAGAGACATACTGACGAGATATTAGTAGGTTATTTTCTCAAAGGATTAAGCAGTATTAGGCATGTTGTGGCTAGTATTGATATAGCCAATGGTTTTGATGTGTTGGTAGTAGCAACTGCTAGGGTAGAAAAGAGGTTTGGTAGAACAAAGAAGAAGTATAACAATTCCATCTTTGATGAAGAATCTAATACAGAATCAGATTCTAGAAAAGCTATGACAGATTCAAATTGAGGAAGTGAAGAAGAAGAAGTTCTTGTAGATTCATTAAATCAGTAAATCAAGTAACATGGTTATCTCCTATTATTGTTGTTCCAAAAAGGGAAATTATAGATTTGTGTGGATTATAGAAAATTGAATGCAACCACAATTACCGATCATTTTCCAATGCCATTTTGTGATGCAATTTTAGATGCAGTAGCTGGACATAAAATGTATAGCTTTTTGGATGGCTTTTCCAACTATAATCAGATTCGTGTTTTGAAGAGGATCAACATAAAACAACATTTATTATAGAATTTGGGGCGTATGTGTTTACATTTTTGAGTTTTGGATTGAAAAATGGACCATCTTCATTCAATTATGTGGCACATAAATTTTTTGAGCCCTATTTGGAGGACTTTACTAAAGCTTTTGTGGATGATTTTTCAGTATTTGGAAAGAAGGTGCAACACTTGCTGTGTTTGAAGTCTTGTTTTGACAGATGCAAAAAATTCAGAATGGTACTGAATTTGTTTAAAAGTGTCATTGTAGTAAGAAGTGGACCATATCTTATTGGGTCATTCCATTTCAGGTGAGGGAATGGCTATTGATATATGCTAGCAGAGTGTTGTGTTTAGTTGAAAGGAACTATGTAGCTATTGAACGAGAGGCGTTGGCTATGGCACATGACTTGAAAAAGTTCAAGCATTATTTTTTGGATAATAAAGTGGTTTTCATATAGACCACCATGCTTTGGTATATCTTATTAAGAAGTCTCTGTTAACAACAAGATTGGCAAGATGGACACTTTTACTTCAGGAATTTGATTTTGTGATTGTTCATACTCCAAGAAAAGAGCATGACATGGCCGATTATTTGAGTAGATTAGAATAAAGAGAAGCACCAGTTGGAGTGAACGATGAGTTACTGGATGCAGAATTGTTTAATGCTCAAATTGCTGACTCCGATTCTTGGTACGACTAGTTGTTATAATTCCTAAAGGATGGAGTATTGGCTTAGAAATTTACACCTAATCAGAGAAAGAAATTTGCTTTAAAAAGTAGAACATATTTGGTGATAACAAGTGCATTATATAAAAAAGGTATGGATCACATAATTAGACGATGTGTGCCGTATTTTGAGCAACCAGCAGTTTTGTAGGAAGTCCATTGAGGAACAACAGGAGGACATTTATCAAGGGACATTACAGGTAAGAAGATTTTATAGGTTAGGTTATGGTGGCCTATAGTACTAAAGGATGCTCATGAATTTGCCAAAAGGTGTGTCATTTGTCAAAAAATAGGTCAACCAAATAATTCAGATAGAATGGCTCATCACCTAGTTTTACCATTAGACCCATTTCAAAAATGGGGAATGAATTTTCTTGGCCCAATTAAGCCAATTACTCAACGTGTGAATCGGTATATTTTAATAGCAATTGATTATTGTACAAAGTGGGTGGAAGCAATTGCCCTTAAAGATAATAAGGTGGCTAGTGTAGCAAAGTCTCTCTACCATAATATCATGACCAGATTTGGATGTCTAGTTGAATTGGTGGCTGATAGAGGAGCTCATTTCCTTAATGAAGTCATTTCAGAGTTAACAAGGACACACCTGATTATGCACAAAAAACCACAAGATATCATCCATAGGAAAATGGTTAGGTAGAAAGCAATAATAAAGCTTTATTAAGGATTCTCAAAAAATTAGTTCATGATAATAAAAAAATTTGGGATTTGCTCCTTGATTCAGCATTATGGTCATTTCGAATAGCTTTTAAGGTAACAACTAGAATGACACCATTTAGATTAGTGTATGGGTTAGAAGATGTGATCCCAATGGAGTTTGTGGTAGTTTCCATGTAACAACAAAAAAGATGCCTTTGGAAATATCTGTCAAGCATACAAGTAGTACCTTCTACAATTGGAGGAAGAGTGTTTAGTTAGTGCATATATAACTGAAATTATCCAAAGATGAAGACAAGCTTTGGTGAAAATGAATGTTAAATTTAAAGTATTTCAGGTTTCTGATTGGGTTATGGTATACAATTCTAAGTTAGGGCCACATCTAGGAAATCTTACTTTGAGATATAAGGATCCATATAAGATTGTGTAGGATTTGGGACAAGGGACTTTTCTGGTAGCAGATGTCTTTGGTACAAAAATGGAAAAACCTATTAATGGATTTTTCCTGAAAAAACTTCAAGGCAAACCTCCTCCTATGGATTGGTTAACAACCAATTTGGTACAAGTAATGTTTAATTCTGATAATCAGATCAGTAGCAGTAATTATCACTGAAACAATGAGGACTAGTTATTTGCATTTTTCTTCGTGGTGACATGTCTTCTCGATTGTGGTTGGTCAAAGGTTACATTAGGTGGTTTATCAACATGTCAATGGATTCCAGGTCAAGATCTGAGGGTCATGGCATTGTGAGTCGGATCTTATATAGTCGAATTTATAACTACCTCAGGAGAAATAGTCGGATCATGGTTGGTTGGACTTTGCTCGCTTGGAAGTAATGAAGTCGGATTCTGGTTAGTAATGAAAGCTCAACAAAAAAGTATTTTAAATTACCACATTGGAGCACGGACTAGAGTTCAATTATTATGCGGATTTCATCCCATCATCTACAAGCAAGTTAATGTAATCACTGATGGATCCATATAAAGACTTTAAATTGGAGTTTGACACGAGTGCTCTGATGAATTTTGCATTGTTGGAGTTAGACGTCTACGGAAGCACACAAACAACACAAGGAAGAAGAAGAAGCTTGGAGCACAACACACAATACTCAATGTATTATTAGACAATATACAAAGATAAATAGCCAATTAGGGCAATAGGCATATATATAAGCCGAGGGAAAAAGACCTCCTAAAGAGGGAAAAAAGTGTCCTGGTGGTTCTAGAGTGTTCACACACATCACTACCTAAATATATCAACAAATCCCCCTTGGGAGTGATACGGTGAACAAGTAGCTGGCACTCATGTATAAGGAAGTGCCAAGCTATGTGGAAATCACTCCACAAAAGGAAGTAAGCCCAAAGCTTTGCAGAAAGCTTCAAACTTCTCCCTAGGTAGAGCCTTCGTGAAAAGGTCTGCAATGTTCTCCTACGTGGGCACATATGCCAAGCTTAGAGAACCTCTCCCTGACATAATGATAATGCACCTCAATGTGCTTAGTGCGAGCATGGAACACATGGTTCCTTGCAACTACCAATGCGCTCTGATTGTCAGTGAAGATGGTGGTGGCAGAAGGCTAACCAATACCCAAATCAACCATAAGGCATCTAAGCCACACACACTCAACAGTAGCTGTGAAAGCTTCCCTATACTCAGCCTCACAACTGGAAGTGGCCACAATAGGCTGCTTCTCGCTCAACCAAGATATACATGAGCTACCAAGCATGAAGCAAAATCCACTAGTGGACACATGAGTGTCTTAGCAAGCAGCCCAATGTGAGTCAGGAAAAGCATGCAAATCTGGCGGTAGTGATCCCCCCTTGGGATAAAACAACCCAAGTAACCGAGTACCACTCAAGTAGCGAAAGATGCGCTTAACCACCTGTCAATGCTTGACACTTGGGCAATGCATAAACCTGCTCATCTGTGAGATAGCAAACTGAATATCTAGCCTAGTAATGCAGAAGTAAATCAGGCATGCAACAACCTGCTGATAAAGGACAGCATCAAATGCATCTCCAGCATCATGAAGACTCAATCGTAAACCTGTCTCCATAGGAGTGGCAATAGGCTTACAATCTTCAAGGCCAAAACGCTACAATAATGTGTCAATATATTTCTTTTGACACAAAGCCATTCCACCATCAATTTGCATAAATTGAATGCCTAAATAGTGATGCAAATGCCCCAAGTCAGACATCTCAAATGAGGCATGCAAATCAGCCTTAAAATCAGCAATATGATTCTCAATAGGACCAGTGAGCAGCATGTTGTGGACATAGACAACAATGATCAGAAGCACATCATTAGCACGCTTAACATATAAGGTGCTTTTAGTTGGACTATTCTCAAAACCATGTGCAATCAGATAGGCATGTATCTTCTCATACTAAGCACGTGGTGCTTGCTTTAAACCATATAATGCCTTCTTTAACCTGCACACCTAATTTTCATGCCTTTTTTGCACAAAGCCACGGGGTTGAAAAACATACACTTCTTCATGCAAGTCACCATTCAAAAATGCATTTTTAATGTCCAAGTAATGTACATTCCAAGCATGATGGGCTGCAAGTGCACAAATGCTCTGAACAGTAGTCATACGACATGTAGGTGCAAAGGTCTCATCAAAATCAATGCCTCTTTCTTGTGCATAACCCTTTGCAACAAGCCTAGCCTTATACCTGTCAACTGTACCATCAGGTTTATGCTTCAGCTTGTATATCCACTTAGTGCCAATGGCCTTCTTGCCAGGAGGCAAGTCACATAAAGACCAAGTACCATTCTTCATTATTGCATCATATTCAGATTGCATTGCAGCCATCCAATTTTTTGAATTTTGTGCTTCATCAATTGAAACAGGCTCATTCTCATTACAAAGACTAGATGCAGCCATAGCATAGCAATCTGATGCAAAAGAGGCACTATGAGAGCCTGATCGAGTACGATTTGAAAGAGGTGCAGTCTAATTTACTGTCACGCAAGGTCTGCACTAGCCATTTTGGCATAGTTCTTGCCTGCTCAATATCAGCTCTCTCATCAATAAGTGCATCATGTACATCTGCATCAGAAATGGAATTATTTGCATCCTCACATGAAACCTACAAAGGCTGAGAAGTTGCCTCATTAGGACCAGCACTAGACTGTCAACCTGTAAAAAGAGGCAGTAAAGTATCATACATGTCTTTGGAGCTAACAAATGTCTCCTTAGTACATGAAAACAATGGCTGAATAGCATCTTCCACAAAAACAACATCACGGCTAACCAGAATGTGTTTAGTCTGTGGATGATACAGAGGATAGCCTTTACTTTCAGAACTGTACCCAACAAAAATACATTTTACTGCTTTATCATCCAATTTTCTGTGATGTTGTTCAGGCACTAATGCATATGCCAAACAACCAAAAACACGTAGATGAGCAACAGATGGCTTGCGGTCATGCCAAGCCTTATATGGAGTGATAGACTGTAGCGCTTTAGTGGGACACCTATTCAGTACATATGTTGCACACATAACAGCCTCAAGCTAGAAACTATGTGGTAAAGCCTGAGTCTTGACCATACACCTCGCCATCTCCATGAGTGACCTGTTCTTTCGTTCAGCAACTCCATTCTGCTGAGGTGTATATGGCACTGTACACTGGTGTTTTATCCCGCCTTCAGCCAGAAATGTATTAAAATTAGAAGACATATATTCCCTCCCTCGATCAGAACGAAGGGTGCCCATTTTACATGCTGACAGATTTTCAGCCAAAACCAAAAATTGTTTGAAGCACATGAACACTTCGGACTTTGCCTTCAATGGATATACCCATGCATTCCTGGAAAAATCATCGATGAAAGTCACGAAGTAAAGATAATTCCCAAAAGAAGGTGTCTGCATAGGACCACAGACATCACTATGTACAGGTTGCAATTTCTAAGTAGCCCAAACTGAACCATCTTTTGGAAAGGAAAAACGCTACATTTTGCCCAAAATACAGCCTTCACAAACATGTTTTCCAAGTTCCTCAGTTTGGGCAAAGAGGACACCATTTCAGATTTCTGCAGGTGTAGCAAACTAGCAAAATTTAGATGACCAAAGCATGCATGCCAAAGCTTTGCATCTGACATAGCCTACGAATCATTTACTACACATGCTTGAAGTTTTAAAGCTTATAGCTGTTACCGTTAGTGTCCATGTGAAAGGCCAAATGGCCATCGGACACTTCTTTGTATATGTTCTTTAATAAAACATATAGTGCCCTACGAATCATTTACTACACATGCTTGAAGTTTTAAAGCTTATAGCTGTTACCGTTAGTGTCCATGTGAAAGGCCAAATGGCCATCGGACACTTCTTTGTATATGTTCTTTAATAAAACATATAGTGGCATGGTCAGTCACAGACTGTAAGTTCGACCGCATTTGTAAGACCTAAGAAGTCTGTCTTCGTGCTCACTGTGTACTGCGTTTTATGCGTATTCTACAACCTCTGTGCGGAGTACTGTGTGTGGCGTCAGGAGCTCGGTTTTCTACTCCGAGCATATCATCGTGGAGCTCTCGAGAAAGAGAGTGCAGTGTGGTGCATCGCCATCGAAATACTTCACTGATATCGTCGTGGAGCTCTCGAGAAAGAGAGTGCAGTGTGGTGCATCGCCATCGAAATACTTCACTGATATCAGAGCAGTTTGAGGCAAAAAGCTTTGTTCCTTTTGTGCGAGTGAAGCGAACCCCCCCCCCCAGGCTTACGACTAAGGCGGCGACCAAGGCATAGACCTTGGCATACCTTGTCATCCGAGTCACCGAAGTCACCGTTGGCGCCGTTGGCTGCGCGCGAGGGAGGACCTCAACGATCAAGGAATATAGAGGTTCCCGGTACTTCCCGGGAGGTCACCCATCCCAGTACTGTTCCCCCCAGAGCTCGCTTAACCGTGGCAATCTCTTGCCACTAAGCTACACTCTTGTGGTGTTTGAAGAAGGGGAAAGACTAAGGTTGACATTACCTTGAACAAGTTTTGGTCCCTCAAAGCTTCATTTTTGCTTTTAAAGCCTATTTCTGAAGCAATTTTGGGGTGTTTTTGGAGCCATTTCGGAGTACTTTCGCACGTAGTTCTCTTCACACAGGTCCAAGAACATCAAGAAGAGTGTTCCTTCTACTTCTCAGACAATAAATATCAACCTTTGGGGCTGTATTTTCAGCCACAGTCGTAAAACTACAGGTTTCTAGAGGGGTTTTCAGTTTTGGTGGGAGCAGTCGCTGCAAATTTATGCAGGTTTTTAAAGCCTAAAACATCAGAGTTGACAGACACTTGCAGGTGTTATTGGCTAGTTTTTGGGCTGTGTATTCAGCCTTTCAGTGTCATTTTACTGCATATATTGAGCACATACACACCATGTACGCTTTTGTGGATACCGTTGTACGTCCATGTGGGCATTGATATAGCGGTTACGTTCTTTGCATAAAGCCTTTTACGTTTGATAAAGAGGGTCGTGGTGAGGTTTTCTTAACTGGGAGACACCCAGATGTCGGGGTCTCTTCGGTGATGCAGGTGGAAGACTTACCCAGCCTTGCCATAGGAGATGTATGATAGTTGTTCATAGGTGCTCGATAAGCCTAGTTGGCTTCTATTGGGTAACTGATTATATACAGTGGAGTCAGTGATTCACTATGCAGGTAGACATGTCAGTACTTGCAGTTTTATGATACTTTGACATTGGTCATATGCTAATTTTGCAGAGGATACTCTGGCAAAATTTTTCCAGATTTCTGGTTTAGTCAACTATATAGTGGTCGATTTACTCCTTGATACACTTATTTGTTGGTGTTTGGACTCTTCTAGCTCCATTATCATTCTATTCAGTTCTCTACGATCATGGCATCAGAGGTCTCAGGCACATCCGGTGGATCAGGGTCTAGTGCTAGCGTTCAGAGGAGGAGCTATAACTTGCAGGGCAAAGACCATTTTGAGATCCGAAAATTTGATGGCACAAATTTTGCTCTATGGAAGAATCAGATTAAAGATGTGCTGATTCAAAGAAGGCAATGGAAGCCAGTAAATGGGATTTCAAAGAAGCCTGCTGACATGGATGAAGATGATTGGGATGAGTTAGATGAAATGGCCAGGTCTACCATTCGCTTGCACCTAGCAGATAATGTTTACTTTACAGTATTAGACTGTGAAAGTGCAGAGGAGCTTTGGAAGAAGTTATGCAATACATATGAAAAAGAGACGGCATCAAATAAAGTATATCTGATGAGAAAATTATACGACCTTCGTATGAAGGACACAGATAGTGTTGCTGCTCATCTTAATGAGTTTGATCCCATATTCTCCCAGTTACAGGCTCAGAAAATGGATATGGACAATGAAATGAAAGCAGTATTGCTGTTATGCACCCTGCCATCATCATGGGATACATTTTGCACAGCTATTAGCAATAGTGCACCAGGTGGTAAACTCGTCTATGATGACATATGTGGAGCACTCTTGAGTTAGGAGATTCGTAGAAAATCTATGGTTGGCACTCAGAGTGGAGATGCATATAATGTTCGTGATTCTTACCAAGGAAAGAATCAACAACGTGGCAGGAGCAAGAACAAGGAAAAGAATGGTCAACGGAATAAGAGCAGAAGTAAATCAAGGAAGAGGGATATTGAATGCCATTATTGTCATAAGAAAGGACACATGAAGAAAGACTGTTATGCATTAAAGAATGCTAAAGGTAAAGGACAGAATGTTGATGGGCATGTTAAACAGTTACCTGCACCATCTACTTCGACTGTGAAGATTGAAGAAATTAATGCTATTTCTGATGATGCTGATGTGTTGACACTTGATAGTATTGTGCCATCTGAGGCACTTATGGCTGATTCTCTTTCCCACACCTGGCTGCTAGATTCTGGTGCTTCTTTCCATGTGACACCACATAGAGAATGGTTCTCTAATTATGCAGCAAAGTCTCTTGGTACCGTGAGACTTGGTGACTCTTAGCAGTGTGATGTTGTGGGGATTGGAGATGTGGTTGTGCAGTTCATTGACGGTTCAAAATTTACTATGCATAATGTATGCCATGTACCTCAGTTATCACGCAGTTTGATGTCAGTTGGTCAACTTGATGACCTTGGTTACAAGGTGGTCTTCTATGCTCAGTCCTTTCGTATATCAAAGGGCAATATGGTTATTGCAAAAGGAAGGAAAGTTGGCTCACTTTACCCTTTATTTGTATCACAGAAAGAACACATGTTAGCTGTTACTGAACAGCCTATGGCTTGTATTTGGCATGGTCGTTTGGGCCATATATCTCGTAGTGGAATGGAAAATCTTTCTCGTTCTGGCTACTTACCTGTGTTATCTTTCTCTGATTTTTCATTTTGTGAGCATTGTCAATATGGAAAGCAAACCAGAAATGTGCATAAAACGCACATTGACTCTTCAATTCAGCCTTTAGATCTTGTTCATACAGATGTGTGTGGTCCTATGCCCACTAGGTCCTTAGGTGGTTCTCTTTACTTTGTCACTTTCATAGATGATGCTACTAGAAAAGTCTGGGTATATCCTATCAAATCGAAGGATGATGTATTTCCTACTTTCAGAAAATGGCTTGCTTCAATTGAGACTGAAAAAGGAACTAAGCTTAAGGCTTTACGTTCAGATAATGGGGGTGAGTATACCTCACATGAATTCAGCCTTTTCTGTCAGTGTAGAGGGATTCGTAGAGAGTTTACAGCTCCTTATACCCCAGTACAGAATGGTGTAGCTGAGAGGATGAATAGAACTATTCAAGATAGAGTAGTCTCTATGTTGCATCATGCAAACCTCTCACAAGGTTTTTGGGCAGAAGCAGTATTGACTGCAGTTCATGTGATTAACCTTTCACCTAGTACTGCCAAAGGTCTGAAAGTGGCACAAGAGTTATGGACAGGGAAACCACCATATTATGATCATCTTTGAGTTTTTGGGTGTGAAGCATATGTTCATATACCCAAGAATCTTAGACAGAAGTTGGACCATAAGTCAAAGAAATGCATTTTTCTTGGATATGGTCGAGAAGGACAATTTGGATATCGCTTATGGGATCCTGAAACACGGTCAATGATCAGAAGTAGTGATGTCATTTTTAATGAGTCTAAGATGCATAAACAGCCGATTAAGGAGGTTGAAGTGAGAAGAGTGGTGTTTGAGGATACTAGTCCTCCGGTTAGCATGCATAAAAATGCTACACATAGGGATGTTCAAGAGAATGTCCATTCAGATCAGTCTGCACATGTTCCTGTTCAGCAACCATTGAGACGTTCTGCACGTGTCTCATATCCACCTGATAGATATGTTCCAGGTTTAGATTTTGTTATGCTAACAGATGCCGGTGAGCCCTCTTGCTACAAAGAGGCTATGCAGAGAGAGGATCATGTCAAGTGGGAGCGTGCCATGAAGAGTGAGTTGGATTCTATTCACAAGAATGGTACTTGGGACTTAGTACCTTTGCCAAAGGGCAGGAAAGCTTTACCATGTAAATGGGTATATAAGCTGAAATTCACATAAGATAGTGCTTCTCCAAAATATAAAGCACGACTTGTTGCAAAGGGTTTTAAGCAACAACATGGTGTTGATTTTGAGGAAATCTTCTCTCTAGTGGTCAAGATGACTACTTTGCGCATGTTGCTTGGATTCGTTGCCATGGAGGACTTAGAGCTAGTCCAAATGGATGTGAAAACAGCTTTCTTGCATGGAGATCTTACAGATGAGATCTATATGGAACAACCAGAGGGTTATGTAGTTCCTGGCAAGGAAAGTCTAGTTTGTAAGCTCAAGAAGAGCTTGTATGGACTTAAACAGTCTCCTAGACAATGGTACCAAAATTTGATGCTTTTATGAAGTCCCAAGGCTATTCTCGAAGCAATGAGGATCATTGTCTCTACACAAAGAGATGTTCTGATGGCAGCTTGATATGCTTGATACTTTACGTCGATGATATGTTGATTGCTGGGAAGTCCTCTTATGATTTGTCAATTCTCAAAAAGAAGTTGAGTCAGACATTTGATATGAAGGATTTGGGGGATGCCAAACATATTCTTGGCATGCGCATCACTCGTGATAGGAGTAAAAGATGCATATACTTGTCTCAAAGTGAGTACATATCCAAAGTACTTCATCGATTCAATATGCAGGGTGGAAAGGCATTGAGCACACCTTTACCCACATATGTGAAATTGAGCAAGGATGACTGCCCCAAATCAGATGAGGAAAAGGAATTCATGACCAAAATTCCCTATCAGTCTGCTGTTGGTAGTCTCATGTATGCTATGGTAGCTACGAGACCAGACATTGCATTTGCAGTGGGAGTTGTGAGCAGATATATGTCTAATCCTGGCAAGAAACATTGGGAAGCGGTCAAAATGATTTTGAGATATCTGAGTGGCACTAAGGACAAGTGTCTATGCTTAGGTAGAGGGAAAGCATCCATTATTGGTTACACAGATTCTGACTATGCTGGTTGTGTAGACAATCGTAAGTCTACATCAGGGTACATTTTTCATTTTGCTGGAGGTGCTATCTCTTGGAGATGTCGTCTTCAAGAATGTACAGCTGTTTCCACCACAGAAGCAGAGTATGTTGCAGCAAGTGAGACATGTAAGGAAGCATTGTGGCTTTCTCGTCTTGCTTGTGATATGGGTTTGCCTCAGCATGTACCTCACTTGCTCAATGATAGTCAGAGTGCCATTGCTTTGGCTAAGAATCCGGTCTATCATGCAAAGACCAAGCACATTGAGGTGAGGTATCACTTCATTAGAGATTGCTTAGCCACTGAGAGCATTATTCTTGAGAAGGTTCACACTCGAGATAATGCTGCAGATGCTTTGACTAAAGCTCTACCACAGGATAGCTTTCGACACTGTTGTCATTTGATGGGGGTTACTTGATTCTTGATCTTACGCAGTCACTTGTATACTGTGTAACATGCCCATCAGGTGGGAGGTATAGTTTGTATACTTACACTCAGGTATTCTTTATCATTCTTTCTTTTTTCTCCCATAGTTACTCTGGCCATATTGGCCTTTAGTGGGAGATTGTTACCGTTAGTGTCCATGTGAAAGGCCAAATGGCCACCGGACACTTCTTTGTATATGTTCTTTAATAAAACATATAGTGGCATGGTCAGTCACAGACTGTAAGTTCGACCGCATTTGTAAGACCTAAGAAGTCTGTCTTCGTGCTCACTGTGTACTGCGTTTTCTGCGTATTCTACAACCTCTGTGCGGAGTACTGTGTGTGGCGTCAGGAGATCGGTTTTCTACTCCGAGCATATCGTCGTGGAGCTCTCGAGAAAGAGAGTGCAGTGTGGTGCATCGCCATCGAAATACTTCAATAGCTCTTTTTGTAATCTTGAAACAATATCTTCATTTTGGGAGGGAATCTTACCTTGTTGAGTTCCAAAGTGAACTCATACTACTTCAATCCTTGTAGTTACTACCTATATTCTCATAAGGTGGTGTATGGTCGCAGAAGCTATCTTAGTTTCTATTGGGTGGATCTAGGCAAATCTTTTTCTACCCATTTAATCATGAAGTCTCTTGGTGCATTTGGTATTTTTGCATCGAGTGACCTTGCCTGCATCATCAATTCTTAAAAAGAATCTCCTACATGTAATATTAAATTTCTTAGTTCTTGTAATGTTCTTTCTTTTCAATTACCTAGCTAGAATACCTTTGTGATTTTGGCCTTTAATGCTTCCCATGTCTAGAAGTGGTCGTCAACATATTGGTTGAACCACTTGTCTGCTAATCCTTCAAGTGTGGATAGAAACATTGCAAACAACATGTCCTATTGTTGTGGGCCCCTACTCTTGCATGTTGAAAGAAGTATGTGCATGTGGTCATTAGGGTATTCATTGGTGCCACCATGAAATGAAGAGAATATGTTTATTCTATACAATAAGGCATAAATCTCCTCAGCCATGTTAAGGTTAGAAAATTCTATAGGAGCAACAAAAATTTGTGGTGAAAGCTCTCAAATTTTTGCTTTATCCTCTAATCTAAACACTATTTTTAGCTTCTCGAAGGTGGACATGATTCTCATTGGTGTTAGATAGGGATCTTGTCACCTTTTGTGATAACTCCTGATGGGTGTCTTCTTTGGACTCAACTAATTTTCTTTGTGATCTCTAGTGTGTGTCATCAACCATCTTGGGGAAGCCTTACTCGAGAGGGCTGTGAAGCTTATCTATCCATTCACAAGATTAGAGGCTTTCAATAAGTTGAGGAGGATGAGCACCCTTTTCCCAAATTTGGTCACCTCTTTTTGGGAAATCAACAAAATAGGGCTACCCTGTGCCCAAAATTCTTGAATGCAAAGTAGGGTTACACTGCACCCAAAGTGGCACTACTCTGAAATGGAAATAGGGATACAATGTGCCCAAAATTATGGAATGCAAAGTAGGGCTACAGTACGCCCAAATTTCTGAATGGAAATAGGGCTACACTCCACCCAAATTTTTTTGAATGGAAATAGGGCTACATGGTGCCCAAAATTTTTGAATGCTTCACTTCCTTGGATCGCCCTAAAAGCGTGCTACCGATTGCCTATAATTGCGATGTGTAATGGGTCAGATAGCCATCTCCTCAATCTCACTCTCTAAAAATATTCCAATGTCAACTTGTTAAGTTACCCCAATTGGCCACTTCTTGTAAGTATTCTCTCAAAGTGACTAATGAGGAATCTCCAGAAGCTTGGTCCCTCCATGCATGCCAAATTTTCACCTATAGATGGTTAAGTTGTGTGTGGGTGTAAGGAATGCAAAGTGCAGTACTCCTAGAGTATGAACCCCAAAGAATATCACACTTAAAATAGATATGAGAGGAGCACTTAAGAAGAATACTTGAACAATGACAATAGAAGAAGTGGAAATGTATTTAGAAAAAGACTAGAACCATGGTTGCAACAAGTGAACTACACTATCTACTCAGCTCCCTACTTCCAAGGTGCCCTTTGGCTAGCACCAACTAGCAAGGACTTCTTGGATCCAGGGTGAGAGCATGGGTCTATGGGTTAGACCTTCTCCTAGACAAGACTAAGAGCTAGAGCTAGTTGTTCATTCACATCTGTCTCTATATATCCTCCATATTGTTCTTTGAAAGACCTTCCCTTTTATAGAGAAGGGAAGAGATATTAGAATAGGTTCTATTAAAAGAGTAGTGGGGAAATCAATGTACTCAAGGTACTTACATTTGCCAATACCAGAACTGTAGTGGTTGAATTTGGGTGGTGGAGATTTACTTCACCATTGCTAACCACTTTGTCAACCTTTGCAAGCCTATGAGAGCTTGGATCACCTTGTTTCCTTGGATTGGAAGAGTTGGTCATGGTGGTGCCCTTGTTTCCACAGGTTGGGTGTCATGGTGCCCAAAAAGTGAAGTTGGGCTTCTTGGTGATCTCTTTCCTGAAGTTGGGCTTCTTGGCACCCTCTTTCGAGAAGTTGGGATCTTTCATGTCCTCTTTCCAAAAGTTGGTCATGGTGTTGCCTAGAGTTTAGCATGTCATATCTTTCCAAAAATTATTGTTGTTTGTCATATCTTTCCAATTTTTTTGGTTCTACATCGAACAAGATGGATGGATTCCATATATGTCATGGGCACTCAATGGCCTCTAAAAAGGGCACTTAGTCACTCTATCTTGTGAAAGGGTACTAAAGGAAGAAGATTGTGCTTTGGGAATTCTACCGAATAAAGATTGGAGTGTAACTCTCAATTTGTAGGTTAGATTGAGGTGTTTAAGGTACAGCTGGAAAGATCTCAGAACAAACTTTCTAAATATAACGTGATAGGTAGGAAGTGTGAAGTGCTTGGGACATAGTGGGTGGCATTTGATTGACTCTTCAAGATATCAAGCATAGGTGAGAAAGAGATTCAAGATACTAAGGTCAAGAGGAGGTTTCAAGGCATCAAGGTTACAAACAAGGTTCAAGAAACTATGTGAGGTTGAGGACATCAATTCAAGGTGCCTAAGGAGTTCATGAGCTCATCATCAAAGAAAAATGGATACAATAGTAGACCATTGAGGAAAATAATCAGTAAAGGGAGGAAGAATGTAATAAAGTGATAGGTAGGAGATTATTGAACGACACCCTCAATAGAAAGGAGATGGTTGAGCCACACCCTAAGAGGGAGGATTAGGAAGTAATCCTCAACCATAGCTTTTGGGGGAAGTGGATAGCCCATCACACTCCTAGCTGGGAGGTTGTGAGTCCAAATCTCCTATAGATATAACGAGATCCTACTATCATAGAATGCATATGTAACAAAAAGTCAAATTCATCACAAGTATGCAAAAATTTCACATTTTATTAAAGAAGACGAGTATGCACTTTTCAAAATAAATTTGGATTGTTTGCATCCCATAGGTGGATTGCTATGGCACTAGCCTCTTGAGGTGGAGGTCAAGTGTTCAACCCCCAAACTAGACATGCAAGGCTTCAGTTAGTTTAAACAAGATATAATCCAATTATAACCTCATCTAACCCCTACTTTGTGGGATATGGGGGTTCTTCTGGGTACTATGCCAATCCACCTATATGATTGTACTTTAAAAGTTAAAGCTAGGGGAGTAGGCACCTATCAAACCTCCATTAAAAAAAAAAAATCCAGATTCTTATAGTCAGCAATATAGTAAGGGTGATCAATCTTCTCAAACCCTAAAGATTTTTGTTGATAATGTTTTGGGTGGTCCTAAAAGCTAATGTTTTGAGTGGTCCCAAACCCTAAAGATTAGATTTGAGTGGCCCCAAAAGCAAATGTTTTGTTGTAACTCCTTTGCATATCTTCTTGTCGAGTAAGAACTAGCAAACCAAACATGAAACCAATAATCACACTCAAAAGAACATCATGTAGATTTCTTTTTAGCACATTTTAGCCTCCATATCAAATTCAATGCATCCATATTTTTTCCATGTCTATTCATAGTATCTAGCTTTCTTTCCACAATCTCCTTTATTCTTTTGAGTCAACGGTCCTAACATCCTAATATGATCACTAATCACACTACATTCATTCTTGCAAAAGTGTGTGTAACATAAGTTAGAAAAGATTGCATCAATTGAATGATCTTATTATCGCTTACTTACCTTGCCTTCTATTAGAGGAAGCATATTTTGAGGGGAATTATTTGTAATTTGACAATTTTTGTAGATATATTTAGCCAAATGATGTAAAAATTGGGAAGAGTCTTCCTCATGTAAAGTAGCATCATATGTATTTTTCTTTAGAATTTTTGGAAGCTCTTTGATAGCATATTTTTATATTAGAAGGCAAAGAGGATTAAATTTCAAGTGTGAAAAGGGACACTTGAAAAAGTATAAAAGATCATTTCTTCTATTTTGAAGAGGTTGGTTGTATTATTTCCACGCTATCCAAGTAATGTGAAGAGCTTTCCTGCAGAAAATCGTGTTTCTACTTCCATGATCTTATTCTTGATTTGTTCAGTCTTCTCATTGTGTGATCCATGGAATTTGTGAACTTTTCTTGTGTATTTCTGAGTGAGATGTATGAAGAGAGGTGAGTTTTAGTATATAGAGCAAGAAAGTGCAGAAGATCAAAGCTCGAATGAGAAATGCTCAGTTTTTACAGAATCGCAATTGTCTCCTCTGTGTGATACATGTACTGTTTTGGAAATTTGACTTCATATTTGTATTCTATTGTGAAAATGGCACACTTTAGGCACAAAAATAATTGAAAATGCTGTTGTGGAACTCAAGATAATCAAAACCCTAGTTATTTCCCTTATTCTTCATAAATATCTTAGAAAACAGTCATGTCAATTCTTTTTCTTGGATTGCATTAACTAGAAGGGGCTATGGTCTTTGTTAAATACCGGAAAAACACAATTTCTAGAAGAAGTGGAGGCTACAGATGCTATAAAAGACAAAATCTCAAGAACTTATAGAAAATGTATACACAAAGAAATGGAGAAAAAACAAAAATCTGAAGTAAATAAAAAGATGAAGGAAGAGGACCAACAATTTGATGTACCTTCAAACTTCAAGACCTATGAAGTAGAAGACAGATAACTTTTAAAAATGAAACCAAAAAGGGATAAGAAAAAGGGGGAGTTATATGACAATGAAGAACAGACTAAGAAGGTCGTGATTACTCAAGATGAGGGGGAAGATAGGCACATTGTCATTGCTGATGACATGACAAATCAAGAGGAGGAAGCATTGATCAAATTGGCTAAAACCTATAGGGATGTGTTTGCTTATAGTTATAAGGATTTGAAAGGAATTGATCCTAAAATTTGTGAACATAAGATTCCTATTACTCCTGATGCGAAACCTAGCAAATAAAGACACTATACATTTAATGAAAAATACTCTGCTAAAATAAAGGAGGAGATTGAC
This sequence comes from Ceratopteris richardii, assembly GCA_020310875.1. NCBI lineage: Eukaryota > Viridiplantae > Streptophyta > Polypodiopsida > Polypodiales > Pteridaceae > Ceratopteris > Ceratopteris richardii. The sequence continues at coordinate 3,262,038 of CM035410.1, forward strand.
AAATTACTGGCTGCCAAATTCATCTATGAAATTGAGTACACAGAGTGGATATCTCCTATAGTTGTGGTACCTAAAAAGAATGGGAAACTCAAAGTATATATTAATTTGAAAAAAGTTAATGCAGTAACTATAAGAGATAGCTATCCATTACCAATAACATACCATCTCTTAGAAAGGGTTGCAGGCAAGGAGGTCTATAGTTTTTTGGATGGCTTTTCAGGATATAATCAGGTGCCTATAGCTTTGGAAGACCAACATAAAACTGCCTTTTCCACAGAATGGGGAATCTATGCATTTAGGGTTATGCCTTTTGGTTTAACCAATGCTCCAACAACCTTTCAAACGTTGATGTGCCACATATTCAAAGAACTTCTTAGAAACATAATGGAAATTTATGTTGATGATCTTTGCACTTTTTCATTAAAGAAACAAGATCATTTGAAAGATCTGGAAAATATATTCAAGAAATCTAGAACATACAGAGTATGTTTAAATCTAGAGAAATGTGTGTTCTTTGTGAGGCAAGGGAGAATGTTGGGTCACATAGTTTCTAGAAATGGAATTTCAACTGATGAGAGGAAAATTAAGGCCATAGTGGATCTACCAAAACCAACAAATGTAAAAGAACTTCAAACTTTCATGGGACACTGTGGGTATTATAGAAAATTTATACACAAGTTTGCAGATATTGAAAAACCTTTGTATGCATTAATTACAAAATTTGAATGGACCACAGAATGTGACCAAGCCTTTCAGATTTTAAAAACTTGTCTGGTGATAGCACCTATTCTAAAAACTCCACAGTGGAATCAAATTTTTCATGTTCATGTTGATGATTCAAATTTTTCTTTAGGATGTGTTTTGGCACAATCAATAGAAGGAAGCAAATTAGACTTTCCAATTGCTTATGCTAGTAGGCAATTGAATTTAGCTGAAAGAAACTATACAACTACTGAAAGGGAAGGATTGGGAATGATATTTGCTGTAAAGAAGTACAGACATTATCTTTTAGCCAACAAGTTTAAATTCTTTGTGGACCACCAAGCCTTACTTTACTTGGTAAACAAACCATGTCACATAGGTAGGATAGTCAGATGGTTCCTACTATTAATGGAATTTGAGTTTGAGGTAGTGGTCAAACAAGGGAAAACTCACTTAAGAGCAGATCATTTGTCCAGGATACAAACCAGAGAGCCAAACTCACCTTTAGATGATGAATTACCAGATGCATATCTGTTCAAAATAGAAAGTATTCCTGATTGGGTAGTGACTTTGGTGCCTTTTCTAACCATGGGACCTTGTAGAACACATGAAAACAACACACGTTCGGTATTACAAAGTAGGAACTTTGTATTACTAGCCGGGCATTTTTATCATCTAAATCATATTGGTATACTGGAATATTGTACTTTAGAAGATGAGCAACATGAATATCTAAGAAAAGCTCATTGTTGGAATCCATGTACTCATGCTTCCATGGTAGTCACCTTTAAACAATCTCAATAGAATGGGGGTACATTGGCCTACAAAGATTCAAGATGTGGAGAAATATGTTTCCAATTGTTTTAAATGCCAATCTTTGCAAAATTCAAAAATTACAACTTTGTACTGGTTTCAGAAAGATCTAGATTGGACTACACACATAATTGAGGAGTTAAGAAGAAATAAACCATTAGAGCCAGTAAAAGCTAGTGTAGATTCTAGGAATGTACAGACAATCTCTGAGGAGTATCAATTGATAGGAGACCAATTGTACAAGAAAGGAATGGATGGATATCTAAGAATATGTGTTCCTGAAGATAAGTATATGGGACATTTTTCAAGTGAAAGGACTGCTAAACTCATTTTATATTCTGGTTTTTGGTGGCCAACTCTCTTTCCTAATGCAAGAACATATGTGAAAAGATGTGACATTTGTCAAAAAGTAAATCAAACAAGTAAAAGAGATGATATGCCATTAGTACCACTTATTTCAGCAAGAGCATTTAGCAAATGGGGGTTGGATTTCATTGGACCTATCCATCCTCCTGCAAAATAGTCTCATGCTGAATATATACTTGTAGCCACAGATTACCTGACCAAATGGGCAGAGGATAAGGCTACAAAAAGAAATGATGCTCAAACCATTGCACGATTTCTTTATGAGAATATTATTATTAGGTTTGGTTTACCAATTGAATTGGTAAGTGATAGGGGGACTCACTTTATAAACCAAGTAATTGAAAATATAACTAAGTATTTCATGATTAATCATAGAAAGTCAGCTCCTTATCATCCACAAGCAAATGGATTAGGAGAAAGCACTAATAAAGTGCTTTGCACTGTTTTGTCAAAATTGGTAAACACAAATAGGAATGACTGGTATTTACAACTTAATCATGTCCTATGGGCTTATAGAGTGGCATACAAAATTGCTATTGGTACAACACCATTTAATTTGGTATATGGACAAAATGCAGTATTGCCTTTAGAATTTCTCATACCAACATTGAAGGTGGGGAATCAATACAAGTGGAATGGACATGAATTATCTGAAAGGGTAGTGGAATTGGAAAAAGTTGGAGCTTCCAGACTTCAAGCAATTATGAGCATATATGCAGATAAAAGGAGACAAAAAGCATATCATGATGTTCATATTAAAGAAAAGGATTTGCAAGTAGGGGATCTAGTTTTGGCATATACATTGAAAGAACATCACAAAAGAATTCAGAAAAAAGGACATGGACCTTACATTATCAATCAAATTAGTAACAATGGAGCTATCCAATTAGCTAATATAGATGGAGAAATCATGCCCAATTTCATAAGTGGATGTAGAATAAAAAGGTATGATTTTCCATTAACTACTCTTGAATGGAGAAGAATACATCAAGCTCAAAACAGGAAAAAAGAAGAGGAAAAAATCAGGTATGAAGCTCAACAAGAAGCAAAAGAAAGAATAAGACAGGCTAAGGAGCTTAGAGAAGTTTTCTAATGTGAAACACCTTCAAGGGTGGTGAGGGAGCATTTGCCTGTTATAACAATGAATTTTCATAATGAGCAAATCAACATTTTGATAGATTCAGGTGCACAAGTTAATTTGATAAGTTTAGGATTGTTGGATAAATTAAAATTCAAGAGGAATAAGAGCAAAACATTTATCAAAACACTAGATGGTTAAATAATACAAAGTTTGTCTTCACCATCTATTGAAATTAAGTTCAATAAAGAAAATATGAAAACAGATTGTGAAGAATGGCCCGATCATATGATGACTGAGAAAATGATTTTAGGACAACCATGGCTGAGGCAAGGTAAAGTAATTTGGATTTTGAAAGTATGAAGCTTAAATTGACAGTAAATGACAAAAGGTTTTTAATGTTTTTGTTGAGTAATGAAGAACAGGGAATTCAACAAGAAATATATGACTTGGAATTGGAAAGATTTACCTTTCCAATAGAAGATACAAAGGAATCACAGAAAGAACTTCTCCATGACCAAATCCAATTTAGAGAAAAACAGAAGGAAATTGAGGAAACCAAATCTGCTGTAAAAACGGTTGAAAGGTGGAAAGTAAGGAATAATCAGAAAAATCTAGACATCAAGACAAAATGGATGTGGAAACTAAAGACATCCAAGTACTGTTGATCAAAAGAAGATTGTTTTACTCCAAAGGTAGAATCATAAGGAATCAAGTACTTCTGGGTGAAAAAATCAAATTTGTTTCAATGTACCGAAAATAAGGACAAATACATTGAAACACTTCAAAAGCATGAAGAACCACAGACAAAGGAAAGGGCAATACCATCATCAGATATACACTTGGGATTCTTACTTAAGAACTCAGAATTTCATCAAGATGGATTCATGACATTCTTGAAATTATTTCCATGTACTTTACCTCATTCTTTTTCTAGGAAAAAGAATAGGACGGGAAGAGAGAAAAGGAAAAAAAATTATTATTAAAAAAAAAGAGAGAAAAGAAAAAAAATTATTATTAAAAAAAGAGAAAAGGAAAAAAAATATTATTAAAAGAAAGGAGGGGTATCAATTATGTTTTTTATATATGACAAAGATTCTTTTTTTTTTTATAATTTATAAAGCACCAGCAAGATATAGGTTACAATATGGGAAGAACTATGGAGCTACTATTTAATTATTTTTTCTTTGACATTTTTTCCTTCTCTTTTTATTTTTACTTGTTTCTCTTAATTCCATTCATTATTTTGTTTTTTATCAAAGAATTAGATATCTTGCTACACATGTGATGATCACTTTAATTGTGTTACACCTGTGATGTAATACAAAAAATATTATTCATTTTTTATTTTTTCTCAAATTTATTTTTTTTCTTTCTCTCAAGAAAAATGTTTTCTTTTTTATATCTCTTGTAACTTATGTGGTGGGAGTTTTTTGGTGTGATGTGTTATATTTCCTCTAGGATGGTGAATACAAAAGAACTACCTATTCATGACTTCAAAGCTGATTCTATAACATTGTCAAGAGGACATTGGTTTTTAGACAGTGAAACAGTGGTGGAAGATGTGGAATTAGAATCTGATGAAGAACAGAATCTTCCAAAAGCTGAACAGATAGCCAAAGAGCTAAGGGAAACAATCAATATCATTGGTCAACATATCTTTACAGTGGGAGTTGGAGGCTACAAGTATACTATGCTATGTCAGGAGTTCTATAAGTTCCAAAGAGTGGCTGCTAATTACAAAAGATGGAAGGTAGTAGGATTACATAAACTGTCAGATGAACCTCTATTTTTTATAGACTTTGAAAGAGTATCACAAGTAATGTCTAGTCTGCTTGAATTGGGCAAAGGAAATCATGCATACTTTAGATGTTCAGTTAAGGATAAAGAGAACAAAGAAGTACAGATCACCATTAAAGCAGAACACATCAGGGCCACTCTTCAATTTTATCCCATCAAAACCAAATTGGATGGTAGCTTTATCAAGAAGAATGTAGCAACATATGCTGGATATTCCAAGTTTGTGGACTTCAAGGGAAAAGAAAATGAAGAATTTGCCACCATTATGTTTCTTCAGTATTTTTGTTTTCCAAAATTGCCAAGATACACAATGCCGCATAAACTAGTTACATTGATCATGTTCAACAACAAAGATAGGACTAAGCCATTTGGAGTAATGGATGTAACTCCCTACATTCATGATCAACTAAAGGAAGCAGCAAAACATTGGCAGCAAAGGAAGTTTATGAATGGAGCACAATTTTTGACAAAAATCATATACCACATTCTAAACATGGAAGATCAGTTGAAGTTGGCTCCAGAAGCTCAGTATTTCAGGAGTTTGATGGCCGGAATTAAAAGTCATTCAAAATTAATGTCAATTAAAGAAACAGAAGTCCAAACAAGCATGAGAGGATCAGGAAGGAAAAGGAAAGTTGCATCAAAAGAAATAATCCCAGTTAAGAAGAGAAGACTGGATCCCAAGAATGTAGTATTGGAACAGGATGAAGCAACAAAAGAGGAACATGAAGCAACCCAAAAGGAAGTCCAAGCCTCAAAAGAACCCCATCTACCTCAAACAAGCAAGGAACAAATTTATTCCTATTTGACTCAAGGTAATGATAAGAGGGCAATCTATGAAGCTCAATATCAAAAAATGTTGGAAAATTATTCATGTAAAGCAACTGATTGGATACAAGTGGAGATGGAACATTATGAGGAATTACATGATCAGATGATGGCTGCAGAAACTGAAGAAGTATTTGTCAGGAAAGAAGTAGAGTTATTGGCTTATTTCAAGGAATTACAAGGACCTCCAGAGACTAGAACTACAGTGGTGGTGAAAAAGAAAGTCCAGAAAAAGCCTGCTCAGAAGAAGAAGACAACCAAGAAGGATAAGGGTAAGGCAATTGAACATGAACAGGTTGAAGAGTCAGTAAAAATATCATCAGAAGAAAAGAATAAAAAAAAATCAATTGGAATAGAAGAACATAGTGGGGACAAAAAAGGAGTAGCTGCTTCTTCAAAATTCTCATCAGATTCAGAGAGTGATTTTGAGAATTTCCTTTTAAAGAGTTTAAACCTCTCAGTACCTAGTACACGAGCCAAAATAGTACAAGCTTCAGGAAAAAATGAAACACCAGAAGAATTGAGCCAAAATTCAAAAGGGGTACAAATCTATGAAGAGCCAACAGAACAAATTAGTCCTGGGGAAGAAAAAAGGAGAGTGAAAGGTAAAGGAGAAATGTTGGAAGAATTGGTTGAAGCAAGAAAAGAACTCAGTAGTGGACCGATGGACACAGGATTCAAAGCTATATGGACGAAACCCTCACAACAACCTCATTATCAACCATATGAGGAAAATCAAGAATTGGAAAGAAAAGCAAAGTTATACAGCCAATTGCATAGTCAAGGGGATAAAGGTAAAGTTGAAGAAAAGGTTGAAATGCCAGAGAAGATAGAATTCAAGGAGTACAAAGAGGGGAATACAAAAACAGAAGTAAATTAGAGAATAGAGGAGGTAATCTTTGATCTAGGTCATAATGAAGATCCCACACATACAAGTAATCAGGAAAGGGAAGTAGAAACAGATTTTATGGACATAGATGAACAGGAGATGGAAGTAAAAGAGCAGCAACTGAATGATCAAATAAGGAATCCAGTGGAGAATGACTCAACCTTAATACAAGAAAACAAAGTCTAGGAAGAGTAATTACAAGTTATTCAAGAGAAACAAAAGGAAATTGAGGTAAAATGAGAAGGAAGAGAATAAGGGAACAGATTATGAGGAAGATAATGAAGAAAAAGTTGAATCTAAGGGGGAAAAACAAATAGAAGTAAAGCAAATAGAATTGGAAACTGGTCTTGAAAGGATACCTAAGGACATCAGATCTACTTGTAAAATCATCATGAGCAACATAGAGCAATTCAGACCCTCCAACAAAAATATGATAATATCAAGGATGGTTGCTGAGTCAAAATTTGTAAAAGGTAGCAGAATTATTATAGAGCAGAAGAAAGAAAAGGAGCAGCGGGAAGATCAGATTAGGATAATCCAGGAAAAGAATGAAATTTTGTCCAAAAGATTATTTTCATTAGAAGCACAGGAAGTTCAAAGTCAGAATAAGATTCAATTTCTTGAGAACAAATGTACTAAGCAATTAGAGCATAGCAATAAAATAGAAATGGAATTGAAGAAATTGGAAGGAAGGTTTAGAACACTTCAGAGCTCATATCAGATAATGGTCAAAGCTAATGAGGACATAAACAGATTATTAATGGAGGAAGGACAACTGAAAGGAGAGAGTCAGACTGTACAAATAACTCAAGAAGAGAGAGAAAAGTTGAATAAGGAAATTCAGGGGTTACAAGAAGAACTGAAAGAAGTCAAGGAAATGGAAAAACAAGCTAGTGTGCATGTTGCTAATGCAATGAGAGGATATAACAAATCACATTTGGATATAGAAAAAGAAAGGAGCGAATGGAGAATGGAGAGAGAATTGATGGTATCTCAAAATCAGGAATTAGTGATGATAGTTAAAAAGTTATATCAACAAGGACAAGTTGAAGAACAAGCAGTAACCACACAAGCAGAGGAACAGGAAGGAGGAGAAGATAATAGATTCCAAAATTTTAGTGGGCAAGAAGACAAAACTGTTGAGGACTATTCAGATGAATTTTTTCAAATGCTTCTAACAAACAGGGAATCAAGAATGAAGTTCATAAGGAAAATGCATGATGAGTATGAAGATCATATTGTAAATTTTGCTCTAAATAAGGGAGTAAATCCAGATCAACATCATTGGGCAACAGATGGTTTAGGAATACCATTCTGTATGACTTTGGAAAGTGTCAGGAATTATCAGATTGCAAGAGTGGGACTACCACCAAATAAATATTTGGAGTATGAAGAAGATATCAATGTCACTAAGGAGTTATTTGAAAAAGCTAAACCTAAATGGAGGAATAGATGGTTGGATGCCAACAAGGAATGTAGAAAGATCTGGAAAGAGGCACCTTTGCAATTAAAGATAAATCTAGCCTATTGTCCAGTAGCCAGAAGAAGAGAGTGGTCAGTATTTTGGGAAAGAAGAAATGCAGGGAACCTTCCAACAAAATGGTTGAATTTTCCAAAGATAGCAGGACCAAAAGTAGGATCTTGGCCAACCAAGAAGTACATGATTGATACAGCAGAATCTGTCATATCCACATACAAAGATGTGAATGATCCATCTTGTATTCTATTAGTGAGAATAATGCAACTTGTGGTGGCATGCATAGAGACATTCATAGATACAGAAGTACGGACTCTAAATTATATTGGATTCAATTCACCTATAGATGCTCTACTTTTTTATCTAAGCAAAACTCCAAACAGAATTTGTTTAATGGCATACTACAACAGAATTGTATTTTTGGGAATTCATTACCTTCAAATCTTTGAAGATGCTTTTGACTATGGATTTTTGAAAGGGAATCTGAAATTTTTGGAAATCTATCAGTAGTCACTAAATCAAGACTTACTGCATATGAAGCTGCTTATACAGAATATTTGAAGAAAGATGTGATAGACAGACCAGAGGTAGCAGTCCAATGGAGAAAAGCCTTGTTCGAAATGGTGAATAATTTGAATATTACAGAGAGAAAAAGCCATGATTTGTTATCTCAGGTCTATCAAAGAAAGAAGAAATAAATGAAGCTCTCATTACTCTTCTGTCGGAATATTTTTTGTCAGGAGCCAAAAAAGTCTTGGAGGGGAAGAATGTTAGAGGAAGCATATTTTGAGGGAAATTATTTGTAATTTGACAATTTTTCTAGATATATTTATCCAAATGATGTAAAACTTGGGGAGAGTCTTCCTCATGTAAAGTAGGATCATACGTATTTTTCTTAGAAATTTTGGAAGCTCTTTGATAGCATATTTTTAGATAAGAAGGCAAAGAGGATTAAATTTCGTGTGAAAAGAGACACTTGAAAAAGTATAAAACATAATTTCTTCTATTTTGAAGAGGTTAGTTGTATTATTTCCATGCTATCCAATTAATGTGAAGAGCTTTCCTATAGAAAATCGTGTTTCTACTTCCATGATCTTATTCTTGATTTGTTGAGTCTTCTCATTGTGTGATCCATGGTATTTGTGAACTTTTCTGTGTATTTATGAGTGAGATGTATGAAGAGAGGTAAGTTTTAGTATATAGAGCAAGAAAGTGAAGAAGATCAAAGCTAGAATGAGAAATTCTTAGTTTTTATAGAATCACGATTGTCTCGTCTATGTGATACAGGTACTGTTTTGGAAATTTGACTTCATATTTGTATTCTATTGTGAAAATGGCACACTTTAGGCACAAAAATCATTGAAAATGCTGTTGTAGAACTCAAGATAATAAAAAACCTAGTTATTTCCCTTATTCTACATAAATCTCTAAGAAATAGTCATGTCAATTCTTATTCTTGGATTCCATTAACTAGAAGGGGATGTGGTCTCTGCATACTTCCCGAATTGACAATTTAAAGATGTGTAGTTAATCTTTTGTGCTATAATGATTGGAGAGGACAACTCCAAAGGTTAACAACAAACACCTTCATATGCCAACACGAATGGAAGCAAATGAAAACTCCCACAACTTGAAAAGGCACCAATATTTCGTTAACTAGATCTTCTTGCGTCCTGTGGTTTCTCAAAGGTTGAACTAAAAAATCAAGATAAAATGAGCTGATAGATATTATAACAAGAGATATAGATGTCGTTGGCCTCTCTTAGCTTCCACTTAGACAACTAAAATTATCCAACATCATCAACTGACCAGCCTTGGTTAACCTTTGACCTCTACCAACTTTAACACTTGTTTGAACAATTTGAGCACGATTTGGTTACTAATATCTCAATAAGATTTAACCTTATGGCAAAAACTTCAACCATCAACTTCCAAGAGCGTACGATGACTCTACAAACTTAGTTTGACCATGTGTACATATTAGATTTGCAAAAGCCATCAAAATTTAATATTTTAACTATATTTAGTGTATGTTTCCCAAATTTCTATGTCTTTTCAACTCTTACATCGTATATAGCAATATTATGGTGTGAAAGCATACATCTAGTTCAAAATTGAAGGAATAAGTTTTTTCTAGGTAATGAAATTAACATTATTGATTTTTGGCCCCACATTCAATATAGAGACAAGAGAAAATACACAACTTGGAGAATAGAAAAAACACGAGAGAGATAAAAGGATTTATGCTCCATATATGATCATTACATTCCATGATAAAGTACATGAAGTTACAAGATAGCATAAAGAATATGCAAGAGATACAAGCTATCCATAACTCCACAAAATCCAAAGCTAAAGATGATCTCCTCAAATAGATAAGTTCAAAGTTTTTGCACACTTTGTAGATGATGAGGGGCACACAAATCCACCTCTTCAAGTTGAAGGACCACCTTCTCCAATACAAGCTAAAGAAGAGAGCTCCTTGAAGTGATAAGAAGTGACACTAACTTGGTGTTTATATAGGTTTTGCTAGAGAAAGCAACATTTATTCGATAGAACTTCAACAAGCAATTTCATATAATCTAGAAGCAAAAAATCTAATTAGGGTTTTTAATTTTTATAAGGACCCTAATATTGGGGGTTACATGCAGTATGTTCTAATGCCATGTAGTACTAATACAAGTCTTTGGATTAATTCATCAAGATTATATAGTACATTGAAAAGTGTCACTCTTGCTTTTTAATGTGCTTTTGATATCAAGTATGAAAATTAGGGTTCGGGTTTTGACCTACCTACACATGCCAAATACCCAAGTGTTATTTATCAATAGATAGATCACAATGAGTAATCTTAAAAGAGCAATTTATAAAAGCAACAAGCAAGACTGTAATTGGTGTTTTTTACTTTTCTTGGGAAACCTAAAATTGGGGCCTGTGTGTGGATTACCATGTGGCACTTATACAAGTGGTTAGATTTTTTCATCAAGATTTTATAGGATGTTGACAAGTTGCACCCTTTCTTTTCAATTTTTTATGTGCTTTTTATTAGAAAACAATGCCAAAATGTTGAAAATTGTCAAGTTCCCAACAAACTCTAATTTTGGGACACAATCAAATTCAGGTCAAAGATGGTCAAATTTTTTATGGGATTATCTCAAAGTATGCATTGAGAGCTTCCTAATGGAGCATTCCACCGTCTAACACCTAACCTAAATTCCATTCAAAAGTCAAACCATAGTTTCTCCCCTAAAATTGCTTTTGACATTAATTTAGATTAATGTTTAAGCTTTAAAATTAGAAAAGCTCATAATACTAAGGCTATTGTACAATCGATCATCAAAACTAAAACAACTTACGAAAAGCTACTAAAAGCTACATATGTAAAAGCTAGGCTCAAATTCAAATAACTTTATTGCTTTTTGTGCTTTTTTGAGTCATTTTTTTGCATGAACTTCTTGGGCTATATAAAGAGCATCAATGGGCACACTTTATCAATCAATCTCAAGATCTTCTTCTTGATCATGAGTTAATGCTTCAAGCTTGGAGTTCTTGGAGTCTTAGATACAAATTTGGAGCCTCTTTAGTAGTTTTCCTTCATCTTCTTTGCATTTCCTTTAGTGTGTGCATGCTAATTTTTATGAGTCTTAGCTTCTAATTTTAGGTAAAGGAAGGAGAGACTATAACAACTACATAAATGATAAAGCCCAAAAGGATTCACTTCTACTTTTGAATATGACTATGAAGGAAGGTAATTCTGATGAGCATGTGTTCTACATTGATTTTGGATGCTCAAATCATGTAGCAGTGATTGTAGCCTTACTCTCAGACTAAGAAGATCCAAATAAGCAAAGAACCATCAATCTCAAGATCAAGGTATTATGTGTCATTTATAGGTGATTGTAGCAGATGGACGATTTTGTACTTTATGAAGCATAAGGATGAAATGTTCTCATGTTTTGAGAAGTATTTAGCTCTTGTGGAGAATCAAACAAGTAAAACCCTAAAAAGGCTAAGCTTTGATGGAGGGGGAGGATACTTATCCCATGAATTTGATTCCTACTTACAAGATAGATCATCAAAAGAAAGAAGAAGCTACCAGAGTATTTATGCATAGAGGTTGTGTCCATTGCCACATATTTGATAAATAGATTACCTTAAAATTATTTGGATGGTATGACCCCTTACAAAGCTTGGAATGGAAGAAGACCAAAGGATCATTGCAGGATATTTGGGTGCATTGCATATGCACATATACCATCTCAAATTAGAGGTAAATTAGACCCTAAGGTAGAGGTGTGTATTTATAGGCTATGACCTTAATAAAAAAGGTTATAGGCTATATAATCCTAGCAAGGTTTTATGGTCATTGGAGATTTTCTATTTGATGAGAACAAATCATGGTTTGAAGATGATGTAGGAAGATCAAGCTACCATATGATTTAGAAGAAGATTTTCCAACCCTCTCATTTAAGAGCCCACATATACTTTAAGCATCAAGTGATTCTAAAGATGCAAGAAGATTCCTAGGAAGGAAATCCATTCATGAAACTCCAAGGGCAAGACCAAGATACAAGGGTTGAGGGATGTTGTAGAATCCTCCCAACAAACCGCTAGAAGATCTATTAGGGAGAAGAAGAAACTAGAGAGGTATGGGTATGATACATCTCTAGTGACTAAACATTCTATCTATTTAGCACAATAATTAAATTTTGAAGAGCCCTCATCTTATGAGGAAGCAAAGAAGAAACCAGAATAGACAAATGACATGGAAGAAGAAATTGAAGCCTTGCAAAAGAATCACATTTGGGAATTGATGCCCAACACTCGAACCATGAAGATCATTCAATCCAAATGCATATACAAATTGAAGAAGAACTCTAATGGAACCATCAATAGATACAAAACTAGACTTGTGACTAAAGGGTATGCTCAGACCCAAGGAATTGACTATGAGGAGACCTTCTCACTATTGGAAAAAATGTTATATGGATCTGACTAGCGACGGTTCGAGCACGTAATTGGAGCAACTATTGTGCTCGATATTTCATTAATCCATTTGTTTATCTATCTATGTCTATTGAAGACTATAACAATTAATTTTTCATATAATTTATTATTGAATTTCCTAAGTGACTATGAAATTATAAGAGTGAAGATCCATACGACAGTGTGATAGATTTACTATGGTATAATTATGCAATAGTATGTTCGGTGGAAATATACTTGGTATTGTATTTTGATAGTAAGCAGTGCAGAACAATGTTCACTATGTTTGGTAATATCTATATATGTTAGTAGTGTAGTAGTAAGGTTTATAAAATCTCTAGTGTCTAAGTTATTGTCCGATCATTGTAAATGAAGTTGTCTATACTCTTTGAGAAGTTGATTATTAGGAGGAATTCAGAGACTTATAATTATCTATGTCATCCCACCCAAGAACCCTAAGTTGACCTATTCCTATCCTTAATCGGAGGGAAGTAGAGCTTAACACCAACGATCCTACTAGGGAGTTTCTCTCTATCAACTACATGTCAATAACAAGATTCAATGAAAAATACTCGAAGCACGAGAATGATACACAACTAGTACGAGTGAACAATGCATTAGGTGCACCATAGGATAGAACTGAAGATACGACAATATAAGATGAGAAGATTTTAAGTAATCGTAGGGAATTAGGCAAAGAAGTCCACGAATGAAAGATATTTTATTCTGAGCCATTAATTCTCTACAATAGTTCTCCATAAAGCATCCTATTAGTTCACTTTGACTTGATATTTTATGTCCACTATCTAACCCTCAGAGAATAGGTTCTTGGTGATGGTAGGTATAAGGAGGACATCTTTCAAGTATTTGGCACTTTGATTACTATCCAAGTTCACATCCCCAATACGTGATGTGGTGTGTAGTTCTAGCTTCTATCTTAGCATGCACTTTGTTGATTAGAACCTTCATATTTAAGAAAAAGTCCCTATTACAAGTCATGTTATTTTTGCATCCAATATGAATGTACCATACACTATCCATACTATTTTTATAATCACTCATTTGCATCATAGATAAAACCGTTTAGTGTCATTTGGGGATGCCTTTGATGGATAATTACCTTCGCCCTTGTAGGATGATTTGTACCTCTTGAGTCTATTCTTTTGAGTTGGCTTCCTTGGTAGCATTCTCTTGCATACTACCCTTCCCTCCCATATATGTAACAACCATCTTGGTTGTCTCTTTGTTGATTATATATTCCACCTCTTCCACAAGGTCTTTACCTTCCTTTACTATTGGATAGCTACCTCGTTTCTCTTGACTTGAACTTGAGCTTTGATGGTTTCCAAACCTTCCTCTACCCTTGAATTATCTATCTCTTTTACCTCTACACTTGGTCCTAATTACCCTTGATGGATCCTCGACCTATATTCATCTCCTTAGGGACTGTGAGAGCCACTAGCTACTCAAGCCAAGTAAATTTCTCTTCACATGTACAAAAGCAGTGAATGGCTTCCACTTCTCATCTTGTTCAATCCATTTAGATTATATTCCATAAGATCGCCATTAGCAATCTAGATGCATATTGAGCCTAATGCATCATTGAGATATTTGATCTTCATAGTTTAATAATTTATGTTGATTTGGGGGGAAATCATAAGGTTCTTCAATATATATCTTAATTTTTTTCTTGTCTTTGGAGATGTTGATTATAACCTCTTCAAAGTCGCCCATATCTTCATGCTAGTGTGTAGATCTTAGATATGAACTATATGTTATTTCAAATATGATGAGACATACTGAATATAACCTTATTATCCTTGCATTCATCTCTCTAGATGCACTTAGTCAATCATTTGTGGCATTGTCACCAAGCCTTAGCCTTGTTATGTCATCAATAATTCCCCAAAACTCCATTTCCCATGGGAAAATGAGAAACCCTAAATCTTGATAGTTGATAGTTATTCCTATCAAGATTTTCTATATGTGCTCCAAAATCTACCATCGTGATTTGTGCTATCTTGGGAGAAGTCAAAATAAGCTCCAACTAGATTAGGGCACTCCGCATCTTTGTGGATGCTGCAAAAATAGAAAATCAACAACATCCTACTGTAGATTAGAGAACAAAAATGGTATCACCTAGTGTACTCTACAATACAAAAGGTCTCTATAGTCAACTGAAACTATTTGGTAATGAAAGGGAATATTTGGGATTGAATTAGCACAAAGGGAACTTTTCTATAAAATTTGACTATGATACCATATATCACTTGGGTTGCTCCCAATGTTCTATCATATATTTTGGCTCCCAATGATACCTTTTTGAATATGGTCACTCGCTCTAAAATCAAACATTACCAATTGTCCCTCCCCATCAAAAACCTTATAACTTATGTAGCCCACTAAATACTGACCCAAGGATGCCTTATATTTGATGATTAAACTTCTTGAAAGTTCTATTCTTGGTTCCATTTCAACCATGATGGAATAATTGATTGTTCAGTGTTATTAATTCAAAAGAATCAAACATGAAGTCAAGTTAGTTGTTAGATGTGACAATAAATGAAAGGGTTGCCATAGTAGGATCATGCCTATCCTCAATTCGATCTTTCCCATCTTCCACACATACCCATGAGGTATGTTCAACATCCTCCCATATTCCATTTTTCCCTTCCTAGTCCTTGACTTTAGCATGAGATCTAAATTTCTCAAAGACCGTTTCTTTGAGTATCTAACTTTGACCCGAACGAATCATGTTACCACAATGTATGGTATGCATCTTTGGAATCCTACTATTTTTATTGATTGCAACAATTTTTATATCATGTAGGATGTTATTGAAGATTATGGCAAAGCACATACATAATTGCGAGTAGAAATCGAAGTTACAAAGTTTCCATATAACAAAAATTAATTATTAATTGAAACTATGTCCATTGAAGTCAATAGACATAGAGACATTGTCATAGAAACCAAAGCAATCCTGAATAATATAGAAACTGATAGACAAAAATGCAAGGAATGATACAAAAGCTCATCCAAGAAAATGATCAATGGAAAATTAGAGCCCACAAATCATCAAAGAATATAGGTCTGATAGATAATAAAAAAATAGGATCATCTAGAAAATCATATAGGCACATAGCTTTAAGAAGCCCAAGGGCTACTAAACATTCCTCATCATGTTCTCCGAGAAAGATTGTGTAATCTTTGAGTATAGTTTTGATGGAGTCCAATAATTCCTAGATTTGTGATGGGTTGATAGGTGCAATTATGTTCATTTCCATGACTTCTCTGAGATTCTCTGCATTTTGGCATTGGAGCCATGTATTCTCTTCTTGAACTACAATAAGGTGTCTACAGAGTAGACCCATATTGTGAATGAGTTTTGCATTTCACTCCATTTGAGTGTGAAGATTATTTTCTAATTCATGTATAGTTTCATGATTTTGTTTCTCTATACATGTTTCTAGAGTAACGTGAGCTTCTTTTAAGGTGGTGTACTACCTAGCATAAGAGATGCATTCTCAACCATTAACACTAGTGTTGTACTTGGACACTTTAGTGTCTTAAAAAAGATGTTTGCAACTATGGAACATGTTTGCAAAAGGGTTGAATATCTCTAGGAAAAAACAATTTCTCATTTAAGGATAGAAAACATTAAGATTTATTCACTAATTGTACGATGCTAATTTCACTACTTGTGCAAAAAAGACACTGATGCCAATTAGTGTTGATTTTTTATCAAAATCATGATCTACCCATTTTCATTGTTGGAGATGCAATAAAATATTTTATTTTATGTACTTAAACACTTTTCCATTCGTAATTAGATATTTTTAATTATTTTTACTAGGTTTATGGCATAAAATGTATCTCTTGTGTGCCATGATAGTGTTATCATCTATGAATTATTTGCAAAGTGATGGTATGAATATGAATCATTTTTTATTATCAAAATACTATTTGTTTTTTGACAACCTTGGGACTCAAATTTGTATGTCATTCCTACAATGTAAACAATACTATTGTTTTTCTATGCTAAGAAAAGGCCATTTGATGCACAAATATTGCATCAACCATTCCATCAAGCTTACGTTTTAGCTTGTATACCCATTTAGTGCCAATAAGCTTTATGCCTGGAGGCAAATCACAGAAAGACCATGTACCATTTTTCATAATTGCATTGTTGCCATCCATTTTTCTAAATTTTGTGCTTCATGAAACGAAATAGGCTAATTCTCATCACATAAGGAGCTTGGTGCATCTAATTTTCTATCTCTTAAAGTCTGCACCAGCCATTTAGGCATAGTTTTTGTCTCCTCTATGTTAGCCCTCTCATCAACAAATGCATCATGTAAATCTACATACAAAATGGAATGATGTGCATCATCATGTGGAGCCTATAACGGTTGAAAAATTTCCTCATTCGGATCAATACTTGAATTTCAAGCTTTAAAAAGAGGCAGTAAAGCATCATACACATGTCTAGAGCTAAATCAAGTCTCCTTGGTACATGGAAGTAACGGTTGAATTGTGGCTTCTACAAAAACAACATCATGGCTAACCAAAATGCATTTAGTCTATGGATGATACACACAATAGCCTTTTCTTTCATAACTATACCCAACAAGAATACATTTCAGTGCTTTATCGTCCAATTTCTTGTGTTGTTGTTCAGGCACTAATGCATATGCCAGGCAACTAAAGACATGCAGATGAGTAACAGATGGCTTGTGACCATGCCAACCCTCATATGGAGTGATAGATTTTAGTGCTCTAGTGGGATACCTGCTAAGTGCATATGTTGCACACATAACATCCTCAAGCCACAAGCTATGTGGTAAAGCATGACTTTTGACCATGCACCTTGCCATCTCCATGAGAGACCTGTTCTTTCTTTGAACAACTCCATTTTGTTGAGGTGTATATGACACTGTACATTGATGTTTTATCCCGCACTCAGCTAGAAATGCATTAAGATCAAAAGAGATGCATTCCCCTTGATCAGAATGGAGTGTCCAAATTTACATGCTGACAAATTCTCAGCCATAACAAGAAACTATTTGAAGCATATAAACACTTCAAAATTTTCTTTCAATGAATACACCCATGCATGCTTGGAGACTCATCAATAAAGCTCATGAAGTAAAGGTATTTTCCAAAAGAAGGTATCTACATCACTATGAACAAGCTACAATTTATGAGTAGCTTGAATTGAACCATCTTATGGGAAGGAGGAATGCTACATTTTTCCCAAAATACATCCTTCATAGACATGTTTACAAGCCTCAAGTTTGGACAAAGAAGACATCATTTCAAATTTCTATAGGTGTAGCGAACTAGCAAAATTTAGATGACCAAGGTGTGCATGACAAATCTTCGCATCTAAGATAGCCTGAGAATCTTGAACTGCATATGCTGAATCATTCATAGATTTTGAATAGTGTATGAGTTTATATAGCCTGCAATTTAAAATGCCATAATCAATAGTGACATAGCCATTTGTGAGATCATGAACTGTACATCTGTCATCAACAAATTTGACAACTACGCCAATCTTGGATAATGTTGAAACTGATAATAGATATTTTTGATCCCTGATGCGTACAAAGCATCTGCAATGTGAAAGAACTACCATCAATAGTAGTCAAAATGATCTTAACAACTCCCATTACATGATAAGAGGAGTTGTTAGGGCATTTGACTATATTCCATGTAGGGGCAGGTGCAAGTGAACTAACGAGAGTTTGTTGGGAGGTAATATGTTTGGTTTTCCCACTATCAAAGTACCAAACATCTAAGTCTACTGAAGACATACACTACTCATGACAAGATGGGTCATGACTACATACAATAGTAAATGCCCATTCTTAATTCCGAACAAGATTAGCAGACTCTTTTTTATGTGTAGAGGCCTCTACAACAACCATTCTAGCCTCTTTCTTGTTTGCTTCTTTTGCAGATAGTTTTGAACAAATTTTTATGACATGATCATTTCCTTAGGGTATTTGAAAAACTATCTCTTTCTTTTTTTTTTTCTTCTCATCTTTGTTTTCCTTTTTGAACTATGCAGCATAAGCAGATTTCAACTTACTAGTAGATGAGATTCATTTACCTATGCCCTTCTAACTAGCTAGGAAAGCTTGATCTGCAACGCATAATGGACTTATTCTTTTTGGATTGACCTTTTTGCAACAAAACAGAGACTAAATGCTCAAATTTTAAGGCATTTAGATTGCCTTTCATCATCAATAAAAAATTAAACCAAAACTCTGATATGAATCTAGAAGACCATTAAGAACATATGGCACAAGTGAAGTATTTGGCAAACCTTCATCAACAAAAATCAACTGCTCCTCCACATTTTTTATCTTTGTCAAAAAACTAGTCATAGAATCTCCTTCATTCATATGCTCACTCTCTAACTATTTTTAGAGGTAAGCAACATGAGCCTCATTTCTTGCGTGATATAAAGTGGTAAGTGTATCCCAAGCATCCTCTACTATTTTGCAAGAGAAAATGTGGGGAATAATGACATGTTTGATAGGAAATGCTATCAATGCATGTGCGTAAGCATCTCAACCATGACAAAGAAGTTGCTCTATAGTAAGTGTGGTAGGAACCACAAGAAGAGGAATTTGAAGATCATCATCTTCAATTGCATCTGCATCACCTTCACACCTTGCACAATATTCCATAGTCCTTTTCCTACCAATACATGATGCATCATATATGCTCACAACGGGTAATTCATACCATCCAACCAATCCTAAACAAACAACATACGAAATACATGATTTCTTTTAGCCATGGCCCCTCATCAAATATCATGATGCAAAAAAAATGACTGTACCTTGAAACCTTGAACAAAATCACCCTATCAAGCTCTACTAAAGGTATCATAGAATTTGAGATGCTTGTATTGGCTAACTGGAATTTGTATATATGTTTGGCACAAAGGGCCAAAATTTCATGCAGAGGTGCTTTGATAGTACATTGAGAGGCCAAAATGAGCTCAAATCATAATTTCATGCGATTCTGAGATTGTGATCGAAGGGGTGTTGATCACCTAGATGGAGCGAGGACGTGCTTTGATACCAATTGTTGGAGTTTGAGGTCTTTGGGAGCACATGAACAACAAAAGGAAGAAGAAGAAGCTTGGAGCACAACAAAACACTGAATGAATTACCAAGTGAATGCACAAAGATAAGTGACCCATTAGGGTTATAGGCATATATACAAGTAGGGGGAACCTCCTAAAGAGGGAAAAAAGTGTCCTTGATGGTCTGAAATTTATTCACACACTACTAAAATATATTAACACAAATTTTCCAAATTCTCAAATTTTTCTATTGACTGAATTGTGAGAAATTGCCAAGTTTGTGTACCTATATCTCTACACATAGGCATAGAATTTTGCAAAAAAATAGCTAGTTCTCAAAGCCAGAACACCCTTTTTCTTTTATTCAAATCTTGATGAATAGGCCTTAGATTCTACTTTAATTTTATAATGTTTTATTTTGAGCCTCTACATAGTTGTAGAGAAAAGTCTAGAACAGTGAACGCATATAACTGTATGTGGGCCTAGTGAAGGGCAATCACCTTCCATGGCTACATTGGGTTGTTAGAATCTTCCCCCATCAATGTAGACACCTAATACAAAAAATAGAGAAAAGTTTCCTATCAGGAGTTAGCACATCACATATGAGTAGAAAAAGGTTTGATACATATCCATTTGCTTTGATTGAAAGTTTGATGGATAGGCCTAAGAGTCTACTTTAAGTTTTTAAAGTTTCCTTTTGAGTCTTTGCATCATTGCATAAAAGATTAAAGAAGAGTATGCATATACTATTGTGTGTGGGTTGTGGAGGGAAGCCATCTTCCATAGTTGCATTGGGGTGTTAGAATCTCCCCCCATCAATTTAGACAAGTGATACAAACAATAAAAACAAGTTTCTTGTAAGGATTTGGCACATCACATATGAGTAGAAAAAGATTTGATCCATTCACTATAAAACTATAAATACATATATGTTCACTTTGATCATAAAAAAAGGAGAGACTATATTAAAATCTAATCTTTTTCATTTATTGTTATAGAATCTAGTAATGGTATGAGCTTGGCATATGTAGAGGAAATCATAAGATATTAGAATAGATTACATGGTTTGCTAATGGATCTTGAGGCAAAAGGTGAAATAACTCAATGGGAACATGTAGGTTCATCATTTAGATACTACGTATATAGTTTCTATACCTTCTACAGTTTGATTTTTGGTAGTTAAATTGTTGCCATTTATGGATTTTAGTTTTTTTAATATTTCATGTAACAGCCACTTGTGACATGTGATAAAATGTGGTGCTTTACACCTTATGCTTGATAGATATATGAATTTATTGTGGTTTGTGTTTTGATTAGTATTCCAAAGATCGTCAAGATGTGGACATTGATTTTTCTTTGATAGAGGCATACACATGTTTTTCTATAGATAGTCACATGAACCACCTTCTATAGTTAAATCTAGTATGCTATGAAATGGTTTTGTTCTAACACACTATTTGTGAAAACTAACTGAATTCCCCTTTATATACATGCACTTTGGGACTTCTTCATGAAGTGCATGGGGGTCATTTTACCCATTATTGTGCAAAATGTTTTTCCTCTATCTCTATGTTTTGTTATTGTTTCAATAAACTTTGGTTCATGTTTCTTTGTGAATGGGAAATTTCACACATGAAAATGAATGGGAACATACAATAATTGTATAACAACCTACACATGGATGTCATATGTGTTAGAATCATTGTATGCATACACACGGATTTATAGATTTACAAATAGATAGGAAAAATCTTGAAGGAACCTGCTCAATAACTTGCACCTATCCGAGCCATGGAAGCTACTCAATGACATGGAAGTTCCAGAATTTGTAATATATTGGTGAGGTGTAGGAAAAGCATGGGGTTATGACTTAGATTAGTTTTTATTGCTCAAATTGTTGTAATTATGTGAATTATGAGTGCATATATTTCTTGTATTAGGTTTTCCCAAAGGGGAACCATGGTTATTGGATGTATTCTTGAAGAGGTAGGTGAATGATGTCTACCTCAAATCTTGAATCGATGTATTTATTATTTAGTTGATGAAATGAGTGCTTCAATGGGGATGGGCTTAGGTAGATGCACATGCACATGCACATGCATAATTTCCACCATTGACCTTTGATGATTCTCTTCATATAGAAGCACGATGATGGTGTAGGGACTATGTGTGTCATGAAAAATGAACGAACAAGTATAGTACATAGATTGGCATATGCATTTCAAATAAATAAGTCTATTATTCTATTTAAATAATAAGTTATATGGATTGAGAAATACTTCAACATGTTCACTCATCATAAGATAGTTAATAAGGATAAGATATATAATGACAAGATATCCAAGACTAGGGAATACATCAAAGTAAAAGAAATAAGACTTTAGGTGTTCCATGAAACTTAAACAAGATCAATTAAGAAGGAAAAAATGTTAATGTAAATCTAGCGGTAGTGATCCCACCTTGGGATAAAACAATCCAAGTAGCCAGGTACCAGTTAAGTAGCGAAAGATGCATTGAACCGCGTGCCAATGCTTGACACCTAGGCAATGCATAAACCTGCTATAAGCAAATCAAGCATCCAACAGCCTGCTCATCGAGAACAACATCAAATGCATCTCGAGCATCATGAAGACTCAATCGTAAACTTTTCTCCATAGGAGTGGCAATGGGTTTACAGTCTTCAAGGCCAAAATGCTTCAATAATGTATCAATATATTTTGTTTGGCACAAAGTTATTCGGCCATCAACTTGCATAAATGGAATGCCCAAATAATGTTGCAAATGCCCCAAATTTGATATCTCAAATGAGGCATGCATGTCAGCCTTAAAATTAGTAATATGCTTCTCATGAGGACCAGTGAGCAACATGTCATCAACTTACACAACAATGATTAGAAGCACATCATTTGCATGCTTAACATATAAGGTGCTTTGAGTTGGACTGTTCTCAAAACCATGTGCAATGAGGTCGGCATGTATTTTTTCATACCAAGCACGTGGTGCTTGTTTCAAACCATATAATGCCTTTTTCAATCTGCATGCTTGGTTTTCATGCCCTTTCTATGCAAAGCCATGGGGCTAAAAAACATACACTTCTTCATGCAAGTCACCATTTAGAAATGCAATTTTAATGTCCAACTGATGTACATTCCAACCATGATGATTTGCAAGTGCACAGATGCTACGAACAGTAGTCATTCCGAACGTAGGTGCAAAGGTCTCATCAAAATCAATGCCTCTTTCCTATGCATAACCCTTTGCAACAAGTCTAGCCTTATACCTGTTATCTATTCTATCAGGCTTTTGCTTCAGCTTGTATAGCCACTTAGTGCCAATGGCCTTCTTGCCAAGAGGCAAGTCACATAAAGACCAAGTACCATTTTTCATGATAACATCATATTTTGATTGCATAACAGTCATCCAATTTGTAGAATTTTGTGCTTCATCAAACGAAACAAGCTCATTCTCATCACAGAGATTAGAGGCAGCAATAGCATAACAACCTGATGCAAAAGAGGCACTATGAGAGCCTAAACGAGTAAGATATGATAGAGGTGCATCTAATTTGCTATCACACTAAGTTCACACCAGCCATTTTGGCATAGTTTTTGCCTCCTCAATATCAACTATCTCATGAACAAGTGCATCCTGTAAATCTGCATCAGAAATGGAATGATCTGCATCATCTCATCAAACTTGTAAAGGCTAAGAAGTTGCCTCATCAGGACCAACACTAGATGGTCCACCTATAAAAAGAGGCAGCAAAGTGTCATACATGTCTTTGGAGCTAACATATGTCTCCTTAGTACATGAAAGTAATGGTTGAATAGAACTACCATCAACATTAGTCAGAATAATCTTTCCAACTTCCATGATAGGATAAGAGGAGTTGTTAGCACATGTGACAATATTCCCTATAGGAGTAGGCTCGAGTGAAGCGAAGAAATTGCATTATGAGGTAATATGTTTGGTTGCCCCACTATCAAAGTACCAAACATCTGAGTCTACTGCAGACAATGGTAAATTCCCATTCTTCATTCTGCATGAGATTAGCAGACTCTATTTTGGGTGTAGAGGCCTTTGCAACAACCATTCCAACCTCTTTCAACTCTGATATGAATCGAGAAGACCATTCAAAACAGGCTGCACAAGTGAACTGACAGGCAAGACGTCATCATCAGAAATCAACTGTTCCTTCAAATCTTTGATCTTTATCAAAAAAATATCCATGGAATCTCCTTCACTCATTTGCTCACTCTCCAACTATTTTTGGAGGTAAGCAACACGAGCATCATTCCTTGTTTGGTATAAAGTTGTAAGTGTATCCCAAGCATCCTTAGTTGTTCTACAAGAGTGAATGTGGGGAATGGCACATTTGACAGACAAGGCTATCATCGCATTCAGAGTATCTCTGTCATTCCAACAAATTTGCTCTATAGTAGGTGCAACAAGAGCCACGACACAAACAAGAACATGAAGAATATTGCCATCTTCAATGTCGTCTACCTCACCTTCAACAACTATGTTTGCAGGTGTAATAGGATGTCTTTCAACACCTTGCACAATATTCCACAATCCTTTTGCAACCAATACATTACACATCATATAAGCCCATAATGTGCCTGTATCTCAAAGAGTTGAATAGAACCACCCTATCAAGTTTTGCTAAACATGTAGTAGACTTCGAGACGCTTATATTGGCATACTGAAATATGTATATACCTTTGGCACAAAAAGACAAAATTGCCTGCACAAGCATTATGATAGTGCATTCGAAGGTTAAAACAAGCTTAGATCATGATTTTGGCACCACAGAGAAAATCCGTTTTGATCTTCTAATCACCTTGAGTATGCTCACCAAATTTTGTGCAATTGAGACTATGACCGGAGGGGTGTCGATGATGCCCTAGATGAAGCGACGACCTGCTCTGATACCAATTATTGGAGTTCGAGATTTGTGGAAGCACATGAACAACACAAGGAAGAAGAAGAAGTTTGGGGCACAACACACAATAGTGAATGTATTACCACTAGAATGTACAAAAATAAAACGAACCATTAGGGTTATAGGCATATCACCACCTAAACACGGAAAAAACTTTCTGACTATCCTAGTGTGTTCACACACATCACCACCTAAATATATCAACAAAAGTATCCATGTTTTTTTTCCACAAATGTCTTTAATTTTTCTTTCATAGCTTCTCTCCATTCGCTACTTCTTTTGGCTTCTTCAATCGTTGTAAATTCTTCAATTTCTACCATCCGATTCATATATGCATAGCGTTTAACTATAACTGAATCATATTTTAACATTTCAATAGGATACCTGATCAATGTGACTTCCTTTCCTCCCCCTTAGGTGGAAAAAACTTCTTTGTCATGCAAATTTCATCATAACCTTTGATGTGGTCCCATTATCCATTGCGTGTACATTGTCTTGCTGTCCATCTAGCTTTACCCCTTACCCAAATATGGTCATCATATTTAATCTATGCCATCTTTGTGTTTTCTTTGGTCCTTCAACAACTAGTTTCATTTGATGTATGAATACTCCTTAGCCTTCCACTCCAAGGTGAATGCCTTCTTCCATTGGTTTACATGCTTGTATCTTGTGGGACATTCAGTTCCATGCTAATTTTTTACTCTTCCTCTTGATCATCATTTAATTCATTGCATTTTTCTACTCAATATCTTAATTTACACTACACCATGCAAACATTTCATCACCTATTTCCCTTTTGATCCCTTGCATAACCTATGAAGGCACACTTCTCTGATCTAGCTTCAAGTTTGTGATTTAACTCACTAGACATAGCCATAATAGATATGTCCAATCACTGCCATATGCAAAAGGTCAGATTTCTTCCCATAAAAAGCCGCATAAGATATGGAAGCATGTATACCTAAAGTGGGAGTCATGTTCACAATTTAAGTTTTCATAGTTGTTGCATCACCCCAAAAGAAGTTTGACATATGCATCACCTTGAGAATTTCCCTTGCACATTCTCTTGTGTACATAATTTTTTTCTCTATTACCCCATTTTTGTTGGGTTTTGTACCTACAAGTAAATTACCTTTTGATTCCATGGTTCCTTAGAAACTTTAAGAACTCATGGAGAAATATTGTCCCCCTCCATTAGACCTTAGAGTTTTCATGTATCTATATGTTTCCCTTTTTACCATAGCTTTAAACTTCTTGAAGTGATAAAAGGCGTCAAACTTATGCATCATAACAATATAGCCATACCATCTAAATACAATCATAAATGAATGTAATGGAGTATTTATCAAACCCCAAATAAGACTGCTTTATTATTCCTAAAAAATCTTGTGTGGACCAAGTCTAATTGGTGATGGCTTATGAAGTTTTCCTTCTTTAAGGGAAACCTAGCTTGTTTTCCCAATTGACATGCTTCACAAAATTCTTTGATTCTTGAACTCCATATATAAAATAGATAGTGTGATTATGGTTAAGATTTATCTCAAGTGTAAAGAATCTTCCCTCCTCATTTCCTCTTTCAAAAATCTTGTAACCTTCCTTGAGGTTATTGTACATATGTGCTACTCATGACAAGTGAGAGTCCCTACGTGTTTTACTGCATGATATAGCAATTGAACAATAATTTCCTGCAATGCAATGTACCTATTCATACTTGGAAAGCAAAAGTTATGATGCACCAACCTTACTCCTTCTTCGATGTCCATTATGTTAAGGTCAACGAATGTCCTCTTTTTGGCATCATGATCTTCATCTTTCAAATCCACAATTCCATCCTTCACGCATCCCAAAGCTTCTTTTATTAATTCACGAGTGAACCTAATTGTTCTAGATCTTCCTTTGAGGTATGGTACTCTTGCTTCTCATACAAAAGACTTGTCTACAATGGGATGTAATGTGTTCATGACCTAGGTATCTCTTTCAAACTCAAGCATATATATATAGGCATACTTAAATATGCATAAATTTTTGCTTTGTTCCAAATGTGTTGAATAAGTGGCATGTTATGTACGATATGGAAATCTTGACTCATCACAATTAATTGATGATCATAATCCATTATATGGATGGCTGCAAGAAACAGGTGCTCACTTGGTATCTTTCCATCTCTAAACCAATAACCTCTTGCACACTCCAATGGTAGCATACCTACTTGTGATCTTTCAATGGCCTGTACTGAACACATATGCACTCGAATCATGGAACACTTCATTAATCTCATTAGTTCATTAGAATCAATTTGTGGTTCTATGTTGGGAATGTAAGGATCATGTGACCTTACCCCTATATTCATATATATACATCATATATAGTGCATTGCCTCAAGTGAGATCATTATGTGGGTTTCGAGGCTGCCATGCATGTGTGCATGTCTCTCCTCTCCTCTCTCTCTCCCTCCATCTTCTTCTTGCTCCTCTTGTTCTGCACATCTAAGCCCTTCATTGGTATCAAATCTTACCGAAGGCTTGTATGCAAGAACCTTCAATGGAAGCTTAGGCCACAAGAGGTGAATGTGCAAGTCAACAACTCTCAACACTATTACCAAAACTGCAAAATACAGAGCATTAGTGCTATAGGTGAAGGTGAAATTGACAGCAGCTGCTTGTTTTGTTTATATATTGAGCTACACACCTCCAATTGTTCTAGATATTGTTACATAGCCAAGAAAAAGTTATTGAAGTTTTCTGAAGACCATTCAAATTCAGAGGTTATCATCTTTGAAATAGAAAAACACAGGGCAATATATTTTCACCACAAGAATCCTAATTGCTTTTGGAGGTTCATTTTTTTGGTGTGCGAGCTCTTATTTTGAGAGCTTGAAGGCATTATCCATGCATGATGATTGTGGTAGCTCCTCCATATGAGAGTAGTGCATGATCTTGTCATGTGTTAGGCATGTGAGATGACATTGTGGTATACCTTTTTTGAGGTTTATGTCATCATGAGTTTGACCATAGCATTGTCAGTGGATGTATAGAGGGATTGTATTCTCTATCTCATTTATGCCACTTGGATACGGATTTATTTGTAAGTTGCACACATTTTATAAGAGTTGATTTTGGATCTTGGTTGGTGCTTGTATTCTTGTTTTTATGCAGGTACATGATCCAAATTGGAGCCTCAGTTGCAAATCCGTTTGTCACCTTGATTGGCTATTATTTTAGCATATGATCATTGATTTGATATCTTATTTTCTAATGTGATTCTTGGCATATATGGATGGTGATTTCCATATGGTTATTTTGGTTTTAGAGTCCATTTCACAGAGGAGATGCTATTGAAATTTTGTCACCTTTTATGCTAGAAGAGTACTTTAGTAGATCATTTATGCTTGCATGATAGCTTTGGATCATTGCTTATCTCCATTCACTTGGACTTGGTCACAGGTTATCCGTGACAGGTTGGACCATCTTACAAAATTCATTCTTGAGTGGAAGGTGTATCACCATTGTATATGCATGTATTGCTATTAGTTTTTTGGCATATGTATTTGCCATTATCTTTGATTGGATGAGTGATAGGTGGTGATAGATTACTCATTGTTCTTTTGCTATTGGTTATCTTGTTTGATTGCTCAGTTTTTAGGGGATACTCTGTGGAATTTTTTCCAAGATTCTTTCATATCTACTTGGTTAGTTTGGAGACTTTGTGAGCAGGTTTATGCTCATGGTTTTATGTGCATGCTACATGCATGGTTATGTGACATGTGGTTCACATGGTTTCTTCTCTATGGAGATATTCATGATGTGAGTTATGCATATGGATATGCATGTGTGATCCTATTGGTGATAGAGTATTGTTTCTAGTCTATTGTTATATGTATAGTCTCTTGGATTGCCAGCATGGTTTCTTCTTAGTTTGATGGCACTAATTTTCCGAGGTGGAGAAATCAAATGTGACATACATTGGTTTGTGCAAGGTTACACATGTATGTGTATAGATATGCACAGAGGCCTCATGTCATGTCGGACCACGTATGGATGGATATGGATGCATTGGCGAGCTCCACTATCCGGTTACAACTTGTGGATTCTATATATGAGTCGGTTATGTATGAGGAGATGAATAGTGCATTATAGTAGAGACTACATGATATGTATGTGAGTCCATTGACTCATGTGAGACATAGATCACATCAAAAACTTCGATGTTGGCACTGTGGATGTGAGGGCCATATTTAATGACATTGCTTTAGGCAGATGTGACAATGATGTTAGAGATATGCACGTGATGTATGTCAGTTAGTAGTTTCAAAAGAGTCTATGGTAGTTGAGTATGCAAGTGATGGTGATATCGCTTTGTCCTATGGTTCATCTCAGGATTCCTCTTGTTCATTGGATAGCACACATATGGCTTGGTTGCTGGATGCATTAGCCAATTTTCACATTACTCCACATCATGAGTGGTTTTGTCAATTCTCAGGTGAGAGTCTTGGATGTGTTCACTTTCTTGATGGTACGACATATGATATTGAGGGTGCAAGAGATATATGCCTTGTGCTGCATAGTGAAGCATCACTTATGCTCAGACATGTACATTATGTGCCTTCATTCCCTATGAGCTTGATTTCAATTAGCTAGTTAGAGGAGAGCACATGTTATGCATTCCTTGGTGAACATCATTTTTAGTTGCAGTTGGGATAGCTTATGCATGTCAAAGGTGCTAGGTTGGGCATAGGTATCCATTGCAAATACTTCATGTAAGAGATAGTCTTATCTTAGTGGGAGTTCAGCCTTATGTGTAGTGTGAGACTCATCATGTCTCATTTTTTCTACCTACACATAGGTCTATTGACATTCATAATGCACATGTATGGTAGGATTCAGATTCTCAAATGGATGCACATGTAGAGCATGTTTTGGATGCTCATGATGCTTATATAGAGCATGATTTTATTGATCATATAGATGCTCATATGGAGCACATTTGGATGATAATTTGGATGCTTTAGAGCATGATGTGGATGCTCATGTGGAGCATTGTGATGATACTCAATTAGAGTTTGATAATTAGTCTGATTTAGATGTTGATGATTTAGCGATCATGTAGTCATTCTTTGATTCGCTCATGCCATATGTTGACATGGTGCTTTGGATGCCTTGGATATAGGCATGGTTGAGATGGTTAGGTTAGCCAAGATAGCACAAGTTTTGTCAGCATTCAGGAGTCTGATGTACGAGTTGTTATGCTCAAGTAGAGATGTTGCAGTTGCTATTGGAGCATTTGCAGTTGGAGTTGTCAGACATTTGATGATTAATAGAGGCATAGAGCAAGTGGTAGTTTTGCAAGAGCTTCATGAGTTCTTGCATCACTCAGATGTGAGCTTGATACACCTTGTTTGAGGCAATTGGTGTAGGCTTATTGGTATGGGTAGAGATCCACACTCTTCCTGTACATTATCATATAGTCCTACATCATTCTTTGTATATGTTACCACTTATGGTCACATTGACCCTTAAGTGGGAGATTGTTGGGAATGTAAGGATCATGTGATCTTACCCCTATATTCATATATATAAATCATATATAGTGCATTGCCTCAAGGGAGATCATTATGTGGTTTTCAAGGCTCCCACTCATGTGTGCGCTTTCTCTCATCTCCTCTCTCTCTCCCTCCATCTTCTCCTTGCTCCTCTTGTTCTGCGCACCTAAGCCCTTGATTCTAGATTAGTGCTCATCCCATATCACATTTCCTTCCTTTTTTGTGCTCCCCCAACATAGAGCACATATTTTAGCCTTGTTGGTTCCCAATATATTTGATTGATTTTTTTCATCAATAAGACATGAAAATTAGTGATAGCCAAAGTGAAAGATATTTTTGTGTTAGTGAGAAAACTATCCTATTTTAATGGTACAAGTGAAGTTATATTCCTTTTGAAGGAAATTAAATAGATCAAGAGAAGCAATGTACCAAATTCAAGGCCTTTTAGTGTGGCCCTATTGTGCTTACTCTAGGTGCATTCAACTCATTATGTTACATAAGTACAAATCTTCTCTAAGCATTGATGTGAATAGACGTTCTTTGGTCTCCATATTTATTGTCTGATGGTTGTTTGGTGTTGAATTCATTTTCATTTTGGCTTCATATGCATTGGTTGCATTACTTTCACTTTCACTCTTCATATAAGATTGTTCTGATCAGTCTTCTTTTCAAATGCACTTTTTCTTGGATAATATCTATTGGGTTGACTTCCTTGGTTGATTCTTTGATGTTTATGTTGGTTCTTTGTCCATTGCTTGTAGAGTAGTATGTACTTTGTTAAGAGCTTGTTTTGGTACCCACATTTGTTGGTGATATTGTTGAATGTCCATTAGCTTCTTTGGCATCCAAATTTGAATAAGTTTGGGACTAGATGGTCATGCTAATCCAAAATTTTTGCTTCTTCTTATTATTTGATGACCCTTTGGTTGTGGCCTCTTTTGAATTGGTTGATAGTGATCCAAATCCACAAGGAGAGATTTTTCCACTCCTTTCTTGGTATATCTACCTCACTAGAGCTCTCTTGCGTTTGCTCTAGGTAAGGAGGGATTTGTAGTGTGATTTCATGAGGATAAGGTTGGTTTAAGAGAGAGATGCTAGATTGGGAGTTGAGTTCAACAAGGTGATACTTATCTTTGTTCCCTAACTAAATGTTTTTCTTCCAATAGTCTAAACACTTCTCTATGGATGATTTCCATGACAATAAGACCTTGAGTTGAATTCAGAGTAACCTCATATTCATACATCCAATCTTGACCTAGGATGAGTTGGTCTAACAAATTTGAGTCATTCCATGCTAACAGTTTATGTTGCATGGTGTTTTTTTTCTAGGTCTAGAGACAAGGTTACCTCTCCTAAGCATTTGATGTGATTGCCTCAGATCCCAATCATGTATGCTTTTGTTGGGGTGATTGTCATCTTTAGTTTTTTCACTAAGGAAGTACGAATAGTGCTTAGGGATGCTCCAGTGTTTATTAAAGAATCAACAAAGAAATACTCTCCATTCGTAATTCTTAGGTTTAAATATGGTACCTTGGCATATTGCCCAATTTTCGTATATTTGTCATGTGGTAGTTAGCTATAGGGATTGATTCTTCACCCATTATGTATCTTTCATATCATTTTCAAATCCACGCTTTATGTTCTTGTATTCTCTCTATGGCTTCTTGTCTGGCTTCCTCTTGAATACATCTCCTTCTTTTTTTTTTCGATTTTGTGCTCCTTAGAGTCTTTCTAACATTCGTTATGTGAGAGGTTTCATATATCTTTTTACTCCACATCCACTAATATAATCTGGTAGAATGTCTCCACCTAGTGTTGCTAGGTTAATAACAACACTTAAAGATATTCTATTGACAATCGCTTTGTCCATATACCAGGTTGAAAGGAATAGTTCCTATGGCTATCTTATATGCCACTCTAAAAGCCCAAATTGCGTGATGCAATTGTTTATCCCAATCAGGTGTACCATTATTGACTATCTTAGTCAAGATAGTACATAAAACCTTATTTGAACTTTCTGCTTGTCCATTGGCTTGTGAATGATAGGGTGCAAAATTTTTATGAATCACCAAGAACTTGTTCATTAGAGATTGGATGAATTCATTGATGAACTGTGTACGTCTATCATTGAATATCTCAAAAGGTAGTCCAAACCTTGTAAAGATGTGTTCAAATAAGAATTTAGGAGTAGTTTGAGCATCATTTTTCTTTGTGGCTTTGACTTCTACCCAGTTTGTCAAGTAGTGGCCACCATGATATACTCAGCATGAGATCCTCTTAGTGGGGGATTAATGAGTCCAATAAAATCAATTCCCCTTGCACAAATCATTGGTCTTAAAGGCATGTGATCTCTTCTGATTGGGTATTTCATTTGTTGATACACATCACAACTTCTCATATAAGTTTCCACATCCATATGGAGAATTGGACACCATAATATTGCAAAGGCAATGATCTTTATAGTTTTATCAACTCAAAATATATATATCTTTGGCACAAAAAGATGAAATTGCCTACACAAGAACTGTGATAGTGCGTTGGGAGGCCAAAACAAGCTTAGATCACGATTTTGTGTTACTGTTGGTGTCCATCTATAAGGCCAAATGGCCATCGGATCCTTTTGTATATGTTCTTTAATAAAACATATAATGGCCTAGTCAGTCAGAGACTGTAAGTTTGAGCATATTTGTAACACCTAAGAAGTTTGTCCTCTTGCTCCTTGTCTATTGTGTTTTTCTGCATATTCTATAGCCTTTATGCGAACTACTGTGTGCAACACTTGGAGCTTGGTTTTCTAATTCAAGGATATCATCATGAAGCTTTGGAGAACAAGAGCACACTATGGTACATCGTTGTCAAAACACTTCATTGGTATCAAAGTGTTTTGATGCAAAATCCTTGTTCCTTTTTGTGCGAGCAAAGGGAGCACCTGCCCACCCATCCAAGGCTTACGACTAAGGCAGTGACCAAAGCATAGACCTTGGCATACCTTGTCATCGGAGTCACCAAAGTCACCAAAATCATCCTTGGTGCCATTGGCTGCATGTGAGGGAGGACCTCAATGATCAAGGAAGACGGAGTTTCCCGGTACTTCCCGAGAGGTCACCGATCCCAGTACTATTCCCCCTGGAGCTCGCTTAATCGTGGAAATCTCTTGCCACTAAGCTAGACTCTTGTGGTTCTTGAAGAAGGGGAAAGACTAAGATTGACATTATCTTCAACAAGTTTTGGGTTCTCAAAGCTTCACTCTTTGTTTTCAAAGCCTATTTTTGAAGCATTTTTGGGGTGTTTTTGGGAGCCATTTTGGAGTACTTTAATGCATAGTTCTCCTCATAGAGGTCTAAGAACATCAAGAAGAGTGTTCTTTCTATTTCTTCAACAATGAATGTTCACCTTTTGGGGCTATATTTTCAGCCACACGAGTTAATCTACAAGTTTCTTGAAAGGTTTCAGTTGTGGTGGAAGCAGCCACCACAAGTCTATGCAAGTTTTTGAGCCTAAAGAACAAAGTTGACAGACACATGCAGGTGTTGTTAGCCAATCTTTGAGCAGTGAATTCAACCTTTCAGTGCCATTTTACTGCATATATTCAACACATACACACTATGTATGCTTCTATAGATACCGCTTATGTACATCCATGTGGTCATTGATATAGCAGTTATGTTTCTGCATAAAGCCTTTTACCTTTGATAAAGAGGATCGTGGTGAGGTTTTCGTAACTGGGAGACACCCCGATGTTGAGGCCTCTTCGATGATGTAGGTGGAAGACTTACCCAACCTCTCCATAGGAGATATATGAAAGTTGTTCATAGGTGCTTGATAAGCTTAGTTGGCTTCTTTTGGGTAACTGATTATATGCAGTGGAGTCAGTGATTCACTTTTCAATCAAACATGTCAGTACTTAGAGTTTTATGAGATTTTGACAATGCTCATATGCTCATTTTGCAGAGGATACTTTGGAAATTTTTTTCCATATTTTTGGGTTTTTCAACTATACATTGGTCGATTCACTCCTTGATACACTTAATGGTGTGAGCACATTTATTCTCACATCCTCCTTTTGGTTGGTCATTATTGTTCATTAATTCATTTTTCTGGGGAGACTACTGAATTCTCTCCCAAAATCTAACACTTGGTTATCCTTCTTTGAGCCTTAGTGGGGTTTGGAATCTTCTAGCTCCATTATCATTCTATTCAGTTCTCTACCATCATGGCATCAAAGGTCTCACGCGCATCTGGTGGATCAGGGTATAGTGTTAGTGTTCCGAGGAGGAGCTATAACTTACAAGGTAAATACCATTTTGAGATCCAAAAATTTTATGACACAAAATTTGTTCTATAGAAGAATCAGATTAAAGATGTGCTGATTTAGAGGAGGCAATGGAAGCTAGTAAATGGAATCTCAAAGAAGCCTGCTAACATGGATGAAGATCATTGGGATGAGTTAGATGAAATGGTTAGGTCTACCATTTGATTGCACATGGCAAATAATGTTTACTTTATAGTATTAGACTGTGAAAGTGCAGAGGAGCTTTGGAAGAAGTTATGCAATACATATGAAAAAGAGACAACATCAAATAAAGTGTATCTGATGAGCAAGTTATATGAACTTTGCATGAAGGACATAGATAGTGTTGTTACTCATCCAAATGAGTTTGATGCTATATTCTCCCAATTACAAGCTCAAAAAATGGATATGGATAGTCAAATGAAAGCAGTCTTGTTGTTATGCACCTTGCCATCATCATGGTATAGATTTTGCATAGCTATTAGCAATGGTGCTCCTGGTAATAAATTGGTCCATGATGACATATGTGGAGCACTCTTGAGTGAGGAGATTCATAGAAAATCTATGGTTGGCACTCAGAGTGCTTATGCATATAGTGTTTGCAATTATTACCAAGGAAAGAATCAGCAACGTGGCAGGAGCAAGAACAAAGAAAAGAATGGTCAACAAAATAAGAGTAGAAGTAAATCAAGGAAGAGGGATATCAAATGCCATTATTGTCATGAGAAAGGATACATGAAGAAAGATTTTTATGCATTAAAGAATGCCAAAGGTAATGGACAGAATGTTGATGGGCATGTTAAATAGCTACCTACACCATCTACTTCAATAGTAAAGATTGAAGAAATTAATGCTATTTCTGATGATGCTGATGTGTTGACACTTGATAGTACTATGCCAACTTAGGCTCTTATGGATGATTCTCTTTCTCACATGTGGCTACTAGATTCTGGAGCTTTGTTCCATGTGACACCACATAGAGAATGGTTCTCTAATTATGCAACAAAGTTTCTTGGTATCATGAGACTTGGTGAATCTTACTAGTGTGAATTGTGGGGATTGGAGGTGTGGTTGTGCAGTTCATTGATGGTTCAAAATTTAGTATACATAATGTATGCCATGCACCTCAATTATCATGCAATTTGATGTTAGTTGGTCAACTTGATGACCTTGGTTACAAGGTGGCCTTCTATGCTCAGTCCTTTTGCATATCAAAGGGCAATATGGTTATTGCAAAAGGAAGCAAAGTTGGCTCACTTTATCCTTTATTTGTATCATAGAAAGAACACTTGTTAGATGTTACTAAAGAGCCCATGGCTTGTATTTGGGATGACCATTTGGATCATATATCACGTAGTGGAATGGAAAATCTTTCTCATTCTGGCCACTTGTGTTATCCTTCTCTAATTTTTCATTTTGTGAGCATTGTCAATATGGAAAGCAAACTAGGAATGTGCACAAAACTTACATTGACTATTCAATTCAGCCTTTAGATCTCATTCATACATATGTGTGTGATTCTATGCCCACAAGGTCATTAGGGAGTTCTCTTTATTTTTTGACTTTCATAGATGATGTTACTAGAAAAGTTTGGGTGTATCCTATCAAAGGAAAGGATGAGGTATTCCCTACTTTTAGAAAATTGTTTGCTTCAGTTGAAACTAGAAAAGGAACTAAACTTCAAGCTTTAGTTCAGATAATGGGGATCAGTATACCTCAAGTGAATTCAACCTTTTTCATCAATTTAGAAGAATTCATAGAGAGTCTACAACTGCTTATACCCCATTACAAAATGGTGTAGTTGAAAGGATGAATATAACTATTCAAGATAGAATAGTTTCTATGCTGCATCATGCAAACGTTTACAAGGCTTCTGGGTAGAAGTAGTATTGACTACAATTCACGTGATTAACCTTTCACCTAGTATTGCCAAAGGTCTAAAAGTGGCACAAGAGTTATGGACAAGGAAGCCAGAATATTATGATCATCTTCAAGTTTTTGTGTGTGAAGCATATGTTCATATACCCAAGAATCTTAGACAAAAGTTGGACCATAAGCTAAAGAAATGCATTTTTCTTGGATATGGTCAAGAAGGAAAATTTGGATATCGCTTATGGGATCTTGAAACACGATCAGTAATTAGAAGTAGTGATGTCATTTTCAATGAGTCTAAAATGCATAAACATCCCATTAAGGAGCTTGAAGTGAGAAGAGTGGTGTTTGAGGATACTAGTCCTCCAGTTAGCATGCATAAAAATTGTTGCACATAGGGTTATTGAAGAGAATTTCTGATCAAATCACTCTACAAATTTTCTCGTTCAGCAACCATTGAGATGCTCTCCATGTGTCTCACATCCACGTGATAGATATGTTCCAGGTTTGGATTTTGTTATGCTAATAGATGCTGGTGAGCCTTCTTGCTACAAAGAGGTTATGCAGACAACGGATCATGTTAAGTGGGAGCATGCCATACAAAGTGAGTCGGATTCTATTTATAAGAATGATACTTGGGATTTAGTACCTTTGCCTAAGGGTAGGAAAGCTTTACCATGCAAATGGGTATATAAGCTGAAATTCACATCAGATAGTGCTTCTCCAAAGTATAAAGCACGACTTGTGGCAAAGGGTTTTAAGCAACAACATGGTGTTGATTTCGAGGAAATCTTCTCTCTAGTGGTCAAGATTACTACTATGTGCATGTTGCTTGGATTCATTGCAATGGAGGAATTAGAGCTATTTCAAATGGATGTGAAAACTACTTTCTTGCATGGAGATCTTACAGATGACATCTATATGGAACAACCAGAGGGTTATGTAGTTCTTGGCAAAGAAAGTCTAGTTTGTAAGCTCAAGAAGAGCTTATATGGACTTAAACAATCCCCTAGACAATGGTACCAAAAGTTTGATGCTTTTATGAAGTCTCAAGGCTAATATCAAAGCAATGAGGATAATTGTCTCTAGACCAAGAGATGCTCAGATCATAGCTTGATATGTTTGATACTTTATGTCGATGATATGTAGATTGCATGAAAGTCCTCTATTGACTTGTCAATTCTCGAAAAAGAAGTTGAGTCAAACATTTGATATGAAAGATTTGGGGGATTCCAAACATATTCTTGGCATGCACATTACTCGTGATAGGAGTAAAAGATGCATATATTTGTCTCAAAGTGAGTATGTATCCAAAGTACTGCAGGGTGGAAAGGCATTGAGTACACCTTTACCCGCATATGTGAAATTGAGCAATGATGATTGCCCCAAATCAGATGAGGAAAAGGAATTCATGACCAAGATTCTTTATTAGTCTGCTATTGGTAGTCTCATGTATACTATGGTAGCTACGAGACCAAACATTGCATTTGTAGTGGGAGTTGTAAGCAGTGTTAAATGCTGTATTCTAACTATCAGAAGTGCGTTTAAACGATTATTGGGTTCTTAGGAGTGGAAGGGGTCTGTTAGACAAAGGCCCTATACTTAGTTCCCAAACTAACCACTTACACACAGCAATATACTGATGCTGAGAGCTCTATCAAGATTCTGTTGTACTTAGACATTTACAGTTCACGGTTTAGCTCGGCCAACGTGTACCGCATACACTAAGATGTTATATTGCATCTGCACATAAACTTACTGAAAATACCAGAGACAAGGGTAATCGTTCAACCTTTACCGAATAGGTACCACAATCTGATCAACATTCGAAGACACAGAGAATTCAAGTGTTTCAGATACACCGTATTGAAGGTTCAATACGCAACCCAAGAAATCCTTACTGTAGCTTAACCCTTACCGTATGATGCGAGATTTCAATACTGAAGACAACACGATCCTGCACAATGTTAGAAACACTACCACAGTTACACAGACTTCACCAAACAACTGGCAGAACATTCCAAGAATGAGTACTAACGCAACACGCGAACTTAACACAACAATCGCAATAAGGATTCGCAAATGATTCACTTCAGACAACAGACCGAATGATCTACTGGATGTAGATGATACTCACAACCGCAATAGATACCAATAGACAACAGACAAGATGAGACACAGATACACGCAGAATAGTCAGAAAACTCCGAACTCTTGGAATTAGACAAACTAACACTACAGTAGCGCTCCGTTCAATCACCCAGACAG
Organism: Ceratopteris richardii; assembly: GCA_020310875.1. Lineage (NCBI taxonomy): Eukaryota > Viridiplantae > Streptophyta > Polypodiopsida > Polypodiales > Pteridaceae > Ceratopteris > Ceratopteris richardii. The sequence goes on from CM035410.1 coordinate 3,300,997, forward strand.
ACAGTCTGGTGATCTCTCGAACGTCACTGAGCATCTCTTTTCATTGCTTTATATAAAAGATTACAAAGTGTTTGCGTAACAACCTTTCGCGCGTGTGAAACAAGATTCAGTTATACACTTCCAATCCGGTGGCCGACTAACACTCTGGCACGCACGGTGGACTCGAACCCGCAGGTTTTACAAAATTACTGTTCATCTATAATGCCTTCTAAGTACATAGATCATGCTAGCCTAAAGGTTCGGGCTATTTTCTTTTTTAAAGTTTCTAACATTTGTTTGAGGGTGTCTGGTTCTACTAATTGCGCATATATTTGTACAGAACTTAAAGCTATAGCTTCGGTCAGCAAAATTTCTGCCTGCATCTGCAGAAAGGCTTCTTGTAAATAAAATTCATTCGAGAGCGCCGCATCTCTGGAAACTTTCATATCTGCCACTTGTTGCTTCATCTTGCTTACTCTTTCTTTCTGATTTTCCAGCTGATTCTCTCTTCTTTCGATCTCTTGATTTTGAAACTGTATGGTTTTGGAATATGAATCCTTTTCGTGTCGGAGATCTGTTATTAACTTATGTGTTTGAGCTTCCTTTGTTAAATAGTGTTTGAGCATGTTGTTGACATCTGATAAATTCTCGTTTGTTCTTTGAAGTTCTTCTTCTGTTTTTCTAGCCTGCCTCTGCTGTTCTTGGCTTTGCTTTACTACTTTGTTTAACTGAACTCTGGTTTCTTCGAGCAGATTTCCTAATGCGATCCTTGGATCTTCTTTGTCCTGTAACTCTTGCTTCATTTTACTTATTTCAGTATTTGCATTCTTTAATGATTCTTCTTTCTTTGTGAGCTTAGCCACTGCCGCATCTCTCTGACTGGTAACCATTTCTTGTTTGGCAATTCTGGCCTGTAATTCCTTCAACTGTTCTTGTAGGGATTGGTTTTCAGCTTTGGCTACTAGCAATTCTTCCTGTAGGGGACTAATGTCGGCCTCCAGTACATCTACTTTATGTTGAAATTCATTGCGAATATTCTCTGTTACTTGCTTCACTTGCGCAGGTAATTGTTGTGATAGATTGATTAACATCTGTCCCATATTTGCGAGCTTGGAAAATACCGTGAGTGTTGGAAACGAAAGAAGAGTACGGGGTTGAGAAGAGGATTCTATGAGCAGTTGTTGTGAGTTCGGTGGAGAATAGTTTGGGGATGAGGGAGAAGAGGCAGTGGGTTCTTCGGTCATGATGGGTGGAGTAGGCATAATGGGGTTGAGTGGAGGTTCCGATGGGGGAGTGGGAAGGACAGAGTGAGATTGTGTTACCTTATCTATGGTTTGTTGTGCAGTGTCGGTAGTATCAGCAACTGTAGATTCTACTGCTCTAAGCAGTTCGTCGAAAACATCTTTAATGATTTGTTCCTCATTTCCATGCTGTTCCTGCTCAGATTGCTATTGAGATGCTTCTTGTGACGAGCTTCTGTCAGATTCAGTGTGATCTTCCTGTTCTTGTTGTCCTTCTGATGAAGACTGTGCTGATGATTCGTGTTGCATAGACGTTGCGGTGTCGTGAAAAGTTTCTTCGTCCTGTTTTTCTTCTTCCTTGTTATCTTCTTTATTTCCTTTGGCTGAACCTTGTGCTTCACTTTCATATGAATCCATTTTCGGTGGAAGAGTTGATTGAGTTCTTCTTCTTCGTCTTCATCGTCCTCCAAGATCTGTGCAGACTCTTCATGACGTAGAATTGGTCCTCTGGGTGGGGGTTGTGCTGCAAGTATGGCTGGAAAAAGGAAAGAAATGATGTGTGGCAGTCTGGACCTAGGCATTCCTCCTTTGTTTACCTGTTTAATGATTGAAACGCATTCCTTGTGAATGCGGTGGAAGAAGTAGGATGCAAAATTGATTGGTTCTCGGGCAGCTAAATCAATAGCGGAGTAGAAGGGCCTAGAGATACCATAAGTTCGCTTCTGGAGGTTAAGGATGGCTACTAGGAATTGCAACACAGATCTTTCAGGTTTGGGGCAATAGAGAATTGCGTATTCATTTGAGGAGTATCTAGGGAACCGTTTGATCATGGTTGCCATTGGCAGATTCGGGCCATTTTCCCGACCTTGCCGAAAAAGTCAAAACGCATCAGCAAATGCCTGGAATGTGATTACGGTATGGGATGGTAGGGAGGTGATCGGCCAACTCTGCTTGTTGGCAGGTGTTTTAGTGATAGCAGCGATAATCTTGGCAAAAAACGGTTGGGATTCCACTGAATGCCAAGGCAGTTCAGCGAAATTGGATAACCCACGGGTGCGCAGGAACTCTCCTACCTCGGTAGGGAGTCCGTCACTGAAAGCGGCATAGTTTGCTAGAGCTTCCATGGCGCACACAGTAAACGCAAGCACAAAAAGCAAACACACAGGGTATACACAGTCACACAGATCACGCAAGCACAATAGCAATTTTCGGCGAAACAGAGAAGGTTAAGTAGATGCGCTTTAGTGGGAGACAATCGAAATTAGCAATCATGGCGCGAGGTTGAGATGATAGCTTCATAACTTCGGTAGGCATGCATGAGCAGAGTCGATAACGCATGGCGGCTGCTTGACATAACTAGGTATCAAACGTGGATATTTACATACTTATTATTTTAAGTGCGCAAAACAAAAGGAAATAAAAGAAAAGAAAAGGAAAGAAAAGAGAACGCCAAAAGACGCGACCACCGTGAAACGTTTCAGTGCGGGTTAGATGTTTGTTGATACGGTCGTAGCTTCGAACCGTTGACGACTTTCGGAAGAGGATTTCCGATCAAAGTAGTCAATCGAAATGTTGTGGGGCCCACTTGTTCAGAACCATCGTAACTTGAATTTGCCAGCAGAGCGATTCGACTTTGCATTGTAAAATAGTACAAGTTGTCCCACCGTAAAAACTGGGGTTTTTAGGTAGCGATCATGTGTTCGAGCTTGTCTTAGCTGTACTTCCTGCATAGTTAGAAAACTTTGCCATCGGTGCTCATCCAGTTTTCTGAGTGTATCTAGCCAGAATGATAAAGAATCTTCTGGTATTAATTTCTGAGTAAGAGCCACACGTAAGCTTGGCACAATAATTTCCATGGGTGCTATAGCTTCCAATCCATAAGCTAGTTTGAAGGGTGTTAGACCTGTTGGTACCTTATAGGTAGTTCGGTATGCCCATAGGACTGCAGGTAACAGTTGGTCCCATCTTTCCGATGCTTCCATAATGAGTTTTCGAAGCATATTCAGCAGTGTCTTGTTTGTACTCTCAGCCAAACCATTTGCACGAGGATAATATGGTGAGCTGAATTTATGTGTGATCTGAAAAGAATGTGTGAGTACTTTCATTAGATTGTTAACAAATGAGTGCCCTGATCTGTAACAAGCTCTAGAGGTGAGCCAAAACGTGGAAAGACATCTTTCATTAGACATTTTGCCACCGAAATAGCTGTGGCAGATTTTAAAGCCCATGCTTCTGCCCATCTGGCTGCATAGTCTGTACAGGTTAGAATATAACGATTATTGCTGAGTATTGTTGGCGGTGTAATAGGTCCGATAAATTCTAGACCCCACTTCTGAAAAGGTTCCAATGGCAGGACAGGTTGTAGAGGGAAAAGATGACGTTGCAGGGGCTGTCCAGATCTTTGACAATTATCATATTGCTTGACAAACTGTAATACATCCCTGTACATAGTAGGCCACCAAAGACCACTCTGCAGAATTTTCCGGTGTGTTAAATCTGCAGCAAAATGTCCGCCGGATGGAATTGAATGAGCCAACATAATGACCGAGTTAACTTCATGTGGTGGAACACAATGAAGTAGAACTCCTGTGTAATCCATATAGTATAATTCTCCAGCAATTAACCGAAATTTGCGACTGTACACTGCAATTTTCCTACGCATTGCAGGAGAATCTTGAGAAGGAAGGTATCCATCAGTAAAGAATGTTAATATCTGATCATAATATGTAGATGGCATAGGTGAGTCTGCCATTTCATCATTGGTTGGTTCAGAAACATAAATTGCTGGCGTTGTGTCATCTATACCAACTGGAGCTTCACCGGAATCTAAACGAGAAAGGAAATCTGCTAAGGCATGTGAACTGCCTGGCCGATGAATAACTTCGTAATCAAATTCTTGTAAAAGTAGAACCCATCGTGCTAATCGACCACCTAAGTGCTGTTGTCAAACTAGATAGACAAGTGCAGCATGATCTACATGAAAAGTAAATTTGCGGCCAAGTAAATAATGCCTGAATTTCTTGACAGAATATACTAGACCCAGACATTCCCTTTCGGTTACAGAGTAATTTTTTTTAGCAGGAGCAAGCCTTCGGCTGGCATAGTACACTGGTCTGAACCACTTATCGGTTTGTTGCATTAGAACGCTACCAATTGCTATATCTGAAGCATCAACAAATACATGAAAGGGGTGATCCCAGTCATGAGGTTGTAAGATTCGAACCTGTGTTAGTAATCCCTTTAGACGATCAAAAGCAACTTGACATTCCTGAGTCCATTCAAATTGTCGAGGAGTCTTGGTTATTAATTTGTTCAGTGGTATTGCCAAAGGAGCAAGCCACCATAAGTGCCGACCATGCCATCTTACTTGGCCCATGAAGCGCATTACTTCCTTAGGTGTAGTGGGCACAGGTGCTTCTAACACAGCTGTAATTTTATCTGGATCCACCTGTATACCTTGTGCAGATACAATGTGGCCAAGTAGCCTTCCACATGAAACCACAAACACAGATTTTTTTGGGTTTAAACAGAGTCTGTATTCTCTGCACTTTTCAAAGCAACACCGTAAATGGAACAGGTGTGCTACCATTTTTCCAAATAACAAAAAATCATCAAGATAAACTTGCATAAACGAGGTAAGGTAAGGGGAGAATATTTCCTGCATACACCTCTGAAAAGTACTTGGGGCATTTCTTAATCCAAACCACATTACGGTACAAGCAAAAACACCCCAATTGGTAATGAAAGCGGTCTTTGGTATATCCTGTTCAGCCATTCTAACTTGATTATACATCTAGGAATGAATACATTTCATGTCCTGCTACTCTATCAAGCATGGTGTCAAGAAAAGGTAGCGGAAATGGATCAGGCACCGGAGCTGCGTTTAGTTTCCGGTAGTCCACACAGATTCGTAGTTGCTTATTCTTTTTAGGAACAATGATAATTGGTGAGATCCATTCAGCATGCTCTACTGGTACAATGAATCCGACTTTGAGTAGCCTATTGAGCTTGAGGGGGAGTGTTGAGATATCAAGCTCAACATGTGATGATCCAGGAGGACAAATATCACTTTTTTATTTCTCTAACATGTATAATGGTCACACCCGTATATGTCAGGGATACTTCATTGAGCTTTACTAGATTTACCTATCGAGAGTGATGGCATATTTGTTTCGTACTAGCTCACTCATTCGTAGACATTACGATTAATCCTATGTACTGTTCTTTATATATTGCACTAGATGTATTGTTGTATGAGGTCTTTTCTTGTACATTCCTTTTATGTAATAGAAGAAGAAGAAGAAGAAGAAGAAGAAGAACAACAACAACAACAACAACAACAAGATCATTCTTCCTTGCCTCAATCTATGGGTGTGCTCCTCTTTGATTGTGGGATTGTGTGTGTGAGCTCTCTTCCTCTTCTCCTTCCTCGTGACAAGTGCCACTGCATATGAGTGTATCATTTATGTGGTAAGATGGAGAAACATGTGAGTATCATAACTGTTGGGGATGTAAGGGTCATGTGACCTTAAACCCATATTCATATATATACATCATTTATAGAGCATTGCCTCAACGAAGATCATTATGTGGGTTTCCAGGGTCCTTTGCATGTGTGTGAATCTCTTCTCTCTCTCCCTCCATCTCCTCTTTGCTCCTCTTGTTTTGCACACCAAAGCCCTTCATTGGTATTAGATCATGTTGAAAGCTTGTGTACAAGAAGCTTCAATGGAAGCTTAGGTCACAAGAGGTGAATGTGCAAGTCGGCACCTCTCAATAGCTATTCGGTATTTTGGCCATAATTCGAGTTAGGAAGTTCAGATGGGTGCATTTTAAAGTTCTATGCATAGCTGAGATAGAGGGCTAAAAATTTCACATCGTGTATAACCTCATTTGAATTTCTAAATCACCAAAAATTCAAACAATGGATTGATGTAGAAGATGAACCTATAATCACTTGAACAATACGTCATTTTTTGGACTGTAACTTGAGTTTTACAAGTTTGATTCAAGCAATTTAACTTGCTACGCAGCTTGGGAAAAAACTATAACTTTGTAGAAGAACATAGATCCATATTCTGAATGCTAGGCTACCAAAATTGCGGAATACGTAGCAATGGTGTTGTAAGTAAAAGTGAAATTGATAGGAGATGTTTGGTTTGTGTATATCTTGAGCTACACACCTCCCATCGAAGTGTTTTATATATTGTTACATAGCAAAGGAAGATTTCTTGAAGTTTTTTGGAGAGCAAAAGTCCAAATTCATGAGTTTGATCATAGCATTATCAATGAATGTATAGTGGCATTGTGGTCTCTATCTCATTTATGCCACTTGGTTACAGATTTACTTGTCGGTTGCACATAATTTTATAAGAGTTGATTTTGGATCTTGGTTGGTACTTGTATCTTGGTTTTCTTTGTAGGCACATGATCCAAATTGGAGCCTTAGTTGCACATTTGTTTGTCACCTTGATTGGCTATTATTTTAGCATATGATCATTGATTTGATATCTTAGTTGTGAGTGCGATTCTTGGCATATGTGGATGGTGATTTCCACACGGTTATTTTGGTTTAGAGTCCATTTTACAGAGGAGATGCCATCAAACTTTTGTTGGCATTTATGTTAGAAGAGTACTCTAGTAGATCCTTTATGCTTGTGTGATAGCTTTGGATCATTGCCTATATCCATTCATTTGGATTTGGTCACATGTTATTCATGACAGATTAGACTACCTTGCAAGATTCATTCTTGAGTGGGAGGTGTATTGCCATTGTATTGTGTGTATTGCCATCAATTTTTTGGCATATGTATTTGCCATTATCTTTGGTTGGATCAGTGACAAGTGGTGATAGGTCACTCATTATTCTTTTGTTATTAATTATCTTGTTTGATTTCTCAATTTACAGGGGATACTCTATCAAATTTTTTCTAGGATTCTTTCACATCTACTTGGTTAGTTTGGAGACTTGGTGAATAGGTTTATGCTCGTGGTTTTATGTGCGTGCTAGATGCATGGTTATGTGACATGTGATTCACATGGTTTCTTCTCCAGTGAGACATTTGTGATGTGAGTTATGCATATGGATATGCAGGTGTGATCCTATTAAGGATAGAGGATTGTTTCTAGTCTCTTGTTATGTTTATAGTCTCTTGGATTGCCAACATGGTGTCTTCTTGATTTGATGGCACTAACTTTTTGAGATGGAAAGATCAGATGTTGCATATGTTGGTTCGTGCAAGGTTACACATGTATGTGCATAGAGATGCATAGAGGCCTCCTGACATGCCTCACCATGTATGGATGGATATGTGTGTACCTGAGTATCGACTTAGGGACTTGTGGAGAAAGAGACTATACCTCAATTCCCTTCAAGTGCATATAGTGGGGATTCATGCTTTAATTATCAATCCAAAGAGTATCAAAACCTAGCCGAGTGTATGAGGACATGCATTCAAATGATGGTCAATGCAAATGAGATCTAACAAGGTGCATGTAAGTATAAATCCACCACATTCAAGCTTTCAGGGTCAGCTATGGTGTCACGACACTTAGAACATCAGTCAAGAGTAAATCGAGTTTTTCTCTCAACTTTGAACTCTGAATATAATGAATAGCGGATGCATTTTGAAGCTCTTGGGAAGACGCATCCAATGGCAATCTTGTCACTCAATTTTGACCCTCTTGCTTCAAGTTATGAGCAAAATACTAAGCCACGGGAATGACCTTCCTACACTTCAGCACTTCCTACACTTAGTACACACCTTACCAACAGCAAACAAGCACTTTCATGGATAGAAAACACTTCTAAGCACTCTTTTCAAGCATCACACATGCATGCAAACTCACAAGGAAGAAGATACAGAGAGACACAAATTCTGAATTTGTGCTCTTGATTCTCACAATGGAAAAAAGTCCTTACAAAGAGTCACAAAAAGTCCTTACAATGGAAAAAATTCCTTCTGTGCTCTTGTGCCTTGGAATCGGTCCTTTCACACAAGAGACTGGCACTGTATTGACTAAAAGACTAATTTCCTACTAATTTACAAAGGTAATGATACAAATCTCTATGGGTATGTATCTAGATGACTCCTCTAGTGCATTTACATCGGAAAATATATTATTAAATGGCTGTGGTACAAAAATAAAGTTTCCAAATCGGAAAAATTTTGGGGCCCTTCTTTTTCTCTGCATCTTTGCTCTTCTTTGCTCTGCAACACTCTCCCCCTCTTTGTCTCTGTCTTCCCTTGATAGGATTCACTTCTTGTCTCTAGTTCTGTGCTTGTCATCGATCTCATTCTTTATTAAGTGATAGCCTCTTTATAGTTGTCCACTGCCAGCTTTTGTGGAGGTCATAATGATATAATTTTACCAGTGGTCAAGGAACTGATCATAACTTGGGACCTGTTGCATTGGTTTTGGCCTCTTCTTTTCTTTCCACCGCACGCAACCCGTGGAGATGGACTACATTAGATTTGTAGTCTAGCTCACCAATAACCTCTTTAAATCTGGGTTGTTGTGTTAAGTCGCGCTACCACACATGCAACTAGTGGAAGGTATGAAGGTCTGGATCTTCAGCCTTCGATCTGGACCTCCCAAAGATCAAGAGGTTGAAGCACCTTCCTGGGGCTTTGGATCTATCGGATATCTTCTTACACTTCTTCATGGATAATTGTTGGCCTTGATCCATCCTTGCCTGTTGCGTATTTCCCATTGTTGTATGCCCCTGCGGGGCTCTATGCAGAGATGGGTGTTGTGTGCCCCTGCGGGGATTTCTACAGAGATATGTCTTCAAATATATTCTCTTTAGTGAAGCTTCTTCCTTAGTTTCCTTCATTTTTTCCTTTTGCTTGACTCTCCTTCAACACTTCTACCCCCCTCTTGAACTCTGTCATCCCCGACAGGCTTTCGATTGCGGTGGTAGTATGTCTTATAGACCTTTTGCTATGTTTCATTAAGCAGATTGGCTTCACGTATCATAAGTTGCTTTCATTGTTCTATTTTCACACCATCATGTAGTACCCGTCGATGGTCTACAAAGAAACTTAATTCATATGCTACTAGTTTGGCATTCAGATTAGTTGACATCTTCAAGAAAACTTCTGAGTCAATCTCAAAAAATCCTGTAAAAAATGCTTCCTCAAAAGTTTGCATGTATGGGCTCGGCAAAAACATAAGTTTGGAGTAGTATGCCATAATTCTGGGGTGACTAGGCATAACTGATAGATAAAAAATGAGAATATCAGTGCCTTGGTTAATGCCGATGAAATTCAAAAAGGTGTATGCCGCATGCTTAAAAACTTTGAGTACTATCAGTATCATGCTGAGGATTTTATTGGTCATCTCTATTGTGAGATCGGGTACTATCGCGTAACGATTTAACCAAAATTCGATGGATCTCACCATGTATTCTTCATTCTGTAAATAGTTGTGGGGTGGACTTGGAAGTAGTGGGTAATTCAACCATTGTTTATTGAGCTTACCACTTTTTTGCATTTCCAAAAATTCTTGTGCATCACATCGATGAGGCATTGGGCAAAAAGAAGGGTTTACCTGTAATAAATATGGTGCTCCTTGCTAGTGCACCTACAAAGTAGGATTCTTTTCCAAAAATTTCCTTCTCCAAAGTGGTTGTGCTGCCTCAAATTCCTCTTGAGTGTAAGTGAAGGTGTTTGTTTTGAAGTTCAACTGATCATCCAGATCTTTTTGTGTGGTCTGCTTTATATAACGACGTGTTTGCTCTTTCAATAGCCCATAAAGTATGTTGAATGGCTTTATGATCTGATCCAAGTCTCTTCATTACTTTGAAACTTCATTTTCAAAATTATTTGTCAATCGGGACACCAATAGTGCCCATTCTTGCTAACCTATTTCTGTAGTATATGGCATGGGATGATCATCACAAGGTTCCGCCGTCTGCTCTTTTACTAGTGAATGATATATCGGGGGAGATAGAGGATGTACCTCTACCTCGTCAGTAGGATTTCCTTGTTGTGGCTCTACTAGTGTCCCGATTGTGGCCTGTTGTTTTATTTGAGCTTCTAATTGTGCAATGAGTTCTTCCTTTTCTTTGATTTCATTAAGGGTCGTTGTTAGTGCGTCTTTGGCTGTCAAAAGTTCATGGTCGATGGTTGCTATTTGGTCGGCATCTTCATTATAAACTACTAAAAGTTTGTCTTCAGTAGATTTCCATTGCATTTTGAGTTCATTAGTGTCATGCATATACCTTTTTTCCCATTCGTCTTTGATGGTTTGCTCTTGTTTCAGCTGATTTTCATACTTTGCAATCTGGCCTTCCAATGCTTTCATTTATGTTGCGGCTGTCTCTCATGCTTCTATAGGTTGGTTGTATAGTATGGCATGCATAAGTTCCTTATTCCTATTTTGTAAATTATTGGTTTCTTGTATGTATACCTTGATCTGAGTTTCTAACAGGTTACTTCTAGCATTTATTCTTTCCTTTTCTGCTTCACTAGCTTCGTACTTTCTCTGTAGCTCTATGTGTTGATCTTCGATTTTTTTGTTTTTCTCGGTTAGTGTGGTGCACTATTCCATGGATTCTTTAACTTTTGATTCCTTGGCTGAGAGTGCCTATTGAACTTGAATTAATTTTGCTGACAAGTTTTCCCTCATCACTTGGAAGTGGTTTGTCTCTCTCATAGCCTTGTCATAATCTGCATCCATTTTGAGCATTTGTTGTTGTTTATCCATCACCATTTGTAACATTTGCTTCACTATTGGTTTCAATTGAGCTACATCTATGTTTAACCATGTTTTAGGTATGCTAGGTTCTTCACCGGTGGTAGCATCTTTTCCTTGTGCCACATGTAGTGTTGTGCTGTGGGGCTGTCGAATATGGAGTTGTATCATTGTCTCAGCCTCTTTGGACACTCCCTTAACTTGTGGCACATCATCGAGAATTTCAATCATAGTTTTGTCCATATCTTGTTGTGATAGCCTTTCTTTTTCCAAGTTCATTTGTAACTCTTCCTTTATTGGTGGTACCACATCTGTTTTTGGTGTAGATGCTTCCTTTATACTGATCTTGGATTGTGTATTCAACTGGATGAGGTGTCTTCCTTCAGATGGTACTTCTTGATTTTGTACCTAAGTGTTTTGATTGTCAAGGGTGGTTTTGATTTGGTGAATCTTCGTCCATTCTTCATCATTCATCTCTGTCCTTATATCTGTGTCCAATGTGTCATGCTCATGACTAGATTCTTCATTGTAACTCGAGCCATCAAGTTCCCAATTCCTTGTATCAAGTGGCTTGTGATGGGCTGTGTTCTTTGTGTCCCTTCTTTTGCAACCTTCTGGACTGTCTGTATTGATGTCCTTGGGTAGTGAGGTTTATTTGACCCTGCATGTAAGTATGTGTTATTTCTAAAGCCACTAAGAGATCTCTTTGTGTTATAGGAGGTTGGGTCAACGATACCCTTGGAAGTAGATGTGCTTGCTTCGATTGTGGGGTTTCCTGTGCGTCTTCTTCTCTGGGTCGCTTAACCCCCCCCCCCCCCCCCCATTGGCATCTTCGAGCTTGTTCCCACTTCCTCTTTGGATATGGATGCTTTCTTTTTCTTTGAAATTGTTGCAGACTTCACACATTTTGCCATTTCAATGGAGGTTGGCATTAATCGCAGACATTCCTTCATTTCTAGTGCTTCATAGATCAATAAGGTCAATGCAGAGCTTCCATTTAAAAACTTTTTATGATTCCATTTCTTCTTAGCCTCAAATAAGCGTTCTTGTATGTATGGCGTAAAGTTGACTTGGTTCCGAATTCCCCTATTTCTCCCATATTTCTTTGGTAGCAATTCTCCGGCTCTTGAATCTAGTATGGCTTTAGTGGTATAACCTCTGTAAGTGATAGTGAGGCATGTGTTTCCTTCATCTCCCTCACTGAAATATCCAACCTTATTGATGGGGATTTTAACTGTGGCTACCTCATCTTGCATCTCGATTTTGTCTGACTTTGTCTCTAACTGGCTCGTGAGCTTCTCTCTCAACTGAGGCTTCACTTTTAAGAGTTCTTCCAAAGTCAGAGTATAGGGTATTTTTACTTTTTTAAGATGTTGTATTATGTCAGAGGTTTGAACTGATGGGTTCTGCTCCTTTCTCCTCACTGAGGGAACACGATATAATTTAGAGTTATGTTCATATTCTCCCATATAGTTTGGCAATACATTCACACTATCTTCATCATCTTTGTTGTCGTACAGTTGCAATAATCCTTCTGAGTTTAATTCATGCATTGACAGTTCAAGCTCGCTTCCACCTTCTATCTCCTCAAAAGGTGGTTCAATTCCTTCTGTTTTCTTCCATCTATCTTCTTGGACTCTTGCCCACAAATCTCTAGGCCATTTCGCGTCCACTTCAGGGATAACCGATCCTTCTTTTTTACTTTCACAGTAATTTTCTCCATGGTTCTTGCTTTTCTTCCCTTCCCTAGGATGACTAGGTGCTATACATTCCTAAAATTCTTTTTTGGGAATTCTTGTGCTGAGTAGGGGCCGAACAGGTTTTTCTAAGGTTTGCGAAGCCACTTTAATTAACTTCTCACATATCTCCAATCTTTCTTTCTCTAAGTCACCTCTTGGGTATTTCTTTTCGTGTTGTTCAATGGTTGGTTCTGCTTTTATTCATGCTTGATATGCTTCAATCCACATGGCTAACTCTTTTGGCATTGGATCAGCCAGAACTGATCCTGCCTCTTGTTCTTTATGCTTTCTTGCCTTCTTGTTAGGGTTTCCTTCAGACTCTTGTTTTTCCTCTTGGCTTGGTTTATTATTCTCGTTCTCCAACTTTTGTTACAGTTTCTTATCTTTTATCTTTTCTCTATGATTCTTCTATCTTTGGGTTTGTTTACTTTTAGCACTTTTCTCATACTCTTCAAAATCTACAATTACTTGAGGTGTGGGTATGCTCAATTCTTTGTCGGGGTGATTATTTTCTTTGGGTTTATCTGGAGTCTCTCTAGCTTTTGCTCTCATTATCGCTTTCAATGGCACAGTGTACTCTTTATCACTCCCCGATAACTCTATCACTTCTATCACATTGATCTACACATTGGGATTGACTTTATTGGGATTCTTGGGGCAATCTCTAAAAAGATGTTCTTTACCACAATCACTGCAGTAACCCTCCCAAACTCTCCCCTATTGCACATGTGAGAAGGGTGCTCACCTCCATAGTGGACACATCTCCTGAGCATAGGCACTCTCATAGGATTGCTGGGATAATTCCTTTGTCTTTGGACATTCAGTTTCTTAGCCACTAACTCGGCTATCTCTTCTACATTATTACTGGGATTTGAAGTGCTACTGACACTATCCTCACTCTTAGCACTGCCTTGAGATATTTTCAAGTCTTCTGCGAGATTGTCCTCTAGGTCGATACACTCTTTCATACATTCTTGCAAACTTTGGACTCTCTTCGCATATACTAATGATCTCAATGACCCATTCACTAATCCTTCCAAGAATAATGAGACCATTTTTTTTTTAGTGGGCCTCTCTTCTATAGGACATCTATCCACATATTGCTTGAATTGTCTCGCTGCTAATCTTACTAATTCCATAGGAGCCTGTTTAAAACTATGGATTAATGATGAAGAATTGTTTTTTATTCCACTCTTGGTGAATTCCTCAATCAATTCCTGATATACTTGTTCCATGTTTTGAAAATTATTAAGATCTCAAGGTTGGAACCATGATAAGGCTATATCAGTAAGAGTTAGGCCAAATGATTCATATTGGATCAAGAATTCTTCTACTTGTTCAGCTCTTATCACTTGCTTGAATTCAACAATATGGTTATATGGTTCACTAGAGCCATCATAGTGACTCCTCATGCATTTGGCAACTTGAATGGGTCTCAATCTTCTTCCAGGTTTAGGTGGTCTTGGCATTACTAGGAGAACTAGTCGTCCTATTGGTATGCCTGCTTCTCTTCCTACTAGTAGTCTCTCATGAACAGGGATTCTATTTCTTGGTTCTGCATTTGTAGGAGGTCAATAGTTAGGATTATTAATAGGTGTAGCAAACTGAATATAGGGTCTAGCTAGAATGCTCTGTTGTTTTGTCTATCCTGAATGCTGATAAGATGAATGTAGATGAGTGTCGTGGTGGTTTTGAGAAGTAGTGGCTTGATCTCTAGGCAAGAATACAACAATGTTCTCATATTTCAGCCTAACTCTCTCCAATTCAGTAAAGGGCCAGTATCTTCTCTGATTCTTGTCCACATACATAATATGAGTGGGGTTTTTGGGATCTTGTAACTCATAGATGGTGGCTGGATTGGTCACTTCTTCCCATAATGAAGAGTTGGTTCTAAGTAAATACTCCATTCCGTTCACCAAATAGACATCCATTAAGGAATCATCTTGGGGAATTAGGTCCCCTCTCTAAACCCTAATTACAATGGACTTCCCTCTAGGGATTGAGACCTACTCTTCTCATTCCTATTCATTAGGGTGTTGGCCATTATCTTCCTCCCTTTGCTCATTGATGCTCTCTGGGTGTTCGCTGACTGCATACACAATTCCCCTTTTGTCGATATAGAATCCTTCCACATACTTGACATCTGGTCTAGGCACTATGTGAGCATCTCTGGCTTTCCTCAGCCTTGCCACTGATCTGTTTAATCCATCTATGTAGATGGGTAAGTCATGTTGCTTGGTGCTCACATATTCTAAAGAGGTTTGGTACTCTCCCTCAATAATAGACATTGGGCCGACTATTGGTACAGAACTATGCATGTCTTCTGAGGCCATAATGGTTTCCTCTTTAGACTCACTCGAGGCTTCGAAATAATGGGAATGAATACTCGGCTCGGCTACACTTCTTACAAATGATACTACACTTCTTCAGTTTCCTAGGATTCTTCCTAATCTTAAATTCATTCACTAAGAGCTCTAATTGAGTGTGGACAACCCTTAGCTCCCAGTGCTCTCTTTAAAATCTACAGAGTTATATGTATTTTTTTCTTAATTTGGAGTCTCCATACTGAGGTATCACGTAAGGTCTTTGGCATGACACACAACACTTGATCAGTCAACGACACTCGATACTTGCTAAGTATCGCGACTCCGGATGTCCAACAACACTCGACACATGACACTTTGGAAGTGTCGCGACACTTGAGGTCCAGCGACACCTCAGTCACGATACACAACACTTGATGTGAGATGTCCTGACACTTAATGTCAATGATACTCGACACTTAGTAGGTATCGTCATAGTTGATGAGTAAATGATACACGACACTTGGTCTTGCTGAGATGTCGCGACACTTGATGTCAACGATACTTGACACTTGGTGAGTATCACGACACTTGAGGTCCAGCAACACATGACATTTGGTGAGTATCGTGACCCCTGAGGTCCAACAACAAACGGCACTTAGGGAGTATCGTGACACCTGAGGTCTAGCGACACAGGACACTTGGTGAGTATCGTGACACTTGAGGTCTAGCGACACACGACACCTGGTGAGTATCACGACACCTGGTCTCTATCAAATATCGCGACACATGGGAATTCAAGTATCGCGACACTTGAACTCAACCACTCACGACATTTGGATTTTCCTCACACATAAGCAATTATTTCAAAAAACCAGGTTTATGAATGTGCACTTAGTATATATTTGCCTTTCTCTAAGTGTCTGAATCACAAAAATTCTTACCGGACCCTCAATATCTTCCTCACGACACCTGTTGCAGGTCATTTTCCTCTCTCCTTTGATTTAAATTGAAGTTTTAGAGCAAGAACTTAATGGGCTCACCTTCCAAGCTGCCCTCTAGCTCTCTTCGACACTCACTTATTTTGTTTAGCTCCACACACCATGATCCAACTCTCACGACACTTGCAATCCAGGCTCTCATGATACTTGCGATAAGACAAGTGATTTGAAAATGACTTGTTTTTAGTTTTTATGGCTCTGAAAGGTACCAAAAGTGAAAAGGTTGAAGGGAATGACTTGAAAATTAACCCTATCTTCCTAGCCGAACTCGCTTACTTCCTCCTACCTACTCTAACTTCTCTCTCTAACTCACTTTCCTAAACTAAGCTAAGAACTCACTACACACACTCCAAAGGTGAGAAGTAGTAAGTGCGGATGAAAGTGACTTACCAAAGAAGAGAAATTCACAACTCCACTACTCACTTCAATGCTAAGAGCTTTCACCATCACACAAATGCCTCGGTTTGATTCGACATTCCCCAGCAACAGTGCCAAAAAACGTGTGTACGTGAGTATCGACTTAGGGACTTGTGGAGAGATCGACTATACCTCAATCCCCTTCAAGTGTATATAGTGGAGATTCACGCTTTAATTATCAATCCAAGGAGTATCAAAACCTAGCCGAGTGTATGAGGACATGCATTCAAATGATGGTCATTGCAAATGAGATCTAACAAGGTGCATGCAAGTACAAATCCACCACAGTCAAGCTTTCAAGGTCAGCTATGGTGTCACGACACTTAGAACAACAGTCAACAGTAAATCGAGCTTTTCTCTCAGCTCCGAACTCCAAATATAGCAAATGGCATATTAATTTCAAAGCTCTCGAGAAGATTGGATCCAATGGTTTGTCTTCCCACTCAATTCTGACGCTCTTGCTTCAAGTTATGAGCAAAATAATGAGCCATGGGAATTACCTCCCTACGCTTCAGCACTTCCTACACTTAGCACACACCTTACCAACAATAAACAAGCAGTTTCATGGATAGAAAACACTTCTAAGCACTCTTTTTCAAGCATCACACATGCATGCAAACTCACAAGGAAGAAGATATAGAGAGGAGAAGACACAAATTCGAAATTCTATGCTCTTGATTCTCACAATGGCAAAAAGTCCTTACAAAGAGTCACAAAATGACTTATATACTTGTGCCCTGGAATTGGTCCTTTCACACAAGAGACCGGCACTTTATTGACTAAAAGACTAATTCCCTACTAATTTACAAAGTTAATGATACAAATCTCTATGGGTATGCATCTAGAGGACTCCTCTAGTGCATTTACATCGGAAAATATATTACAAAATGACTATGGTTCAAAAATAAAGTGTCCAAATCAGAAAAATTTTGGGGCCCTTCTTTTTCTCCGCATCTTTGCTCTTCTTTGCTCTAAAACAATATGGATGCACTGGCCAAATCCACTATCCAACTATAGCTTATGGATTCCATATATGAGTATGTTATGTATGAGGAGACGAGTATTGCATTATGGTAGAGACTACATGATATGTATGTGAGGTCATTGACTCATGTGAGACATAGATCACATCGACAACTTTGATGTTGGCATTGTGGTTGTGAGGGCCATATTTGACAACATTTCTTTAGGCAGATGCGATGACGATGTCAGAGATATGCAGGTAATGCAAGTCAGGTAGTGATTTCAGGAGATTCTATGGCAATTGATTATGCTAGTGATTATGATATCACTTTCTCCTATGATTCATCTCAAGATTCCTCTTGTTCATTGCATATAACACACATGGCTTCATTGCTTGATACATTAGCCAGTTTTCATGTCACTCCACATCATGATTGGTTTTATCAATTCTTAGGTGAGAGTCGTGGATGTGTGCATATGCCTAATGGTATGACACATAACATTGACGGTGCAAGAGATGTATGCCTTATGCTACCTAGTGGAGCATCACTTATACTCAGACATGTATGCTATGTGCCTTCATTCTTTACGAGCTTGATTTTAGTTAGCCAATTACAGGAGACCAGATATGCATTCCTTGGTGAGCATCATTTTTAGTTGCAATTGGGACAACTTATGCTTGTTAGAGGTGCTAGGAATAGGCACATGTATCCACTATAGGTACTCCATGTGAGAGATAGTCTTGGCTCAGTTGGAGTTCAACCTTATGTCTAGTATGAGACTGGTCATGTCTCATTTTGTCTACCTACACATAGGTCTGTTGACATTGATGATGCACATGTATGGCAGGATTTAGATGCTCAAATGGATGCACATGTAGAGCATACTTTGGATGCTCATGATGCTTATAAAGAGCATGATTATTTTGATACTCAGTTAGAGTTTGATCATCAGTTTGATCTTGGTGTTGATGTTGTGTAGTTAGCTCATGTGGAGCATGATGATACACTTGGTGTGGTAGAACAAGATAGCTCTTATGATACATAGTGTATGCCAGAGCATACTAGCTCTCAGGGTGCACAGCTAGACACATCCTTGGTTGAGAGTATGACTGATTTAGATGTTGATGAGCCAACAATCATGCAATCATTCTTGGATTCGATCATGCCAGATGTTGATACAGATATGTCAATACATGTTGGTCTTGATGATGGTGCTTTGGATGCCCTGGATATAGGTATTTCTGGCATGATTAGGTTAGCCAGGATAGTGCAGATTTCATTAGCATTAGGGAGTTTGATGTACGAGTTGTTATGCTTGAGACTAGATGTTGCAGTTGCTATTGGAGCATTTGCACTTGGAGTTGTCAGTTGTTCGACGATTGACACAGGCATAGAGTGAGTGGGAGCTTTGCAAGAACTTCATCAATTCTTGCATCAATCAGATGTGAGCCTCGACTCTTATCAATATAAGTCTAGAGCTACTTGAGGTGCATGGATACACCTTGTTCGAGGCAGTTGGTGGTGGTAAATCTGTATGGGTTGAGATCCGAACTCTTCTTGTACATTAGTGTATATTCCTACATCATTATTTGTATATTTTTCCACTTATGGTCACATTGAACCTTATGCAAGAGATTGTTGGGGATGTAAGGGTCATGTAACCTTACCCCCATAATCATATATATACATCATTTATAGAGCATTGCTTTAACGAAGATCATTATGTGGGTTTCGAGCTCCCATGCATCTGTGTGCATCTCTACTCTTCTCTCACTCTCTCTCTGGCTCAGCCTCTTTGGTCACTCCCTTAACTTGTGGCACATCATCGAGAATTTCAATCATAGTTTTGTCCATATCTTGTTGTGATGGCCTTTCTTTTTCCAAGTTCATTTGTAACTCTTCCTTTATTGGTGGTACCACATCTGTTTTTGGTGTAGATGCTTCCTTTATACTGATCTTGGATTGTGTATTCAACTGGATGAGGTGTCTTCCTTCATATGGTACTTCTTGATTTTGTACCTAAGTGTTTTGATTGTCAGGGGTGGTTTTGATTTTGTGAATCTTCATCCATTCTTCATCATTCATCTCTGTCCTTATATCTGTGTCCAATGTGTCATGCTCACGACTAGATTCTTCATTGTAACTCGAGTCATCAAGTTCCCAATTCCTTGTATATGGTGGCTTGTGATGGGCTGTGTTCTTTGTGTCCCTTCTTTTGCAACCTTCTGGACTGTCTGTATTGATGTCCTTGGGTAGTGAGGTTTATTTGACCCTGCATGTAAGTATGTGTTATTTCTAAAGCCACTGAGAGATCTCTTTGTGTTATAGGAGGTTGGGTCAACGAAACCCTTGGAAGTAGATGTGCTTGCTTCGATTGTGGGGTTTCCTGTGCGTCTTCTTCTCTGGGTCGCTTAACCCCCCACATTGGCATCTTCGAGCTTGTTCCCACTTCCTCTTTGGATATGGATGCTTTCTTTTTCTTTGAAATTGTTGCAGACTTCACACATTTTGCCATTTCAATGGAGGTTGGCATTAATCGCAGACATTCCTTCATTTCTAGTGCTTCATAGATCAATAAGGTCAATGCAGAGCTTCCATTTAAAAACTTCTTATGATTCCATTTCTTCTTAGCCTCAAATAAGCGTTCTTGTATGTATGGCATAAAGTTGACTTGGTTCCCAATTCCCCTATTTCTCCCATATTTCTTTGGTAGCAATTCCTACTCCGGCTCTTGAATCTAGTATGGCTTTAGTGGTATAACCTCTGTAAGTGATAGTGAGGCATGTGTTTCCTTCATCTCCCTCACTGAAATATCCAACCTTATTGATGGGGATTTTAATTGCGGCTACTTCATCTTGCATCTCGATTTTGTCTGACTTTGTCTCTAACTGGCTCGTGAGCTTCTCTCTCAACTGAGGCTTCACTTTTAAGAGTTCTTCCAAAGTCAGAGTACAAGGTATTTTTACTTTTTTAAGATGTATTATGTCAGAGGTTTGAACTGATGGGTTCTGCTCCTTTCTCCTCACTAAGGGAACATGATATAATTTAGAGTTATGTTCATATTCTCCCATATAGTTTGGCAATACATTCACACTATCTTCATCATCTTTGTTGTCGTAAAGTTGCAATAATCCTTCTGAGTTTAATTCATGCATTGACAGTTCAAGCTCACTTCCAGCTTCTAACTCCTCAAAAGGTGGTTCAATTCCTTCTATTTTCTTCCATCTATCTTCTTGGACTCTTGCCCACAAATCTCTAGGCCATTTCGCATCCACTTCAGGGATAACTTACTTTCACAATAATTTTCTCCATGGTTCTTGCTTTTCTTCCCTTCCCTAGGATGACTAGGTGCTACACATTCCTAAAATTCTTTTTTGGGAATTCTAGTGTTGGGTAGGGGCCGAACAGGTTTTTCTAAGGTTTGCGGAGCCACTTCAATTAACTTCTTACATATCTCCAATCTTTCTTTCTCTAAGTCACGTCTTGGGTATTCCTTTTCATCTTGTTCAATGGTTGGTTCTGCTTTCATTCATGCTTGATATGCTTCAATCCATACGGCTAATTCTTTTGGCATTGGATCGGCCAGAACTGATCCTGCCTCTTGTTCTTTATGCTTTTATGCCTTCTTGTTAGGGTTTCCTTCAGACTCTTGTTTTTCCTCTTGGCTGGGTTTATTATTCTCATTCTCCAACTTTTGTTACAGTTTCTTATCTTTTATCTTTTCTCTAAAATTCTTCCATCTTTGGGTTTGTTTACTTTTAGCACTTTTCTCATACTCTTCAAAATCTATAATTACTTGAGGTGTGGGTATGCTCAATTCTTTGTCGGGGTGATTATTTTCTTTGGGTTTATCTAGAGTCTCTCTAGCTTTTGCTCTCATTATCGCTTTCTCCCCGATAACTCTATCACTTCTATCACATTGATCTACACATTGGGATTGACTTTATTGGGATTCTTGGGGCAATCTCTAAAAAGATGTTCTTTACCACAATCACTGCAGTAACCCTCCCAAACTCTCCCCTATTGCACATGTGAGAAGGGTGCTCACCTCCACAGTGGACACATCTCCTGAGCATAGGCACTCTCATAGGATTGCTGGGATAATTCCTTTGTCTTTGGACATTCAGTTTCTTAGCCACTAACTCGGCTATCTCTTCTACATTATTACTGGGATTTGAAGTGTTGCTGACACTCTTAGCACTGCCTTGAGATATTTTCAAGTCTTCTGTGAGATTTTCCTCTAGGTTGATACACTCTTTCATACATTCTTGCAAACTTTGGACTCTCTTCGCATATACTAATGATCTCAATGACCCATTCACTAATCCTTCCAAGAATAATGAGACCTTTTTTTTTTAGTGGGCCTCTCTTCTACAGGACATCTATCCACGTATTGCTTGAATTGTCTCGCTGCTAATCTTACTAATTCCGTAGGAGCCTGTTTAAAACTATGGATTAATGATGAAGAGTTGTTTTTTATTCCACTCTTGGTGAATTCCTCAATCAATTCCTGATATACTTGTTCCATGTTTTGAAAATTATTAAGATCTCAAGGTTGGAACCATGATAAGGCTATATCAGTAACGGTTAGGCTAAATGATTCATATTGGATCAACAATTCTTCTACTTGTTCAGCTCTTATCACTTTCTTGAATTCAACAATATGGTTATATGGTTCACTAGAGCCATCATAGTGACTCCTCATGCATTTGGCAACTTGAATGGGTCTGAATCTTCTTCCAGGTTCATGTGGTCTTGGCATTACTAGGAGAACTGGTCGTCCTATTGGTATGCCTGCTTCTCTTCTTACTAGTGGTCTCTCATGAATAGGGATTCTATTTCTTGGTTCTGCATTTGTAGGAGGTTGATAGTTAGGATTATTACTAGGTGTAGCAAACTGAATTTAGGGTCTAGCTAGAATGCTCTGTTGTTGTGTCTATCCTGAATGTTGATAAGATGAATGTAGATGAGTGCCGTGGTGGTTTCGAGAAGTAGTGGCTTGATCTCTAGGCGAGAATACAACAATGTTCTGATATTTCAGCCTAGCTCTCTCCAATTCAGTAAAGGGCCAGTATCTTCTCTTATTCTTGTCCACATACATAATATGAGTGGGGTTTTTGAGATCTTGTAACTCATAGATGGTGGCTGGATTGGTCACTTCTTCCCATAATGAAGAGTTGGTTCTAAGTAAATACTCCATTCCGTTCACCAAATAGACATCCATTAAGGAATCATCTTGGGGAATTAGGTCCCCTCTCCAAACCCTAATTACAATGGACTTCCCTCTAGGGAATGAGACCTACACTTCTCATTCCTATTCATTAGGGTGATGGCCATTATCTTCCTCCCTTTGCTCATTGATGCTCTCTGGGTGTTCAGTGACTGCATACACATTTCCCCTTTTGTCAATATAGAATCCTTCCACATACTTGACATCTGGTCTAGGCACTATGTGAGCATCTCTGGCTTTCCTCAGCCTTGCCACTGATCTGTTTAATCCATCTATGTAGATGGGTAAGTCATGTTGCTTGGTGCTCACATATTCTAAAGAGGTTTTGTACTCTTCCTCAATGATAGACATTGGGCCGACTATTGGTACAGAACTATGCATGTCTTCTGAGGTCATAATGGTTTCCTCTTTAGACTCACTCGAGGCTTCGAAATAATGGGAATGAATACTCAGCTCGGCTACACTTCTTACAAATGATACTACACTTCTTCGGCTTCCTAGGATTCTTCCTAATCTTAAATTCATTCACTAAGAGCTCTAATTGAGTGTGGACAACCCTTAGCTCCCATGCTCTCTTTAAAATCTACAGAGTTATATGTATTTTTTTCTTAATTTGGAGTCTCCAGAATGAGGTATCACGTAAGGTCTTTTGCATGATACACAACACTTGATCAGTCAACGACACTCGATACTTGCTAAGTATCGCGACTCCGAATGTCCAACAACACTCGACACATGACACTTTGGAAGTGTCCCAACACTTGAGGTCCAGCGACACCTCAGTCACAATACACAACACTTGATGTGAGATGTCCTGACACTTAATCTCAATGATACTCGACACTTAGTAGGTATCGTCACAGTTGATGAGTAAATGATACACGACACTTGGTCTTGCTGAGATGTAGCGCCACTTGATGTCAACGATACTTGACACTTGGTGAGTATCACTACACTTGAGGTCCAATGACACATGACATTTGGTGAATATCGTGACACCTGAGGTCCAACAACACACGGCACTTGGGGAGTATTGTGACACCTGAGTTCTAGCGACACACGACACTTGGTGAGTATCGTGACACTTGAGGTCTAGCAACACACGACACCTGGTGAGTATCATGACACCTGGTCTCTATCAAATATCACGACACATGGGAATTCAAGTATCGTGACACTTGAACTCAACCACTCACGACATTTGGATTTTTCTCACACATAAGCAATTATTTCAAAAAACCAGGTTTATGAATGTGCACTTAGTATCTATTTGCCTTTCTCTAAGTGTCTGAATCACAAAAATTCTTACCCGACCCTGAATATCTTCCTCATGACACCTGTTGCAGGTCATTTTCCTCTCTCCTTTGATTTAAATTGAAGTTTTAGACCAAGAACTTAATGGGCTCACCTTCCAAGCTGCCCTCTAGCTCTCTTCGACACTCACTTATTCTCTTTAGCTCCACACACCATGATCCAACTCTCACGACACTTGCAGTCCGGGCTCTCATGATACTTGCGATCAGACAAGTGATTTGAAAATGAGTTGTTTTTTGTTTTTATGGCTCTGAAAGGTACCAAAAGTGAAAAGGTTGAAGGGAAAGACTTGAAAATTAACCCTATCTTCCTAGCCGAACTCGTTTACTTCCTCCTACCTACTCTAACTTCTCTCTCTAACTCACTTTCCTAAACTAAGCTAAGAACTCACTACACACACTCCAAAGGTGAGAAGTAGTAAGTGCGGATGAAAGTGACTTACCAAAGAAGAGAAATTCACAACTCCACTACTCACTTCAATGCTAAGAGCTTTCACCATCACACGAATGCCTCGGTTTGATTCGACATTCCCTAGCAACAGTGCCAAAAAACGTGTGTACGTGAGTATCGACTTAGGGACTTGTGGAGAGATTGCCTATACCTCAATCCCCTTCAAGTGTATATAATGGGGATTCACGCTTTAATTATCAATCCAAGGAGTATCAAAACCTAGCCGAGTGTATTAGGACATGCATTCAAATGATGGTCAATGCAAATGAGATCTAACAAGGTGCATGCAAGTATAAATCCACCACAGTCAAGCTTTCAAGGTCAGCTATGGTGTCACGACACTTAGAACAACAGTCAACAGTAAATCGAGCTTTTCTCTCAGCTCCGAACTCCACATATAGCAAATGGCATATTCATTTCAAAGCTCTCAAGAAGATGGATCCAATGGTTTGTCTTCCCACTCAATTCACGCTCTTGCTTCAAGTTATGAGCAAAATAATGAGCCATGGGAATTACCTCCCTACGCTTCAGCACTTCCTACACTTAGCACACACCTTACAAACAACAAACAAGCAGTTTCATGGATAGAAAACACTTCTAAGCACTCTTTTTCAAGCATCACACATGCATGCAAACTCACAAGGAAGAAGATATAGAGAGGAGAAGACACAAATCTGAAATTCTATGCTCTTGATTCTCACAATGGCAAGAAGTCCTTACAAAGAGTCACAAAATGACTTATATACTTGTGCCCTGGGATTGGTCCTTTCACACAAGAGACCGGCACTTTATTGACTAAAAGACTAATTCCCTACTAATTTACAAAGGTAATGATACAAATCTCTATGGGTATGCATCTAGAGGACTCCTCTAGTGCATTTACATCGGAAAATATATTACAAATGACTATGGTACAAAAATAAAGTGTCCAAATCGGAAAAATTTTGGGGCCCTTCTTTTTCTCCGCATCTTTGCTCTTCTTTGCTCTGAAACAATATGGATGCATTGGCCAAATCCACTATCCAACTATAGCTTATGGATTCCATATATGAGTCTGTTATGTATGAGGAGACGAGTATTGCATTATGGTAGAGACTACATGATATGTATGTGAGGTCATTGACTCATGTGAGACATAGATCACATCGACAACTTTGATGTTGGCATTGTGGTTGTGAGGGCCATATTTGACAACATTTCTTTAGGCAGATGCGATGACGAGGTCAGAGATATGCAGGTGATGCAAGTCAGGTAATGATTTCAGGAGATTCTATGGCAATTGATTATGCTAGTGATTATGATATCACTTTCTCCTATGATTCATCTCAAGATTCCTCTTGTTCAATTGATAGAACACACATGGCTTCATTGCTTGATACATTAGCCAGTTTTCATGTCACTCCACATCATGATTGGTTTTATCAATTCTTAGGTGAGATTCGTGGATGTGTGCATATGCCTAATGGTATGACACATAACATTGAGGGTGCAGGAGATGTATGCCTTATGCTACCTAGTGGAGCATCACTTATACTCATACATGTATGCTATGTGCCTTCATTCTTTATGAGCTTGATTTTAGTTAGCCAATTATAGGAGACCAGATATGCATTCCTTGGTGAGCATCATTTTTAGTTGCAATTGGGACAACTTATGCTTGTTAGAGGTGCCAAGATTGAGCACATGTATCCACTATAGGTACTCCATGTGAGAGATAGTCTTGTCTCAGTTGGAGTTCAACCTTATTTCTAGTATGAGACTGGTCATGTCTCATTTTGTCTACCTACACATAGGTCTGTTGACATTGATGATGCACATGTATGGTAGGATTCAGATGCTCAAATGGATGCACATGTAGAGCATACTTTGGATGCTCATGATGCTTATAAAAAGCATGATTATTTGATACTCAGTTAGAGTTTGATCATCAATTTGATCTTGGTGTTGATGTTGTGTAGTTAGCTCATGTGGAGCATGATGATACACTTGGTGTGGTAGAACAAGATAGCTCTTATGATACACAGTGTATGCCAGAGCATACTAGCTCTCAGGGTGCACAGCTAGACACATCCTTGGTTGAGAGTATGACTGATTTAGATGTTGATGAGCCAACAATCATGCAATCATTCTTGGATTCGATCATGCCTGATGTTGATACAGATATGTCAATACATGTTGGTCTTGATGATGGTGCTTTGGATGCCCTGGATATAGGTATTTCTGGCATGATTAGGTTAGCGAGGATAGTGCAGGTTTCATTAGCATTAGGGAGTTTGATGTACGAGTTGTTATGCTCGAGACCAGATGTTGCAGTTGCTATTGGAGCATTTGCACTTGGATTTGTCAGTTGTTCGACGATTGACACAGGCATAGAGTGAGTGGGAGCTTTGCAAGAACTTCATCAATTCTTGCATCAGTCAGATGTGAGCTCGCTCTTATCAATATGAGTCTAGAGCTACTTGAGGTGCATGGATACACCTTGTTCGAGGCAGTTGGTGTAGGTTGATCCGTATGGGTTGAGATCTGAACTCTTCTTGTACATTAGTGTATATTCCTACATCATTATTTGTATATTTTCCCACTTATGGTCACATTGAACCTTATGCAAGAGATTGTTGGGGATGTAAGGGTCATGTAACCTTACCCCCATAATCATATATATACATCATTTATAAAGCATTGCTTCAACAAAGATCATTATGTGGGTTTCGAGCTCCCATGCATCTGTGTGCATCTCTTCTCTTCTCTCTCTCTCTCTCTCTCTCTCTCTCTCTCTCTCTCTCTCTCTCTCTCTCTCTCTCTCTCTCTCTCTCTCTCTCTCTCTCTCTCTCTCTCTCTCTCTCTCTCTCTCTCTCTCTCTCTCTCTCTCTCTCTCTCTCTCTCTCTCTCTCTCTCTCTCTCTCTCTCTCTCTCTCTCTCTCTCTCTCTCTCTCTCTCTCTCTCTCTCTCCCCCTCCCTCCCTCCCTCCCTCCATCTCCTCCTTGATCCTCTTGTTCTGCACACCAAAGCCCTTCAATGACAACCAGCCCAATCACTATCTCTAAAACCATGCAAGCATGACTGAATAACTCTACCATAAACGAGACCTAAACTCAAAGTGCCTTCGAGATATATAAACACATGTTTTACCATGTGCCAATGCTTAATTCTAGGGCTATACATGAATCAACTCAATAGGGAAAATGCATATTGTATGTTTGGCTTTGTGTTGCATGCATATATAAGACATCCCACAATTTGCTAATAAAGAGAAGTGTCAAATGCATCACTAGAATCCTCAATTGAGAACCTAAATCCTATCTCCACGAGTATGGAAACTGCCTTGCAATCCTCAAAATCAAAAGGTTGAGGTAGTTTTTCAACATAGTTTGCTTGATGCATTAAAATTCCCCCTCAATGGATACAAAGTGGATGCCAAGATGGTAGCTCAAAAGACCAAGATAAGTGACATCAAAATTATGCTACAAATCAGGCATAAGGATGTCAAGTTTTGCATCACATGACCTAGTCAAGACAATGTAATCAACATAAAGAAAACATACTGTAAGATCAACCTCGTCTTTGCATACATAGAGTGTGCTTTAAATGGGAGTACATGTGAAGCCAAGAGCATCAATTGCTTATGAACCATGGTATGAATGGTAGTCATGTGTGAAGTAGGTGCAAAAGTTTCCTCATATTCAATGCCATATTTTTGTGCATATCCTTTGGCAACCAATCTAGCTTTGTAGCAATCAATGCTATCATCTGACTTTCTTTTAATCTTGTAAATCCACTTTGTACCAATGACATTTTTTCCTTTTGGCAATTCACATAACTCCCAAGTACCATTCCTATGTCCATTTTTTATTGCAAAGCACTCATCCAATATGGATCATCACATGCATCTTGAAAAGTAAGTGGCTCTTTATTACATGTTGTTGCGAAAAGAGAATAATCCACAAAATTACTTGATGCATGGTGAGAGCTTGATCTTGTTCTACTAAGTAAAGGTGCACTCAATCGAATGTCCAAAAAATTTTGTTTCAACCACTTTGGCATAGTTTGTGCTCTTGAAAGAAATGTGTTCATTATGTAATACATCGTCAACATGTATGTCATGTGTGGGCTGACTTGCATCCTCATTTTCAGCCATATTCTGATGCAAATGTTCACCCATATGTGGCTAGATATTTCCAGTTGTTCTAACCATGTTCGGCTAGAAAGTTTCAACCATGTTTGGCTAGAAATTATCTACATTCTTAGTTCTCTTTTGCTAGGATTTATCAACCCTTTGAATCTCACTTTGCTGGTCTACATGGCCATAGTCAACAAGACCACTTCGGAACAAAATCATGAGTGTATCAAACACATCTTGTGAGCTAACTGTTGACTATTTTTTGCATTTAAGTAGAGCGAAAAGTGAATTTTTAGCAAATAGCACATCTCAACTCACAATAATTGGCTCTCTCAATTGATGGTACAAATGCTATCCCTTACTTTGAAGACTAAATCCAAAACATATACATTTCTTTGCCCTTTCATCAGGTTTTTGATGTTCTTGTGATTTCACAAGAGCATATGCCAAACAATGCATATGAATAACCATAGGTTTATGTCCATTCCAAGCCTGATAAGGAGTGGTGGATCTCAATGCTTTTGTAGGGAAGTGATTCAACAATAGTTTGCACACATGACGACTTCCATCCAAAACTTGTCCTGAAGATGCTTTCTTTTAACCATACATCATGCCATTTCAAGGAGTGTTATATTTTTATGCTCTACAACACCATTTCTCCAAGGTATATATGGAACTATACATTGGTCTGAAATTCCTCTTTCATGAAGATAAACATTAAACTCATATGACATGTATGCACCACCACAATCTGTGCATAGAGTCAAAAGCTTGTTTTGAGAAAAAATCTTAGCCATAGATAAAAATGCTTTGAAGCAATAAAATATGGCATTCTTTTCTTTCATAGAATGTACCCATGTATGGAGAGTAGAATCATCAATGACGGTAACAAAATATACATGTTTCCCAAAAGATGGATTATTTAAAGGACCACATACATTACTATGAAAAAGATTCTATTTTACTATAACTTACCTAGAAAATGCCCATCGTCTCATCTCATGTAGCCACTCCAAACTCAACAACCCAACCTTCATTTTCGGATTTCCCCTCATACCCTAGATCCTCTTCTACAACCAAATTCATTACATCTTTCATGGATTATAGGATTTTTATAATCCATTTGCACCATTCCCTCCCCCCTCATCTCTCACCCCACTTTTTGACACCATATTACACACACCTATTCCACTGTTCACTATCTCCACCATGCACGCACATTTTCACAGGGCCAATGAACATCTCACCAATCTTCACGATTCCCCCAACTCCTCTCCCAACTACTCCACCTTCCCTATCCCCCATTCACCCTCCACCAACACCACTAACGAGCATTCCCACTTCCCCTACCCCAATCCCCATTCTCCCTACATTTCAAGTTCCACATGCAACTTGACTCCAGACATACGTTATTGTATTAACACTAGTGTTGTACCAAAACAGGACATTATAATGTCATGTTTTCTATCAAAGTAAAAAAATCATGTAATAATCAAATAAAATTTTGAAAAAACCTTCATGGCCCATAAAGACTTTTACCCAGATGCTCTATAAAAAATATATTTTAAAAAAATCTTTTTGATGAGTCAAAATGTAGAAATGATTGAATATGGCTAAAAAAACAATTTATCTGTAGACTTATATATGAGAAGAAAGAAATATCTCAATAGAGAAAATTCTCCTCATACAAAAATCTTTTTTTAAATTTTAATTTAAATTCACTTAATCATCTAATACAACTCTTGCGAATTTAAACAATCATTTTTATAATAAGAAATGTAATACAAGATAGGGTGCTCGTTACATACTTATAGATTGTAGGGGCCTTTTATGTGATATTGATGCATAAAAACACTAAAATAGCTGGTGTATTATTTCAAAAAACATCTTATAGTATCATAAAAATATTCTACATATTTTTGAACCAATAATTAATGTACCTATCTCACATACCTGTAACCATCTCAATATTTCATTGAATAGCCATATTCCACTCTATGGAGAATAACATTTCATCCTAAAAAAATTAGATTTTCTCAATGGTATAAGGTATATAATATCAATAAAAATAATTCTATAAACATTAAAAACTACTTTATATAGAAAAAATAGCATATTAACTTCAATCGTGTATATTATATAGAAAAAATAGCATATAGACTTATATAGGAGAAGAAAGAAATATCTCAATAGAGAAAATTCTCCTCATACAAAAATATTTTTTTTATTTTAATTTAAATTCACTTAATCATCTAATACAACTCTTGCGAATTTAAAAAATCATTTTTATAATAAGAAATGTACTACAATATAGGGTGCTCATTACATACTTATACATTGTAGGGGCCTTTTATGTGATATTGATGCATAAAAACACTAAAATACATAAATATATACTACATATTTTTGAACCAATAATTAATGTACCTATCTCACATACCTGTAACCATCTCAATATTTCATTGAATAGTCATATTCCACTCTATGGAGAATAACATTTCATCCTAAAAAATTAGATTTTCTCAATGGTATAAGGTATATAATATCAATAAAAATAATTCTATAAACATTAAAAACTACTTTATAAAGAAAAAATAGCATATTAACTTCAATCATGTAAGGCTAGGATTGGTGCAAAATGTTATGCTCAAGAGAGAGGCATTGATTTTGATAAAATCCTTTTACCCACATATTAAATGACCACTGTTTGTAGCATTTGTGCACTTCTAGCTTGTTATAGTTTGAATGTACATCAATTCAACAGTGACTTATATGAAGAAGTGTATGTATTTCAACCCTATTGTTTTGTGCGGAAAGGGCATGAAGACAAAGTGTGGAGGTTGAAAAACGCATTATAAGGTTTGAAGCAAATATCACGTGCTTAATATGTAAAGACACATGCCTACTTGATTCCACATGGTTTTAAGAACATTCCAACTCAGAGAACCTTATATGTTAAGCATACAGCTGATATGCTTCAAGATCTTTGTTGTGTATGTTGATAGCATGCTGCTCATTGGTCCTAATGGGGAAGCATAGTGCTAAATTTAAGGCTGATTTGCATGCCTCTTTTGAGATGTCAGATTTGGAGCATTTGCATCATTATTTGGGCATTCATTTTATGCAAGTTGATGGGGGAATAGCTTTGTGTCAAACAAGATATATTGACACATTAATGTACTTTTTTGGCCTTGAAGATTGCAAACCTATTGCCATTCCTATGGAAACAAGTTTGCGATTGAGTATTCATGATGCTAGAGATGTATTGATGTTGTTCTCTATCAGAAAACTATTGGATGCTTGATTTATTCATGCATAACTTGGCCTGATATTTAGTTTTCTATCTCTCAGATGACCAGGTTTATACATTGCCTATATGTCAAGCATTGGCAGGCATCAAGCACATTTTTCGCTACTTGAGTGGTACCCAACTACTTGGATTTTTTTATCCCACGGGGGATCATTACCACAATATTTACATGCTTTTTTTGAATCATATTGGGCTTGTTGATATGACACTTTGATGTCCACTAGTGGCTTTTGCTTCATGCTTGGTATCATGCATATCTTGGTTGAGCAAGAAGCCACTTATTGTGGCCACTTCTAGTTATGAGTCTAAATATAGTGTAGCTTTCACAATGACTATTGAGTGTGTGGATTACATGCAATTTGGCTTATTTGGGTATTGGTCAGTCTTCTGCCACCACCATCTTCAGTGGCAGTCAGAATGCATTGGTAGTTGTGAGGAACCGTGTGTTCCATGCTCGCACAAAACACATTGAGGTGCACTACCATTATGTCAAAGAGAGATTTTGTATTAGAGAGATCAATTTGGCATATGTGCCCACATAGGATAGTTTTGTAGATCTTTTCACAAAGGCTCTGCCTAGGGAGAAGTTTGAAGCTTTCCGCAAACCTTTGGGCTTACTTCCTTTTGTGGATTGATCTCCTTCCACATAGCTTGGCACTTCCTTTTACATGAGTGCCAGCTCCTTGTTCACCGCATTGCTCCAAGGAGGGATGTATTTATATATTTGAGTATGTGTGTGAACACACTTAGGACCATCGAGGTAATCTTTTGCCTCTGTAGGAGTTTTTTTCCTTGGCTTGTATATGTGCCTGTAGACCTAAAGGTTCACTTATCTTTGTACAATCAATTGATAATTCATTCAATGTTGTGTTGTGCTCCAAGTTTCTTCTTCTTTCTTGTGTTGTTTGTGTGCTTCTGCATACCAAACTCCAACAATTTTGGGATACTATATGAGAGACCAAATGATGCTTGAATTAAACACAAATAAGTAGAATGAGAGAGCAAAAATGTTTTGACATCTAATACAAATAGATTTCTTAAATCCTAATTATGCTTGAATTAAACACAAACAAGTAGAATGAGAGAGCAAAAATGTTTTGAAATCTGATACAAATAGATTTCTTAAATCCTAATTATATCTCTATATAGAGAGGAGAAATCATAAGAAAATGAGATAAGCAAGCAAGGGGGATGCTTGCTAGAGTTTATTACTTCACAAAACTAAGAGAAAAACTTGTGGAACTCATACAATGCAAGAAACAAAGGTGAAATTATGCTTACATAGAAGTTTTACTTTTCCTATAATCTATTTAACCACCCACCAATTAGTGTAGGTGCATTTTTTGGTGGGTAGTTGAGAAGATTTGAATTTGATTGATTTTGGTGGAGACCCTAACTTTATTCTATGACTTTGGGTCCTCGCTTTTTATTGGTACATTTTCAAACCTCGTGGATGAGTCATTTCTATGTTTGAGACCTAATTTTATGTTTGTTCCTTTGTACTAGCATGCTCCACCTCTACATCCTCTGACATGATCTTATCTCTAATAAAGTGGTAATACGCTTCTATATGCTTTGACCTTACATGGAACACCGAGGTTTGAATGAATCATCTGCTACTTATATTGTCACAAAAATTAGGTATTTGCTTAATCTACACATCAAGTTCAATAAAAAATTTCTTGATCCACATAAACTCACATGAGACTTTTGTTATGCTTGTATAGTCACCTTCAGTTGAGGAGAGAGCCATTGTTAGTTGTTTCTTTGACATCCATGAGATGGTCTTCTTCCTTAGCATGATCACATATCCACAAGTGCTCCTCGTATCATCCTTGGAACCTATTGAATCAGCATCAAAATAATCTTGTACATGTAATCCATCATCAAATGGGTAACAAATCCATGCATTCACTAATCCTTTGAAGAAGCTAAGTACCTTTTTTGTTTTAACATGATGGGGAACTCTCCATGCCTATAAAAATTGAGATAACAATCCAACTTCATGTGCAATATCTAGTATTTTCATAGTAGCATAAAGAGAGAACCATGTCTTGCACTTCTTCACCCTTATGAGCACTTAACTTAACATTAACTTTTGATTAATTTGAAATAAGCTTTCAATCACACAAGCCAAACTTTTACAAAATATCTAGGATGTATTTCCTTTGCATGAAGTATATACCTTCTTCTTTGTGTAGTATTTCAGTCCCAATGAAGTAACTTAAAATCCCTATATCAAAGATTTTAAACTCACATCCAAGATTTCTCTTTATGTCCTTCATGTTAGCTTCATCATCCCCTACAATGATCAAACCATCAAGATATATACAAATGAAGATTTTTTTGCTACCTTCCATCTTCACAAAGAGTGATGGGTTTGCATGACTCATATTGTATCCACATTTTACCAAGTAGTCCATATGTCTTTGATATCAAGCCCTTGGTTCTTGCTTGATTCTATAAATCCTTCTTAAGCCTACATACATGATGTGGACACTTCTCGCCTTCAAATCCTTGGACTTCTCCATGAAGACTACCTCTTCAAGCTATCCATTTAGGACAGCATTATTCACATCCAACAGGTAAATCTTCCAACCTTCTGAGGTTGAAATTGCAATCAGACTCCTTAAGGTAGCCAAATTATCTATTTTAATGAATGTCTCCTCAAACTCCATAGGTTCAAGGAAAGCCTTTGGCAACCAATCTCACTTTATACCTAGAAATGCTCCCATTTGCATCTCTCTTTACCTTGTAGACCCATTTTTTGCCAATGACTTTCATGTCCTTTGTTCTTGGAACTAATGACCAAGTATCATTTTCTCAAGTGCCTTGACTTTTTCTTCCATGGCGTCACTCCATTCCCTATGCTTATTTGCTTCTTCAAAAGAGTTAGCTTCTTCACAAGCTATAGCTTGTTTCATTTAGGCATAGTGTCTTGCAATGAATGAATCATAAGTTAACCTTTGAATAGGGTATTTAACCCTATTGGATTACCTTACCTTGCCATTAGGTGGTAGGAATCTCATACTCCTTGGTTTGGATGCTTTAAATACTCAATTTTTTTCCATATCTTCATCACTTGTAGAGTCCATGTTTACCCATCTATGGTCTTCATTAATTACTTTTTCTTTTCAGCCGCTACTTCCTTCACTTCAATGATATTGATTCCTTGTCCTCCTTTGGCAAGCTAATGCAATACTCTCATCTCATGGTGTGCTTCAAGTGGTTGAGTGCATTGTTGTTGCTCTTTGGACTTCTTTTCGACTTTGTATGCATCCTCAACATTTACAAATCTTTGCTGCCATACCAAGGTAGCAACTCATCAAATATTACATCCCTAGAAACCTTAAGCTCCTTTTTGTTAAGATTATAACATCTAAATCCCTTTTCTTTTGGAGAATATCCAAGAGATATACACCAATTTGCCTTTATATCTAACTTGTCACAATTCTTGAGTTATGTGAACATAACATGCACAAAAAAATACTTTGCGATGTGAAATATTTGGTTTCTTACCACACCAAGATTCATAAGGTGTGGCTCCATGTACTTATGAGGTTTGATACCTATTCATAGTGTTTATGGCTGTATTTTTTGGAAATGTAAAATGAAAATCCAAAGTCCTTTAGTATTAGCTCTTAGTACTAATAAAAAACCCCATGTTATCTTTCAACAATATCACATTGAATACATGATTGAAACTTTATGAAAAAATTGTTTTGTTTCGGCCATTTTGATTGAAGTATTCTTTACAAAAAGTAACATGTTATGCAAGTCCTCCACAAACATGAACATGTGAATGATAAGAGCTAATCATGGATGATGTCCTAAATGAATTTTTCCTTGACATGTTTCGTCAAGCTAATGGATGTGTCAAGGTGTAATGGGAATAACAACCAAGCATGGTTGTTATACCTATCACCACTCTCAATAAGTTCATTCTTATTAATGTTTTTACTTAGGTTGGTTGGATGGTATGTTAAGGTGTTGCTCTTCATCTTGATAGGTCTAGGAACTCATAACATTTTATGCTAAACATAAAAGCAATCAAAGCTTTCCCTAGTACCTTGGTTTTTCTATTATGATTGTACCATTATAACATTTTAATTTGAGGCACAAAATTTAGAAAATTGGATGGTTGTTATGCAATCAAAATATGATGCTATTATGAAGAATGGTACTTGTTCTTTATGTGATTCTCCTCTAGAAAAAAAGGCCATAAGCACTAAATGGATGTACAAGCTGAAATGTAAGCTTGATGGAACAATTGATAGGTATAAAGATCAAGAGAAGTGTTATGCTCAATCAAAATGTTGTCAAAGGTTATCCTCAAGAGAAAGGTTGCCAACGATTATGCTCAAGAGAAAGGCATTGATTTTGATGAGAGCTTTGCTCTCACATGCCAAATGAAGACCGTTCATATGGCATAAAGCTAGGCTTATTGTCAAAGGTTATGCACAAAGAAAGGCACTAATTTTGACGAGACCTTTGCTCCCACATGCCGAATAACCACTACTTTTAGCATTTGTGCACTTGCAACTCATCATGGTTGGAATGTACATCAATTGGACATTAAAAGTACATTTTTGAATGGTGATTTGCATGAAGAAGTGTATGTATGTTGGCCTCATGGTTTTGTGCAAAAAGATCATGGAAACAAAGTGTGCAGGTTGAAAAAGGGATTATATGTTTTGAAGCAAGCACTACGTGCTTGGTATGAAGATACATGCCTACTTGCTAGCACATGGTTTCAAGAATAGTCCAACTGAGAGCACCATATATGTTAAGCATGCAAACTATGTATGTTTGATCATTTTTTTATATGTTGATGATATTTTGTTCGCTAGTCCTAATGAGAAGTATATTGCAAAATTTAGGGCTAATTTACATACCTCTTTTGAGATATCAAACTTGAGGAATTTCCATCATTATTTGGGCATTCAATGTATGCAATTTGATCGGGGAATATCTTTGTGTCAAATAAAATATATTGACACATTACTGTAGCATTTTGGCCTTGAAGATTGCTGATCTATTTCCATTCCCATGGAAACAAGTTTATGGTTGCATTTTCACGATGTTGGAGATACATTTGTTGTTCTCTATTAGGAGGCTTATGCATAACTCCTGATATTCAATTTATTGTATCTCAAATGATCAAGTTTATGCATTCCTCAGGTATCAAGCATTAGCAAATAGTTAAGTGCATCTTTCGCTACTTGAGTGGTACCGAACTACTTGGATTGTTTTATCCTAAGGGGAGATCATTATGGCCAAATTTACATGCTTGTCTTTACTCTGATTGGGCTCATTGCTATGGAACTCATGTGTCCACTACTGGTTTTTACTTCATGATTGGTAGTTCATGCATATCTTGCAAGCAAGAAGGATCCTACTATAATCACTTCTAGTTATGAGACTCAGTATGAGGCAATTTTCTTAGTGACTCTTGAGTGTGTGTGGATCAGAAGCCTTTTGGCTGAGTTGGGTGTTGGTCAGTCTTTTTCCACCACCATCTTTATTAACAGTTAGAGTGCATTGGTAGTTGTGAGCAACCCTATGTTCCATGCTTGTATAAAGCACACTAAGATGCACTATCATTATGTCACGGAGAGACTCTCTACTGGAGAAATTGGTTCGGCTTATGTGCCCACATAGGATAATGTTGGAGACCTTTTCACAAATGCCCTCCCTAGGGAGAAGTTTGAATATTTTCACAAATCTTGGAGCTTACTTTCTTTTGTGGATTGATTTCTTTCCACATAGTTTAGCAGTTCCTTATACATGAGTGCAAGCTCCTTGTTCACTACATCACTCTGAGTGGGGTATTTGTTGATATATTTTGGTAGTGATGTGTGTGAACACATTTAAGAATATCACCACACTTTTTTTACCTCTATATGAGGTTTTATTACATGGCTTATATATATGCTTATAACCCTAATGTTTCACTTATGTTTGTACGTTCACTTGGTATTACATTCAATATTTTGTTTTTTTCCAAGTTTCTTCTTCCACCTTGTGTTTTTTGTGTGCTTTCACATACCATGAACTCCAATAAGAGTATGAATACTACTACACAACTTCTTGTACATGTCAATATCCTCACTAGGAAAAATGTTAGAACTTTTGATTGCATCTTCTATATTCATCAGCATCTTCTATATTCATCAACATCTTCAAGTCATTGACATTTTCCATAGCCTTCTTAGATTCCTACTTCAAATGAATTGCCACAAACTTCAATGTGAAAGGAAATCCTCCGCATAATTTAATAATTCTTTGATGCAAATGTCATGTTATGTAAAATGTTTTCAGAACATGTTCTCTCTCTTTGAATACATTCTTCAACAATTTGTTCTATTTTAGGATTCATGACACATTTTAGGATTTATACGAGTATATGTACTTAAAAACCTAAAAAGTTATGCATTTAGGTCATGAAATGGGCTACAATAAGTACAAAAATTGAGTGGAAAAAAAACCTACTTGACATATAAGCTATGTATACAAATATAAACATAAATACCTAATATTCATTCCTAACATTAAGTTTTCATCCAATGTTACTCATTTATCTACCTCTTAGATATGTTGATCCCCTGGGCTCTGATTGAAGTACCATCCTATAGTACTCACTTAATTTAGCTTCCACTTATGGATGCAAAAGAATCAAGGATAAAAAGGATAATACGTGTAGTTTGCCAATGAAAGAAAGCTTTTGATAGGCTCTTGCTCTACTATGGTAGCATTTTCTTTGAAGTGGCATGGATAGTGGCTATGTAGAATATTGTCACATGTGCTAAAAACTCCTCTTATCATGTCATGGAAGTTGAAAAGATCATTCTTACTACTATTGATGGTAGTAGTTTCACACTATCATTATATGTGCCAATTTTAGCACTAGCCAAAATTGGCTTGGTCGTTAAATTTGTGGATGATAGATGTACAATTCATAATCTTTTAAGCGATGATGATATTATTATTTCTAGAATTTTATGTCATGGGTTGTATAAGCTCATAGATTATGAAAAAATTGAGAATGACTCACATGTGGAGCTCATCATTGTCAGGCTTTTTAAGATGCAAAAATTTGGCATGTATGCGTCAGTCATCTAACTTTTGCTAGACTTGACACATCTTCTAAGAATGCATGTAAGGGTTTTATTTTGGGTTAAATGTGAAGCCCTTCCTTCCCCAAAGATGGTTCAGTTAGAGTTGCACATAACTTGAAGCTTGTTTATAGTGATTTTTGTGGTCCGATGTAGACATCTTCATTTGGAAATTACCTGTACTCCACGACTTTCATTGTTGATTTTTCTAAGTATAGATGGGTCAATCCATTGAAATCAAAGTCCTAAGTGTTTATGTGCTTAAAATGGCACCTGGCTATGGTTAAAAATCCATCAGCATGTAAAATGGGCACCCTCCATTATAATTAAAGGTGAAAGCATATGTCTCCTCAATTAAATGCATTTCTTGATGAGGGTGGGATAAAATGTCAGTGTATAGTTTTGTATACATCTAAATGGAGTTTTTGAGAGGAAGAATAGTTCTTCATGAAAATTGGAAGGTATATGATCAAAATTCAAGCTTTACCAAATAGCTTTTGGCTTGAGGTTGTGATCTATGCAACATATGTACTTAAACAAGTGTCCGGCAAAGCACTGCAATCTATTACTCCATATGAGGCTTGGCATGATCACAAAACATTTGTTATTCATTTTTGTGCTTTTAGTTGTTTGGAATATGCATTAGTGCCTAAACAACAACATAAAATAATAGATGACAAGGCTATGAGATGTAATTTTATTGGATAGAGTTCTCAAAGCAAAGGCTATTGTCTTTATCATCCACAGAGTAAATGCATTATGGTCAAACATGATGTTTTTTTTTTATGGAAAATGTAATTCAGACCTTACTTTCATGTACTAAAGAGACTTAAGTGAGCTCAAAGGATGTGTGTGACACTGTATTGCCTCATTTTATAGGTATACAATCAAATGTTGCTCCTATTTAGGTAATTTAATAACCTTTATAGGTTTCAAATGATGATGCATGTCATCCTATTCTTTATGCAAATTTACATGATGCACTTATTAATGAGAGAGCGAGCATAGAGGCAAAAACTATGTCCAAATGGTTGGTGTAGACTTTAAGAGATAGCCAGTTAGATGCACCTTTGTCATATGGTACTCATTTAGGCTCTCATAATACTTGTTTTGCATAAGATTGTTATGCAATGGCTTCCTCTGGTCCCTATGATGAGAATGAGCATGTTTTTTTATGAAGCACAAAAAATCAGAACATTGGATGGCCATTACGCAATCAAAATTTGGTTTTATCATGAAGAATGGTACTTGATATTTATGTGATTATCCTCCTCGCAAAAAGACCATTGGAACTAAATGGGTATACAAGCTTAAACATAAGCCTAGTGGAACAATTGATAGGTATAAGGCTAGAATTATTACGAAAGGTTATGTTCAAGGGAAGGGCATTCATTTTTATGAGACTTTTGCACGTGTCAAATAATCATTGTTTGTATAGCCTATGTGCATTGAACCTCCTCACAGTTGGAATGTACATCAACTAGACATTGCAATTACATTTCTGAATGGTGATTTACATGAAGAAGTGTATGTATTTCATCATGTGGTTTATGAATAGCCTAGATCTCAAGCATCAGCAAGCAAGTGGTTAAGCACATCTTTCAATTCTAGTATAGTACTTAGATACTTGGATTGTTTTATCCAAAGGATGGATCATTACCGCCATTAATACATTCTTTTTCTAACTCGGATTGGATTGGTTGCTATGACACTCGATGTCCACCAGAGTTTTTGCTTCATGCTTGGTAGTTCATGTATATCTTGGTTGAGTAAGAAGTAGCCTACTATAGCCGCTTCTAGTTGTGAGGCTGAGAATAGGGCTTCTTTTATAATTATTGTTGACTGGGTATGGCTTAGACACCTTTTGGTTGCTTTGGATGTTGGTCAGTCTTTTACTACCATCATCTTCATTGATGGTCAAAGCACACTGGAAGTTGTGAGGAACCGTACATTCTATGCTCATACAAAGCACATTGAGGTGCACTATCATTATGTCAAGGAGAGACTTTCTATTCAAGAGATTAGTTTCGCTTATGTGCCCACACAAGATCATGTTCTAGACCTTTTTATGAAGGCTATGCCGAAGGAGAAGTTTGATGCTTTTCACAAAGCTTCGAGCTTACTTCCTTTTATGGATTGATTTCATTCCACATATTTTGGCACTTCCTTGGACATGAGTTTCAGCTCCTTCTTAACAGAATCACTCTCAGGGGGGATTTGTAGATATATTTCAGTAGTAATGTATGTGAACATACTTAGGGCCAATGAGGCTCCTTTTTCTCTCTTTGGGAGGCTTTTTTTGTTAGCTTCTGTATATGTCTATAAACCCGAGAGCTCACTAATCTTTCATACATTTTTACTCAGTAATACATTCAATGTTGTGTTGTCTTCCAAGCTTCTTTTTCTTCCTTGTGTTATTTGTGTGCTTCCATAGTCTTCAAACTCCAACAAGCTTAAGATTATCAAACTGAATATCTCATAACTAAATTTATCAATACCAATCTCCGATGCTAAATGAGGTAGAATTGATTCACAAGTTGTCTGTACCAAAGCCTCAAAAACACTTTTTTGGACCAATCTCAATTCAAAAGACGTATTCATGATATGATCAAAGTGTATCGATGCATGTTCGATTGCTTTGTGCAGATACTTCAAATCCTACGAGAATAATGCATACCAAATTAAATTTAGGTGACCAAGAACCCTTGTAGTACAAAAGTTAACATCTTAGATGCTAAATGAACTCTACTTTATAAACTATTTTTCTTTCACTTTATTAGTTACCAAATTTGACTCAATTGTGTGTCAATGACCATCAATGTTTTTACATCAGACCCATCATAATACCAATAATAGAAGACAAAGCAATCAAGTTGATAAAGTTTCAACCACATCATTAGTCTTGCGATTCTACCAATCCATCAAGAATTATGGTTTCATCTCCATAAAAACATGCCTCTTGATGTACATGAAAAGACAGTTGATTAAAGTTGCAAAGAGAGAGAGAAATAGAGAAGTTAGGAGTCATGATTCTTGATGGGGAAGAGCTAATCCTTCCACTCTACTAGATACTAATGGGTTCATTGTGCACGGCAAGTTAGTTTTTCAAATTCTATCTATTTTATCTTTTTCTTGTATGTGCATCATCATGATGACTATTAGTGTTTATCTACATATGGTTCTATGAGATTTATGTGGTATTCATTGCAATATCTTGACATCATGTAAGATCTAATGCACCTCATAATATTCGTTAGTAAATATCATGCATGAAGTAATTTTGTGAGCAAATTTTGATTACCACTTTGGTTTGGTTCCATAAAAGGCAACAAATCTAATTCTATTATTATTATTATCATGTTTTACATATCGCAATCAAAATCACAATTGCAAAGTTCGGACATCGTAGACTCTTGAATTACAAAGTTAGGCTTCATGCAAATACTTGGGCTTGGTATCTCCATAAGCTTATCTATCTATATTTCATACGCACATTGAGACCATTCTGAGCTAGAGAAGTTTTGTTGTGTGTGCAGCAACTGCGAAGTTGCACATCTATTACCTAACAATATCAGCCATCCAATTTTGTGGCTTATATGTTTCATCAAAGGACATGCTCATTTCAATGACAAAGGCTAAAAAATTCCATTGCATAGAAATGTCATGCAAAATAGGTAACATCAGAGCTTAAATTAGTATGATGGGGTAAAGTTATATCTGATTTACTATCTAAAGAGTTGTTTACACATGTGATAGTATTCCCATTAGGAACATGCTCATGTGAAGTAAAGAAATTGTGCTACAAGGTAATATGTTCGGTTCAAGCAACATCATAGTACTAGACATTTGAGCCTTGAGTAGACATACAATGATCATGGAATGATGGATCATAACACACTATAATAAAAGCCCATTGTACATCTTACACAAGCTTTGTAGACTCAATCTTAGAAAGAGGTGTCTATAACAACCATTTCTTCTTTGGTTTTTTAGTGGTCAGTAAGACAAGTTCTTAACAATGTGGTCATTAGCTTTACAATGCTGTCGAGACTTTTTGCTTCTCTGATTTCTTCTCATCATTGTCTTTCTTCTTT
Organism: Ceratopteris richardii; assembly: GCA_020310875.1. Taxonomy (NCBI): domain Eukaryota; kingdom Viridiplantae; phylum Streptophyta; class Polypodiopsida; order Polypodiales; family Pteridaceae; genus Ceratopteris; species Ceratopteris richardii. The sequence continues at coordinate 3,343,971 of CM035410.1, forward strand.
TAATGTGACACATTAATGCATTATTCTTACTATAAAAAGAGCTAGCTTTACCCTTTCCTTTTGCCTAACAACAGAAGCTTGATTTGCAACATACATATTGGACTTGTTCAATCAAGAAAAAGAAAATCTTAGCCATGAACCTACCATACAGCCTTGAGACAATTAATGAGCACTACAGTTAGGATGGATGGAATAGATAAAAAGAGATGATTAATACAACAATGATTAATAAACATATAAGAACATGTTTGATGCTTGAAAGAAACTTTACAAACTCACAATCATGAAGAAAGTTCCTCTGGCATCTATTACCTAGAGATAGACTAGATGAGTAAATGTGTGCTGTGTAGATACCCTTTTGTACAAAACTGAAAAATTTCTTGCACATAATTTCTTCTATCGAGGGTGAGGTAACATCCTTTGGGCTCCATCATTATTAACTTTACTAGATTTTCCTGGTGAAATTAAAATTAGAATCCCAGGATCACAACAATAGATTTCAATACATTCAAAGAAGAGCACTCTAGTACAAGAATGATCAAATTAACATATAAAAATACTAAAGCTCCAATCAGCTTATGTTGTTTTCCATGTCACATCTTCATACCCAAAAACTTCTATGAAACACTTAATCAGTTGTTGGGTGACAGGATCCTCATCAGGTAACTGTAAAAAGCTTTCCTTATGCAATGAAGTCACCTCTTTATCAGGAATACCACAAGGAATAATGTGCGTGTAGAAATTGAGATCTGGATTAATATTAAAAGCAAGGCCGTGTGAGGCGATTCCACCTCCAGATATCCTAACTCCAATGGCTCCAATCTTCCTATTTTCAACCCACACGCCTGTCTCTTTTGTCATTCTTCCTTTGGCCTTGATCTTATGAAGGGCACAAAGCTTGATCATGGTATCCTCTAAGCCCTCTACATACCTCCTTGCTCCTAGTTTGGCTTCTCGGAGGGAAATGATTGGATATAAGATAGCTTGGCCTGGGCCATGAAATGTCACATCACCCCCCCTCTCAGTATAGTGAACTTCAGCACCAATGCTTTCAAGAACCTCAGGGGAGGAAACAATGTTATGAACTGTGCGTCGCTTTCCAACAGTGAACGTTGGCGGATGTTGCAGGCTTAATAAAGTGTCTGAAATACTCCCTTGCCGTCGGCACTCCACAAGCTTAGCCTGCAATTCTAGAGCATCCCTATATTTCACCAAACCCATTCTCCAAACCTCCAACTTTCTAGCCATCGTTCATCAAGATTATCAACTCATTAATCTACACAGAAAAACAAAGACGAATTTGATATGATTCAACTTATCCCTAACAAGTAATATCCTGTTCCTAAAAGATGTTAAATAGCCATAAATAAATGTGATAACAAACAGTATACAGATAAGATGGCATAGGCACGGGGTCTTTGACAGCATGCTGGATCAAAATTATGAATACAAAAATGATCATCCCAGAAATAAACACAATACACACTCCAATAAAGGATTGAAGTAAAATCCACCTTGAAAATTGAAGCACCAAGGACGTTTGTTTAAATTTCGACTGTGTGCATGATGTGCATTTCAATTTCTTGCATGGGCTATGTGCACTCATTTGCGCATATGCATCCACAATCCTACATTAAAATTTCAACTTGTGCATTCATGCATCATGATTAGGTGTATGTGCAGATGTATTTACTTTGTACGTGCATCTAAAACACAGCATTCTGCATTCAAATTTGCATGGAATGTACATATGCCAACAACCCATATTTAAGAGTTGTTTTTTTCCCCAACTAAAACTTAAAAGTATGTTCTTTTTCTAAAAACGAAGAATATCCTCTCCAACATTCCAGCTGGGTGTTCCAAACATGGATGGGCAAGCAGCATCTAATAATGCATTCCACCGCCATAGTACAAAGGCAGAGATTTAAATCGCTTATAAAAATCGGGATTTAAACGTTTAGATCGTTTTAATCGTTCCCACCTAAAAAAAAAATCGCGATTTTTATTCTTCACCACTTTTTTTTTTTTTTTTTTAAATTAAAACTAAAACATTCTGTATGCAGCATAACATATTAGTAAAAAGACATCCATGACTAAAACCATACTGCATCAATGATCAATCATCATACTGTAAGTGTAATAGTTCTGCTCGAAAAAGTTCGTCACAAAAAAGTAAAAAAATCGCGATTTTTTCGATTTAAATCGTGGACGATTAAAACGACCTTTATTTTGCGAAAAAATCGCGATTTTTTTGCACTATGTCCACCGCTTTTCTCATTCTGGAATTTCACCCACAAAATTTGATGTCTCTATTACTGGGATAAATTTCCTTCCAATGCTAATGTGAAACAAGATGTAGGGCTAATCCACTCATATGTAAGCTTTACGAAGTATTTTTGAGTCACAATCAAAGCCAAGGATGCAGTTTATTCCATCAGTTCTCAAATGCCCTCCACCAACCACTTCCACAGAATTTGGGTAGATATGTAACCACTTCTTCCTAATTCAACAAAGTCCTGCCCACACAGGTTCATTTCCTTTATATCAGACATAATATGTTTAATTGATAGGATAAGGACTCTTCGAGCATATGGTCAAAATGTTCTGGTCACAGAGTATTTTTGTAAATGCCAGCTACATGATTGAGAGCTTATTGCAGCTATGTTCAATCGTATGATGTATAAGAGTGTACCTGAGACTCGGAGTTTGTCAACAGTTGCATATATTTTAAAAACAAGGGAAACTGTCGATCCTGGGAATTACTGACTTTTGTAGTTGATTGTACATCACACATTGGCATACTTGTATGCACAACTCTACAGTAGCAGCTCAGATATAGTGCATATGCCAAATTTAAAAAAATAGCTGTTTAGGACAGGATTTTCCTTCTTGAACATATTCTGACATTCAAAGCCCTTATTGAGGAGGGCAGGTCACATATGAAACAAACCTATGGTAGGTTTGTAGACTTTTACAAAGCCAGATTGATGCACCAAATGTAGTTGCCCACTACACTCCTATGGGATACTATGGTTTAAATAGATCACTGGGGCAAATAGCATATTGGACATCTATACCTTCGTTGACTGCCTTCTGCCAAAACCTAAACTTCCATAGCTAATCCTTTTCTTTTTTCAACAAATCCCTTTCCTTCAGTCAAATTGAACATATTTGGTATAAATGCGAAGCTCTCAAGTTTCTCTTTCAATGATACCAATGTTTTAGCTCACTTCTCAGCAACAAAGTTGTTGCGAATACTTCTCTACTTGAGCATGTGCCAAGCTCAAGGCATTTTGTGGCATTTAGAAGATTTTCATTGTGAAAAGCTTTCACTTCTTCTGGTAAAGTTTCAAAGTTTCTTCTCCCTACAGCGAAGTTCAAGATAAATTTCAAGTTTTAAAAAAGTTTCATCACAAATGACCTCTTCTTCCAGCCTTGAGGGTCCATTTGAAAGCGGCCACGGAGAGCTACACTATGATGTGCTCGGTTGCTCCAAACACCAAGCAAGTGAATTGTTGCATGAGGAGTGAACGCTTATGTGCTAGAAAAATGAAGATCAAGCAAAAAGACATCTAGAAAGCTCTCGAAGAAAACCATCACTTGGAAGGTCAAAATATATGAAATGAGAGTCCTTGGGCTTTATCCCCCGCAACCTCCCACTTCACTTAAAGGGCCAAGAACGCTCCTTTAAGCTAAGTGACTTCCACTATCTATATACCTAGCTGATGTGTCTTTGATAGGTGCTCGCATAGTTGCTATTCATACTAGTGCGAACACATTCATACGTACTTCTCGTAACGTACATACTAGTACGTATTCGTACCAATTCGTACCAAAAAAATACATGTGTTTTATTTTCCATTTCGACTTGAATTTATTAAGGAAATACATTGGTTTTGCAAGTATACTAGTTAAAGAACACTTATCTTCATGCATAGATACAATATTATGCATATTCATCACAAAAAATACTCTTTATATATGTACACTCCCAAATACATGTCTACAAATACATTGTCATCATACCTTATGAATGTACGGATATCGTACGAGGAGCCTGAAATCTTAAGGTACATACGTAGAACCGTACTAATATGTAGCGTACAAATTGAACGAATTGTACCTTACTAACTATGGGCACTTGGTGAGAGCATCTATAAGATTATATCAAGAATTTTAATGAAGTGGTATCTTACATCAATATGCTTAGTGTGAGCATGGAACATGGCATTCTTTGCAAGACAAATGGCACTCTGAGTATTGCAACAAAGACAAGAACAAGTGCCTTGTTAGGCAACTAAACTCACTATGTAGGTGTGCTGACCAAATGGCTTCTTTAGAAGCATATATGGCTAAAATATGTATTACCTATATAGTGGAAAGTGTAACTATCCTCCAAAGTCTAGCACACCATGAAATAGCACCTCATGCAAGAGTATAAACATAAGCACGTGTGGACTTGCGAGTATCCACATCACAATTCTAATGGTCCCTTCCCATAACAAAGGCATTTACACTTGTGCCTTTCAAGTATCTCAAAGTGACTTGCCTCCCAATGAGGTTTGCGAAGATTAGAACTTGCTAACAACTTCTACTACATGAGTTATGTCAAACCTAGTAGCAACCATAGCATACATCAATGAACCACAAGTTGATGCATATGGAACACCTTCCATGTAAGTGGCTGTTTTGTCATGCTTTGGGCAACCTACCTTGGAAAGCTTCATGTGTGGTTGCAAAGACACTCCAAGAGGCTTTGGATCAGCCATGTTAAATCTGTTGAACATTTTTCATGTATTTTTTCTTGTGAGAAAACAATGTGTACTGCTGTCTTTGCCTTTTTATCTTCAATACCAAGGATATGTTCAGCTTCGCCAAGGTCTTTCATTGAGAATACAGAGTTCAGCTTCTGTTTTAGAGCATTTAAAGTGCTCTTTTTCTTCCCACCAGCAGCATGTCATCTACATACAGCACTAAAACAATTGGGCTGCCATCACATCATCCTTCTTGGTGTACAAACAGTGATCTGTATGGCTTCTTTTGAACCCATGTGCGAGCATGAATGCCTGAGGGCTTGCTTCAGCCTGTATAAACTCCTTTTCAGCTTGCATCCCATATGCTCCTTTCCAAAAATGGCATATCCTTTTGGCTGTTTCATGGTCAGCTCTTCACCAAAATCACCATGCAAAAAAAGTGTTCTGCTCCCCTAAGCTCCAGGTCCTGTCTCCATTTGGAATAACTCCAACTCCAAAGGAGTTACAAGAGCAAACAACAAGTTATGTGGTCATTTTAACCACCAAAGAGAGCACTTCTTGAAAATCAGTGCCGTCTAGGCATATCCCAAGCAAGAGCCTTGCCTTATGGTTGGGTTTGCCATCCATAATCTTGATTTTGAATACCCACTTGTTAGGAATGCCTTCCTACCTTTGGACAACTCAGCCAAATCCTAAGTATCATTTGCATGCAAGGCCTTTATCTCTTCTCAAATGGCTAACTCCCATTTCTTCTTATGCTCACATAGATTTGCCTCTTTATAAGTGAGAGGTGCACTCTCATATGATAACATAATGTAATGTGCATAGTATAGTGGATTAAAATTACAATTTTTAGGGTAGGAATAAAAATTTTAAAAATCACTCTCGATTTTAATAGCATTTTTTTTAACTTCAGGTGCAATCTTTTATTTTTTTCTAGGCTTCATTATGTTACAAATTCGCTGGCATTGTCAAAGTCAATCTTAAGAAACAAGAAGTTTTGATTTGACTCCTTAAAAAATTCAAGCCCTTCCCGAATGTCCATAATGGCTTTCAAAATGGTGCTACCCTTGAAAAGCATTTTTTATCTTTTTATGGTCAATCATGAAGGTGATTAGTAATGAAATTTGCCAAAGCCTTGGCAATGACCTTGTAGCTAGTTTGTAACATTTTTACCGGCCTCCAGTCTTTTATCCTTTTCTTACTATCTTTCTTATGAATTTGATCAATCTTCATTCAAAAACATCAATAGGGCCCCAAACCTTATGGCTCCCTTTCACACAAGACTTATGGGATATGGGAGGGAGTCTTTGAGATCTTTGAAGAAATCATTAGTGACGTCATCAAGATCAGGGCTCTTCCTTGAGGAAAGGGAATCAATAGTAGTCCTCCTTATCTCATCAATGAATAATAGAACATGAATTCCCAAAGCAATATCTTGAGGGATCTTTTTAGATTTACCTCTTGAGATATTGGCCATGCAATCCTTCCTGCACATAGAAAGAGGATACATAATGCAAAGGAACCGCAAAAAGTTTTGCACAATGAGGTCCTGATTCTCGTCCTTTAGATGCACTCTCCACACTGCACTTATTGATCATACTAGAAAGATTTCCCTTAGCATGCTTTTTCTTGAAGAAAATAGGAAACACATCTCAATGATTCATCATATGGGTATTCTCTTGATGCACATTGACCTGATGTATATTCTTCATATCAATGGTTTCAGTTCATTGGTCAAACATCAATGGTTGAGAAACTTCAACAAGGCCGTCTTCATTCTTCGACACATCTTCATCTTGAACTTGGTTTCCCTTGAGTACTTTATTATTTTGCTTGATAGTCTCATCTAAAGTACTTACTTGAGACATAAAGAGTAAATGATCCTTTGTTTCATCTCTAAGACCACTTTGAAATTGATTAACTAGATACTCTTCTTGATATATGAATCCTTGAAATAAATTTCTTTAGCCTTCTTCAAATTATGCAAGTCAGCAATCACCTTGCCTTAACCTCCTTTTAAAATCTTAGAGTTTTTTGTATATATCTTTCAAAGTAAAATCAATGTTTTTGAGTATGGATATGGAATCCATGGTTCTTGAAACACACTTGATGTGGTGGTTTTGCCAAAATGTTAGGGGATCACTAGATTGTGCCCTTTAACTAGAAGAGACAAGGTTTTAGAAACATACTGCTGAATATAAGATCAGCCATGTAGGGGAAATAAATAAAAGAGTATAAAATTGTAACAAGAAGTCCCACAACTTGGGACTAATAGGTATGGATACCTTCATTGGATATTATATAAGAGATCTCATGACTCACGATCATAGATACGAAGCAAGATATCTCAATTGTAGGAACTCGCTTGAGGGAGATGAACTAGATATACGAAATGATTGGAAACAAAATCACAAGAGGACAAGATGAGTCCAAAATACTAGACTAGACAAGATCAGGACAAGGCACAAAACCAAAACAAAAACTAGAACTTGGAAAGTACTTACTTGGAGATTGTGACTCCTTGAGCTCCCGAGACTTGCGTTGGCAATAGTCAAGATGTATGTGGCCAATATCTCGTTATGTAGGTTTTCAAGGGTGGTTAGGAATTGATGATGTCATTGATGATGGCAACAATCCAAGACAAGACCTCTACACATCAGAATTAGGCAAGTAGATAATCAATCATAGGGTTTTGTTATGTTGTGGACTCGATGGTAGCATTAGTTTCTCCCAGTTCTAAATGAATCATGAGATATAGAAATTCACATGAAATGTAAGGTTCAAAATAGTTTCCTTTGTGCCCATGGCATAAGCCATGTTCAAACGTTGTTGAAATGGATCCCAAAACATAATAAGCGAGGAGGACGGAGGCAATCAATCTTGAAGAATCACAAAACGAATGAGCATGGAAGGGATCCGATGAGGAGAGGAACCAATAACAATGATATAATCTATAGGAAGACCATCAGCGGCAACATAAACAATGGCACCAATGAACTCACTAGCAAAGATGATGCCAAATGGACATAAATCCGACAATCCCATGTTAAAGAGGTGGATCAAAGAGACCATAAAAAGGTTCACCTAAAAGCATTTACTAAGAGATCAAAGAGATAAGATGTATATATCCATACCATCCCAATATACATCTATGTCAATGATAGGACATATACAATAATTAGGCATATCTACAAAAATAGAGAATTTCTTCAAATATTGAATTTTTCAAGCCTAATAATAAGCTTAATAATTTTAAGAGAATCCAAAGTCTCTTTATCATTATTATTTATGGTGAATGAAAGAACTAGAGTTGAAATGAATTGTTCATGCCATAGGTGATCTTTTCCTAATAGCTCATACATCAAGTAGGCTGAGACATGATGATAAATTTATGGGTTTATAACACCAATGTAAGCTAGATGCTCTACTAGACATCAATCCATCCATGTTCATTCAATCCATGAATCTACAAAGAGTATAAGATAAAGAGGTGCAAGCAAAATTTTCCTAGTTAAGCATAGTTGGAGAGAAAAAGAAAAGTTACATAGAGATATACATCTAGATAAAAATTCGAAGAAGTGCCTCTACTTTTTAAAGAATATTGTGAAGGAAACTTTCAAAAGTAAGGGTGTGAAGAACCAAACAAGGAGGTTGATATTTTTGTGAAAGGGTAAAATCGTTGTATAGATGGTCGATATGTGGGAAGAATAGGAAATTTGTAATTATATCTTATTATGGGTATGGAAACTCATCCACAAGAAGGTAAAAATATGAAATAAGGATTCAAAATGACTCCAAAATATCTCCACTAAGTCATGAGAATGATCCAAGAGAAAATTTGATGATGAATTGTAGAGGATTGTGGAAGCAATGAAATGAAGCTCGTGTTGCTTACCTCCAAAAAAAGTTGGAAAGTGAGCATATGAATGAAGGATATTCTGTGGACAGTTTTTTGACAAAGATCAAAGATTTGGAGGAGGAGTTGATTTCTGTTGATGAAATCTTACTAGATAGTTCACTTATGCAGAGTCTTCTTAATAGTCTTCTAGATTCATATCATAGTTTTACTTCTAGTCTTTGATTGATGACGAAAGGCAATCCAAATGCCTTAACTTTTGAATAGTTAGTCTCTATTTTGTTGTAGGAAGATCGGTCTAGGTAGAACAAGTCGATCACGCATGTTCAACATCAAGCTTTCTTAGCTAACCAAAAGGGCAAAAGAGAATGTCTACTAGTAAGCAGAAATCTGCCAATGTTGCACATTTAAATAAGGAAGAGCAAGATGAGAAACAAATAGAAAAGCAGAAACAATTTTGCAAATAATATAAGGGAAATGATCATTGCTTAAAGAGTTGTCCAAAACTGGCTGCAAAAGAGGCAAAGAAGAAAGGGCTTGAATGGTTGTTGTAGAGACCTCTACAGCTAAAATAGAGTATGCTAATCTTGTGCAGAATGAAGAATGGGTGTTTACTATTATTTGCAGTTACGACCCATCTTCTCATGAGTAGTTTAGGTTTGTTAGACCTAGATGTTTGGTACTTGGATAGTGGGGCAACCAAACATATTACCTTGCATCACATTTTCTCAAGTTCACTTGAGCCTACCTCTATAGGGAATGTTGTTACATGTGCTAACAACTCCTCTTATCCTATAATGGGAGTTGGGAGGATCATTTTAACTACTACTGATGGTAGTTCTTTCACATTATGAGGTGCTTTGTATGCCAAGGATCAAGAAAACATGTTGTCAGTTTCAACATTAGCCAAGATTGTGTTGGTTGTCAAATTTGTTGATGATAGATGTATAGTTCATGATCTGTCAAATGGCGATGTTATTATTGCTTCTCGCATTTTATGTCGGGGGCTATACAAGCTCATGGACTATGCAAAATCTGTGAATGATTCAGCATGTATAGTTCAAGCTTCTCATGTTATCTTAGATGCGAAGATTTGGCATGCACACTTTGGTCATCTGAATTATGCTAGTTTGCTATGCCTGCAGAAATCTAAAATGGTATCCTCTATGCCCAAACTTGAGGCACCTTGTAAATATGTTTGTGAAGGTTGAGTTTTGGGCAAAATGCAACATTCTTCCTTCCCTAAAGATGGTTGAGTTCGAGATACCCATAAATTGCAGCTTGTTCATAGTGATGTTTGAGGTCCTATGTAGATACCTTCTTTTGGGAACTACCTTTACTTCGTGACTTTCATTGATGATTTCTCTAGGCATGCATGGATGTATCCATTAAAAGCAAACTTTGAAGTATTTATGTGCTTCAAACAATTTCTATTTATGGCTGAAGATGTGTCAACATGCAAATTGGGCACCTTTAATTTTGATGAAGGGGGGAATACATGTCTTCTAATTTTAATGCATTTGTGGCTAGGCGTGGGATAAAACATCATTGTACATTTCTGTATACAACTCAACAAAATGGGGCTAGGCGTGGGATAAAACATCAGTGTACATTTCTGTATACAACTCAACAAAATGAAGTTGCTAAAAGAAAGAATAAAGAATAGGACTCTCATGCAGATAGCAAGGTATATGGTGAAAAGTTAGGCTTTACCACATAGCTTTTGGCTTGAGGCTATCATGTGTGAAGCATGTACTTAACAAGTGTTCTACCAAACCACTATAATCGATCACTCCATATGAGGCAAGCCATTTGTTGCTCATCTATGTGTCTTTGGTTGTATATCATATGCATTAGTGCTTGAACAACTATTGGAGTTTGAGGTCTACAAGAGCACGCAAACATCACAAGGACAAAGAAGAAGCTTGGAGCACAACACACAATACTGAATGTATTACAAGAGAATGTACAAAGATTATAAGTAGCCCATTAGGGTAGTAGGCATATATACAAGCCAAGGGAAAAAACCTCTTAAAAAAGGGAAAAAGTATCCCGATGGTCCTAGTGTATTCACACACATCCCTACCTAAATATATCAACAAATCCCCCCTGGGAGTAATGCAGTGAACAAGGAGCTATGTTTGCAGGTGTAATAGGACGTTTTTCAACACCCTGCACAATAGTCCATAGTCCTTTTACAACCAATACATGATGCATCATATAAGCCTATGATGGGTAATTGTTATTGGCCAACTTATCCTCAATAGCCAACACGGGGAATTTATGATCATAGTGCCCAGAAACGGCGTTTCTGGGCCCCAGAAACGGTTCGGCCGTTTCTGGGAAACGGTTCGGCCGTTTCTGGGAAACGGTCCGGCCCAGAAACGCCGTTTCTGGGCCTTTTTTTTCCAGAAATCGTTTTTGAAGACTTTATCGTGATTCGTTACTTCTATTGCTGCGCGAGCGACTGTCGACGTCTTATGCTCTTCCTGCCGATTGAGAGAGAGAGAGAGAGAGAGTGAGAGAGACCACTCAGCCTGCTCACTCAGCCTGCTGCCTTCGGAGTACTTCACTCAAGTCTCAGGTATATGTTTTTCGAATTGTAGGACAGTACTACACAGTAGACTGTATTGTATACAGTAGTGTTTATGTACTATGAGTGCATGTGTGTGTGCAATGTCCATGTGTGTGTGCATGTGTGTGTGCATGAGTGGCAGCATGTGCATTGTGTGTGTGCATGAGTGGCAGCATGTGCATTGTGTGCATGAGTGCATGTGTGACTTCATACATGTGTGCATGTACTATGACACTTGAGTGCATTGTGTGTGTACTATGTATGAGTGCACACTGCATGTGTGTGCATTGTGTGTGCATTGTGCAATGCACACATCACATTGCACACACAATGCACACACATGCAGTGTGCACTCATACATAGTACACACACAATGCACTCAAGTGTCATAGTACATGCACACATGTATGATGTCACACATGCACTCATGCACACACATGCTGCCACTCATGCACAAACACATGCTGCCACTCATGCACACACACATGCTGCCACTCAGTGACTCATGCACACACACATGCTGCCACTCATGCACACACACATGCATGTTCAATGTTGCAACTTGCATGCATCATTCATGAATCATCAAGAGTCTACTATAGTCTATCACTAAAGTCTTATTTTCTTTATGTATGCAGATTCTATACCAGCTACTTGAATATTAGACATGGCTCCAGATCCCTACTGGAGATATGTCAAGAAGATTGGAGACTATTCTGGTGGAGGTGGATCAAGAAAATGGAAGTGTAATTTTTGTGGATATGAAAAGACAGGCTCTGTGACAAGAGTGAAGGACCATCTTGCACGTGTCCCATGTAGAGATACAGGACCATGCAAAGAGGTCCCTAATGATGTGTATGCAGGGCTTGAGGCATGGAGACGATCACGGATGGGAATGCCCTCATGTGATGAGAAAAAGGAAGAAGAAGGCACCCAAACAGCTACCTCAAGCCAATGTGTTGGCACTTCAAAGAGAACTAGAGTTGAAAGCTCTAGTATGCATGGCTCCTCTAGTGTGGGTGAAGGCCCTAGTGCAATAAGGACACCTTTACCCAAAGTGGACAGCCATGCAAGAGGTTCATTGCAAAGTGCAAGCATCAAAGCTAGCTTGCAAAAGCAAGCTATGAGAGAGGCCACTAGGGAAATCACGCGATTATTCATTCGTTGTGCTATCCCCTTCAATGTGGCTAGGACCACTCAATGGAAAAACACCATAAAAACGATTAGCCGCATTGGATGTGAGTGGGAAGGTCCTTCAGCAGAGACATTGCGCACTAGGGAATTAAAGAAGGAAAAGGCATGTTTGGAAGTGCAGCTTGAGTTTTTGCGGGAGACATGGAAGAAGTATGGATGCACCATCTTGTGTGATGGTTGGTCAGATGCCCGCAAGAGGCATGTATATAATGTTATTGTCTCATGTTGTAAGGGGTCCATGTTTTGGAAAGCTATAGATGCTTCGACTCCTGGTCTTACCATTACAGGTACCTTCCATTGGTAACTGGTTGAGTATATTATTTTGATTTCATGTGCATTGTATATTATGTAAAGTGTAAATTCTAATTTCTGGATTTTTTTTATTATTACAGGTGCATATATTTGGGAGCATATAAAAATTGTCATAGAGGAGATTGGAGCTCATAATGTGGTACAGGTGATAACAGATAATGGAAGCAATTGTGTTTCCATGGGGAATTTACTTGAACAAGAATATCCTTCTATTGTTTGGACCCCATGTGCTTCTCATTGCTTAGATCTTTTGATTGAGGATCTGGGCAACATATTTTGGGTGCATGCAATCTTTGCCACAGCAAGAAGTATGGTCAGATTTGTGACCAAACGTCCAAAGATGTTAGCTATGTTTCGAGCTAATAGTCAGCTGGAGATCCTCAAGCCCGCCGTCACGAGGTTTGCTTACATGTTTGTCGTCTTAGAGAGGCTTGTTCGTGTGCGAACAAATTTGATTCGCACAATCAGCAGTGATGAGTGGATTGCTTGGGATAAAAGCACCACTCCAAAGTTCTTGCAGTTTAGACGCAATGTAATGAATGAGTCTTGGTGGGTTGAGGCAGAGGGTTTAGTTAAAACCCTAAACCCTATATACACAGTCCTGCGCATCACCGACATGGAGGGAAGTACGATGGGTCTTCTCTATGAGTATATGGACAGAATTGGAGAGGCCCTGAATAAAAACACATACTTATCTGCTGAGAAGTAAGTTTTTTCCATGTTTTATGTTTTCATTACTCTTTAATCTTGATTAGTCATTATAAATTTATAAGCATGGCATCTATAATGTATTAATTCTTGAATTTTCTTTTCATGATTGTAGAGTGGAAGAGATACGACAGGTATGGAATAGGCGTTGGGATTGGTTTCACAGACCAATTCATGCTGTCGCTCACATATTGCATCCATTATGGCGTAGTGAGGATCAGCTTCAGAGTGAGGAGCTAGATTTCGGCTTTCAGGAGTACATACAACGTTATAGTGGTGGTGATTTAGGGATCATCCGTCGCATAGAGGATGATCTTCTTGCTTTTAGGAATGAGACACACCACTTTGGTAGACCGACAGCAAAGCTCCGAGAGACTCAGATCCAGCCCATCTCATGGTGGGAGAAATATGGTGCATGTGCACCTACATTGGTAATTTCCTTATTTACTTTGATTTTATTATTTACTAATTAGTGCTTCTCAAGATTATGTTTTTGCTAATTTAATATCATTATGTTTTTGTTTAACAGAAACGTATTGCTCTTCGAGTTCTCTCTCAAGATTGTAGCTCCGGATCTTGTGAGAGAAATTGGAGTACATGGGCTCTTTTTCACACTAAAAAGAGAAATAAACTTACGACAGCCCAGCTTGAGAGACTTGTCTTCTGCAACGCCAACTTGAAGCTTTTAGAGAGACTTTCAGCATCTCCTGATCCCATACAGATAGATGTTGATAAGCTTGATATTGAGAAGGTGCAGCACATTCCAGAGATACCTCATGAGGAAAGAGATCTTTACACTTTGCTCTATGAGGAGTCCATTCAGCCCGCGCATGATACACGCTCACGACGCCATGGTGATAGCAGGAGGCATGCAGATGAGCCTACTAGAGAGGCACTATCTTCTAGTAGTGAGGAGGATATAGAGAGTGATGATGGATCCCAGGATTCTATTGATGTAGAATCTGATTGATCTACTTTGTTTATGGAACATCTTTCATGATGATATGTATTTGACACTTCAGTTTTTTATCTATGATGTATCATTTTGGCTTGGAATTTTGGATTTTGGAAGTATGTACACATAATACAAGTCTTTATAAACTGTCTATTGTCTAGAGACAAATGTTTAATTAATAATGTGCATATGCCATAGTTGAACTTAATAATGTAAGAAATTTGATTGTTCAATGCAATTATGCATGTATGTATGAGACTTGAGTGTATCATGTATGAGTACATTGAGTAGTTAGTGTGTGGCCACTGGCATGTGCAATGTGTGTGTGCATTGTGTGTATATGTGACATGTGTATATGACATGTGTGTATATAAATTATAATATATATATATATGTATATATATATATATATATATATATATATATATATATATATATATATATATATATATATATATATATATGTGTATATTTACCGTTTCCGCCGTTTCCCGTTTCTTGCCGTTTCCAAATTTTTGGAAACTCCGAAACCTCCGTTTCCGACCGGTCCGAACCGACCGTTTCCAACCGTGCTGGGCACTATGTTTATGATTAACCTCCATTAGAGTACCTACAATCCTGCAATCTTTCATTTTGAAATTTGTCGACAAGTCTTTAATGTACTTCCTTTGAGTAAGATATAGACCATGATCCTTGTAAACCACTTCCAATCCTAGGAAGTACGTGAGTGACCCTAAGTCACTTATCTTAAACTCTTCTTTCATCGGCTCTTTGACTTTCTTGATTCCATTTGCATCATTTCCTGTTAGTATAATATCATCCACATACACACACAAATAGATGACTTCAAAATTACTCCTTTTTATGAATAGTGACGGATCTGCCTTGCTAGGTTGAAATCCTTTGTCCTGCAAGAATGAGACAAGCCTGTGATTCCAAGCCCTTGGGGCTTGTTTGAGTCCATATAGAGCTTAATTAAGTTTACACACATACTCAGGGTATATGTGATTCTCAAAACCAGGTGGTTGTGCCATATATACCTCTTCTGTTTATCCATCCATTAAGAAATGACATCCAATTGAAGTATATTCTAATTCTTGGAAGATGCAATACTAAGCAGTATCCTAATTGTAGGCATCTTTGCCATAAGAGAGAAGATCTCTTCATAATCAATTCCCTGAGTTTGTGCAAAGCTTTTTTCCACAAGCCTTGCTTATACCTGTTAATGGAGCCATTTGAGTTCTTCTTCAATTTGTAGATCCATCTTGAGCCTATCACTTTCATTGATGGAGACTTGGGAACCAACTCCCAAGTGTTATTCTCCTCAAGAGCTTCAATCTCTTCTTCCATTGCATGCCTCCGTTCTTATTTCTTCTTTGCTTTCTCAAATGTTGAAGGTTCCTCTTGATTTATGTCATGTGCTAGATAGATTGAATGTTTAGTGACGAGAGAAGTATCAAACCCATACCTTTCTGGTTTTCTTTTCTCCCTCATGGACCTTCGTAGGCCATGATGTGATGATTCTACCTCTTGTCCAAGTTCCTACATTTTTGCTTCACCTTTAGACTTCCACACTTTGAGTTTTTCATACTGAGTTGCTTCATCATCTTTATGCCATCAAGTGATTTTGAAGGTAACCTGTTAATCAAATAAGTGGTTGTGGATACAACCTCAGCCCATAAGTAATTAGGTAAGTGCTTCTCATTTAGCATAGACCTTGCAACTTCAACAATTTTCCTATTCCTTCTTTTTGCCACTCCATTTTGCTCTGGAGTGTACCTTGTAGTGATCTCTCCTTTGATTCCTCTTTCTTGAAGAAAGGAGTCAAATTCATGGGAGAAGTACTCTCCCCCTCCATCTGACCGTAGCTTTTTTAATGTCTTACTTGTTTGATTCTCCATAAGAGCCAAATATCTTTTGAGGCATGAAAAGACTTCATCTTTGTGTTTCATAAAGTATATTATAATCCATTTGTTGCAATCATCAATGAAGGAGACATAATACCTTAATCTAGATATTGAAACATCCTTGCTAGGTCCCCATACATCTATATGAACCAAGTCCAAGAGATCTCCATGCATATATCCCTTCTTCATGAATGGTAACATGTGAGACTTTCCAAATTGACATGCAATGCACTTATGAATCATGTGTTGTTTTGACAAGTTAGGGAATCCAAGTACACTTTGGCCTCTTCAAATTTGCTTTAATTATCTTTCACTAATATGTGGTAACCTTTTGTGCCATACTTCCAATTCAACGAATGTCTGACTACCATAATTAAAGAGCACAATGTTTTTGATGTCTTGTAATTCAAATGTGAACAATCTACCTGTCATTTCACCTTTTTCAATTCTCCTAAATCCTTGACTTGGATCTTCAACAAATGCTCCTTCTTTTGTGAACCTAACCTATAGGCCTTTCTCCACAATCTGTCCTACACTTATCAAATTCTTTGTGATGGTAGGGACATAAAGCACCTTACTAAGTAGGTTGATATTTCCATCAGGTGCTTTCACATTTCCTATCTTTTCCACCAAATGCCTTGTATCATCACCTATATGCACTTCATACTTGTTCCTTGGATCTTCTAAATCTCATAGGAGTGCCACATTTCCTGCCACATGATTGGAGCAACATGAATCTATGTAGAAAACATGCTCATCAGATTTACCTTGTGGCATTGCCATATTCATGATTAGCAATGAGTCCTCTTGATTTGAGTCTTCTGTGTAGTTATTGAAGTCTCTTCTTCCCCTATTGCCTCCTTGATAGTTTGAATGGTTGTAATTGTTGTGGTTGCTATGGTAATTGTTGAACCTTCTTCTTGACTAGCCATAACTTCCTCTATTGTAGCCTCTGCCTCTTTGATTCCTGGAATTCTAAAGCAATTTTCAGTTGTATGATTAGTTAATCCACAAATAGAGCATGAATTAGAGTCCTAGGATCTCCCTCTGCTTTGCCTTCCTCCTTTGCCTCTACCTCTACCATGTCTTCCTCTACCTACATAGTTAGCTTGATGTGTACCTACTTCATCATCCACTTTCTTTCCTCTTCCTTTGTTTTCTTCGGACTTTCCTTTATCAATATACAAGGCACAAGATTGATTACCTTTGGAGCTTTCTCCATTCTTAATAAGCTTGGTCTCTTGAGTACAAGTGAAGTGCATAGTACTCATGGGACTCCCGTATTCTACATTAAAGAAGAGGTTAGACTACCAAAGCAACACTAGGATAGAGCTGCAGGGAAGCATCATGTTTGAACAATTCGAAGGTATTACAATTGAATAGATAAACTAGCCAAATTGACCCACACATGTCATGGAACCCAGAGGGGGTTGATCTCACAACCTCCGCCTTAAGAAGTAGGAGATGAAGCAACTCACCTACTTGTCGAAGGAGGAGGAGTTTCTCATTCCATTAGTCCCCCCTTGTCATACATGTTTTGTTTTTGTGTAGGGTTGGAATCTTTGAAGAGTTTACGCTTCTAATATTTGATGAAGCTTTCTATATGCAATGGTTCGTTTGTGTTTTTAGTATGGAGAATCCTAAGGCATGAGAAGGACCATTGTCTTTCTCCAAAGTATCCAAGTGTGTGTTTGCTTTTCATGTATCGACTGATTTACTTATTTTTTTTGTTTCAAAGAGGATGTTAGGAATAAGTTTATTCTCCCTTGGTTTGAACTTTGAAAGAACTATACAAGTGAAGTGCATAGTACTCATGGGACTCCCGTATTCTACATTAAAGAAGAGGTTAGACTACCAAAGCAACACTAAGGATAGAGCTTCTCGAAAGCATGATCTTGGTTTGAACACATTGAAAGAACAAGTATACAAGTGAAGTGCATAGTACTGATGGGACTCCCGTATTCTACATTAAAGAAGAGGTTAGACTACCAAAGCAACACTAAGGATAGAGCTTCTCGAAAGCATGATCTTTGTTTGAACACATTGAAAGAACAAGTATACAAGTGAAGTGCATAGTACTCATGGGACTCATAGGTTAGACTACCAAAGCAACACTAAGGATAGAGCTTCTCAAAAGGATGATCTTGGTTTGAGCACATTGAAAGAACAATTATACAAGTGAAGTGCATAGTACTGATGGGACTCCCATATTCTACATTAAAGAAGAGGTTAGACTACGAAAGCAACATTAGGATAGAGGTGCCTGAAAGCATCATGTTTGAACAATTCGAGATATCGCAATTGAATAGATAAAGTAGCCAAATTGACCCAAAGCATCATGTTTGAAGAATTCGAAGGTATTGCAATTGAATAGATAAACTAGCAAATTGAATAGATAAACTAACCAAAGCATCATGTCGTGCAACCGAGAGGGGGGTTGATCTCACAACTTCCGCCTTAAAAAGTAGGAGGTCAACCAACTCACCTACTTGTCCAAGTAGGACGACAGGGGAGAAGGAATTTACTTACACTTAATAGGATCTTTCTAAGGAGCGGAGTCCAAAATCACAAGCTTCGCTGCTGCTTCAGCTGCTATTTCACCAACGATTCAAGCTCTCAAGCGACGAACAGTGGGCAGCAATGTCTACTGTAGAGTGACAAGTCGTGGCTTTTCAACTCTGTTAATGCCCATACAGCCTCCTCCGCTGCGGTTGGCAAGCCTCGACGCTGTCAGGCAACTGCAGTGTAGTATTGAAGCCCTTCCTGTTGAAGTATTCGAGGCTTCTTCCGATGCCCATCTCAAGGCTGCTTGCGACCTTCGAGTCTGCACATTCAATGATTTTCCCCGAACACATAGAATTGTTGTGAGTCTCATCCGCTTATCTCGTTCCTCATCTTCTCGCTAAACCTCGCCTTCTCCATGGTTAACGTGCTCGATAGAGTCGTAGATAACTTTTTTCTGTCCAGGGTTCAACGTGATTTCGGGCTTTATGCTCCCAAACTCTGTATGGAGAATTTTCTTTCTTGCGTGTAAACATATGCCAATTCTTAGGCGTTAGTGATCATGGATAAATATTTCAAAGCTTACGGACATTACACTACAGCTTCATAGACATGTGGAATTAGGGAAATGTGCTCTTTAGCATCAAATGAAGTACCACTGAACTTATTTTCAAAAGCATTTCTTGGACGTTGAATGCATATTTGAGCCATCATTTTGATGGAAACTCTCCACAAAATCTTTCCTGAAGCACTCTCCAAGCATTTGCTTTCTTATGTGTAGCCATACGCCAATTGTTAAGAGTTAGTGATCATGAAAAACTCTTCCAAAGCTTACAATTATGACAATTAAAACATCGAGATAGTTGAAATCTGTATAAAAGATGGATCATTTAAAGAGTGTTTTCCTCTAGAGGCTAGGGCAAGGTCTATCTATGATGATCTCTTTATCGTTATTCTAGCGTTGGATGTGGCCTAAAAGATCAAGCAAAAATTTTGGATGTGGCAAAAATCCAATCAAAAGTTCTCTAGGCTTTAAGAGGATTCTACAAAGGCATTTGAATACAAGTGATTGAGACGACATGCGAAATTAAATCTAGGCTGAAGATAAGGAATTTATCTTCCCCATATTTTAGGATGCTCATGACTTGTACTTTGCAACATGCTCATGACTTGTACCTTGCATTATGTCTTGGAATACATATGAATGTATCCTTACAAAGAAGTCCTTGGACCAATCGTATGAACTCATCCTCATGTCATTTTCTAGAAGGTATATGGTGTCATCCCTTAACATCATCATATAACATCATGGAAGATCCTTAAAATATCTGATTTAGCACTTATAAAGGGAGGGGCTCATGTAAAAGATCTTATTTTTACCAATTCTAATATTGCAAGCTAAAGTTGTGATGCCCAAGTAAGTGCTCTCAAGTTAACTTGTAGTTCTTATACAATGGAGAGTCCTACTCTTGTCTTGTCTTGTTTCTTAGTCTTGTTCACTTAGTAATATCATTGTGTGTTGTGCTTCCAAGCTTCTTCCTCCTTCTGTTGGTTATGTTCATTGCTTCTCCGAACTCAAATAATTGGTATGTGAGCAAGTAGAGGTTTATTGAGGTGCATGAATTGATTAGGTGCATTATTGATAGCCTCTACTCACTTTCTCACATTGTTATGAAATCTGGTGAGCATTGTCAACACGACAAATACTACAGGGAAGTTCAAAGAGCTTGGTTTTGTCGAAAATTTTATTTCCACTTGTTTCGGCCTTCATTTGTACTATCACAACCATTCCATAAACAATGTTGTCCCCTTGATTTTTGCTTGGGTCTTTGCTTGCCAATACAAGTGGCCCAAACTTCTCCACAAGTCTAGGAGAACTCATTAAGGTACATGTGCTCAATCTCTTCAAGTCAATTAATGCGTTAGGGATAGTCATTAACCACATGTGAGAACAATGATGTAGTTTGAACGCTCGTTGTTGTGGATAAGTTTAGATGGTTTCAACACTCCTTGTGGGTATGTATGACATGCCATTTATTTATTATAAAGGGATAATGGAACGTTGTGCGAAGTGTAGTAATATGTCCCATAAAAGCTACCATTCTCCAAATTACCTTATGCAAGTAGTATTTAGAAGCTACAATTCTCCAACTTACCTTATGCAAGTAGTATTTAGAATATTGCATGTAATGATTCTGATGCAATTCTTATTTTAAGTCCTCTTGAAATTTGTGTTGACTATGTCAACTTCATCGCTAGCACCTCGAGACATTGTAGAGCAACTTCGATGGGATGGAAGAGATGCATCAGCACATACCTGGATTGTTTGTCTTTCAAGGATCCAATTATCTCTTATATTTGCTCATGCAAAACAACTAAGGATGCTTGGGATACTCTTGTCACATTATATTATGTAAGAAAACAGGCTTGTATTGCTAACTTTCAAAAACAAATAGAGAGTGAGCCATCAATGAAGGTGATTCTATGGACAATTCTCTTACTAAGGCCGAAGATTTGAATAAGAAGTTGATGTTGATAAATTTAGGTAGTGATGTGTGTGAACACACTAGGACCGCCGGGGCACTTTTTTCCCTCTTTAGGAGGTTTTTTCCCCCCGGCTTGTATATATGCCTATTGCCCTAATGGGCTACTTATCTTTGTATATCTCTGGTAATACATTCAGTATTGTGTGTTTGTGCTTCAAGCTTCTTCTTCTTCCTTGTGCTGTTCACGTGCTTCCACAGATGTTGATCTCCAACAATTGGTATCAGAGCAGGTCGTCACTTCATCTAGGGCGCCGTTGACACTCCTCCGTTTGCAGTCTCAGATTCGCACGAAATTTGGTGAGCATACTCAGGGAGGGTTGTATAAGCTCATAGACTATGAAAAATCTATAAATGATTTGGCATGTGCAGTAAATGATTCTCAAGCTATGTCAAATGCAAAGCTTTGGCATGCACACTTTGGTCATCTGAATTTTGCTAGTTTGCTACGCCTGTAGAAATCTGAAACGGTGTCCTCGTTGCCCAAACTTAAGGCACCTAGAAAACATGTTTGTGAAGGCTGTATTTTGGGCAAAATGCAGCGTTCATCCTTTCCAAAAGATGGTTCAGTTTGGGCTACTCAGAAATTGAAGCTTGTACATAGTGATGTCTGTGGTCCTATGCAGACACCTTCTTTTGGAAATTATCTTTACTTCGTGACTTTCATTGATGATTTTTTCCACGCATACATGGGTATATCCACTCAAAGCAAAGTCCCAAGTGTTCATGTGCTTTAAGCAGTTTTTGGTTTTGGTTGAAAATCTATCAGCATGTAAAATGGGCACCCTTCGTTTTGATCGAGGGGGGGAATATATGTCCTCTGATTTTTAATGCATTTCTGGTTGAACGTGGGATAGAACACCAGTGTACAGTGCCGTATACACCTCAACAGAATGGAGTTGCTGAACGAAAGAACAGGTCACTCATGGAGATGGTGAGGTGCATGGTCAAGAGTCAGGCTTTACCACATAGTTTCTGGCTTGAGGTTGTCATGTGTGCAGCATATGTACTGAACAGGTGTCCCACTAAAGCATTGCAGTCTATCACTCCATATGAGGCTTGGCATGACCGCAAGCCATCTGTTGCTCATGTGCGTGCTTTTGAGTGTTTGGCATATGCACAAGTGCCTGAACAACATGGCAGAAAATTGGATGATAAGGCAGTAAAATGTATTTTTGTTGGGTACAGTTCTTAAAGTAAAGGATCTCGTGTGTATCATCCATAGACTAAACGCATTCTGGTTAGTCGTGATGTTGTCTTTGTGGAAGATGCTAT
Organism: Ceratopteris richardii; assembly: GCA_020310875.1. Taxonomy (NCBI): domain Eukaryota; kingdom Viridiplantae; phylum Streptophyta; class Polypodiopsida; order Polypodiales; family Pteridaceae; genus Ceratopteris; species Ceratopteris richardii. The sequence goes on from CM035410.1 coordinate 3,366,555, forward strand.
TCAGCCATTGCTTTCATGTACTAAGGAGACATTTGTTAGCTCCAAAGACATGTATGATACTTTGATGCCTCTTTTTATAGGTGAACAATCTAGTGCTGGTCCTAATGAGGCAACTTCTCACCCTTTGCAGGTTTCATATGATGATGCAGATCGTTCCATTTTTTATGCAGATTTACATGATGCACTGATTGATGAGAGAGCTGATATTGAGGAGGCAAAAACTATGCCAAAATGGCTGGTGCAGACTTTGCATGACAGCAAATTAGATGCACCTTTTTCATGTCGTACTCCTTCAGGCTCTCATAGTGCCTCCTTTGCATCAGATTGCTATGCTATGGCTGCGTCTAGTCTCTATGATGAGAATGAGCCTGTTTCTTTTGATGAAGCACAGAATTCAGAAAATTGGATGGCTGCTATGCAATCTGAATATGATGCTATAATGAAGAATGGTACATGGTCTTTATGTGACTTGCCTCCTGGCAAGAAGGCCATTGGCACTAAGTGGGTATACAAGTTGAAGCGTAAACCTGATGGTACAATTGACAGGTATAAGGCTAGGCTTGTTGCAAAGGGTTATGCGCAGGAAAGAGGCATTGATTTTGATGAGACCTTTACACCTACATGCCGTATGACTACTGTTCGGAGCATTTGTGCACTTGCAGCCCATCATGGTTGGAATGTACATCAGTTGGACATTAAAACAGCATTTCTGAATGGTGACTTGCATGAAGAAGTGTATGTTTTTCAGCCCCGTGGCTTTGTGCAAAAAGGACATGAAAACCAGGTGTGCAGGTTAAAGAAGGCATTATATGGTTTAAAGCAAGCACCACGTGCTTGTTATAAGAAGATACATGCCTATCTGATTGCACATGGTTTTGAGAACAGTCCAACTGAAAGCACCTTATATGTTAAGCGTGCTAATGATGTGCTTCTGAACATTGTTGTCTATGTTGACGACAGCTGCTCATTGGTCCTATTGAGAAGCATATTGCTGATTTTAAGGCTGATTTGCATGCCTCATTTGAGATGTCTGATTTGGGGCATTTGCATCACTATTTGGGCATTCAGTTTATGCAAGTTGATGGTCGAATGGCTTTGTGTCAAACGAAATATATTGACACATTATTGCAACGTTTTGGCCTTGAAGACTGTAAGCCTATTGCTACTCCTATGGAGACAGGTTTTTGATTGAGTCTTCATGATGTTGGAGATACATTTGATGTTGTTCTCTATCAGCAGGCTGTTGGATGCTTGATTTACTTATGCATTAGTCGGCCAGATATTTAGTTTGCTGTCTCAGAGATGAGTAGGTTTATGCATTGCCCAGGAGTCACCCAATGGAAGGCGATTAAGCACATCTTTCACTTCTTGAGTGGTATTCGGCTAGTTGGGTTGTTTTGTCCTAAGGAGGGATCACTACTGCCAGATTTGCATGCTTTTTCTGACTGAAATTGGGCTGGTTCCTATGACACTCGTGTGTCCACCAGTGGTTTTTGCTTCATGCTTGGTAGCTCATGTATATCTTGGTTGAGCAAGAACCAGCCTACTGTGTCCACTTCCAATTGTGAGGCTGAGTATAGGGCAACTTTCACAGCAACTGTTGAGTGTGTGTGGCTAAGACGCCTTATGGCTTATTTGGGTGTTGGCTAGTGTTCTGCCACCACCATCTTCACTGACGGTCAGAGCACATTGGCAGTTGTGAGGAACCCTGTGTTCCATGCTCGCACTAAACACATTGAGGTGCATTATCACTATGTCAGGGAGAGGTTCTCTGCTGGGGAGATCAACTTGGCATATGTGCCCACGCAGGAGAACATTGCAAACCTTTTCACGAAGGCTCTGCCTAGGGAGAAGTTTGAAGCTTTATGCAAAGCTTTGGGCTTACTTCCTTTTATGGAGTGATTTCCACATAGCTTGGCACTTCCTTATACATGAGTGCCAGCTCCTTGTTCACCGCATCACTCCGAGGGGGGATTTGTTGATATATTTAGGTAGTGATGTGTGTGAGCACACTAGGACCGCCGGGCCACTTTTTTCCCTCTTTAGGAGGTTTTTTCCCCCCAGCTTGTATATATGCCTATTGCCCTAACGGGCTACTTATCTTTGTAAATTCTCTAGTAATACATTCATCTAGGGCGCCGTCGACACTCCTCTGTTTGCAGTCTCAGATTCGCACGAAATTTGGCATACTCAGGGAGGGTTGTATAAGCTCATAGACTATGAAAGATCTATAAATGATTTGGCATGTGCAGTAAATGATTCTCGGGCTATGTCAGATGCAGAGCTTTGGCTTGCACACTTTGGTCATCTGAATTTTGCTAGTTTGCTACGCCTGCAAAAATCTGAAATGGTGTCCTCGTTGCTCAAACTTAAGGCACCTGGAAAACATGTTTGTGAAGGTTGTATCTTGTGCAAAATGCAGCATTCATCCTTTCCAAAAGATGGTTCAGTTTGGGCTACTGAGAAATTGCAGCTTGTACATAGTGATGTCTGTGGTCCTATGCAGACACCTTCTTTTGGAAATTATCTTTACTTCGTGACTTTCATTGATGATTTTTTCCAGGCATGCATGGGTATATCCACTCAAAGCAAAGTCCCAAGTGTTCATGTGCTTTAAACAGTTTTTGGTTTTGGATGAAAATCTGTGAGCATGTAAAATGGGCACCCTCCGTTTTGATCGAGGGGGGGGAATATATGTCTTCTGATTTTAATGCATTTCTGGTTGAACGTGGGATACAACACCAGTGTACAGTGCCGTATACACCTCAACAGAATGGAGTTGCTGAACGAAAGAACATGTCACTCATGGAGATGGCGAGGTGCATGGTCAAGAGTCAGGCTTTACCACATAGTTTCTCGCTTGAGGCTGTCATGTGTGCAGCATATGTACTGAACAGGTGTCCCACTGAAGCATTGTAGTCTATCACTCCATATGAGGCTTGGCATGACCGCAAGCCATCTGTTGCTCATCTGCATGCTTTTGGTTGTTTGGCATATGCACAAGTGCCTAAACAACATCGCAGAAAATTGGATGATAAGGTAGTAAAATGTATTTTTGTTGGGTACTGTTCTGAAAGTAAAGGCTATCGTCTGTATCATCCATAGACTAAACGCATTCTGGTTAGTCATGATGTTGTCTTTGTGGAAGATGTTATTCAGCCATTGCTTTCATGTACTAAGGAGACATCTGTTAGCTCCAAAGACATGTATGATACTTTGATGCCTCTTTTTATAGGTGGACAATCTAGTGCTTGTCCTAATGAGGCAACTTCTCAGCCTTTACAGGTTTCATATGATGATGCACATCATTCCATTTTTTATGCAGATTTACATGATGCACTTATTGATGAGAGAGCTGATACTGAGGAGGCAAAAACTATGCCAAAATGACTGGTGCAGACTTTGCGTGATAGCAAATTAGATGCACCTTTTTCATATCGTACTCGTTCAGGCTCTCATAGTGCCTCCTTTGCATCAAAATGCTATGCTATGGCTGCGTGTAGTCTCTGTGATGAGAATGAGCCTGTTTCTTTTGATGAAGCACAAAATTCAGAAAATTGGATGGCTGCTATGCAATCTGAATATGATGCTATAATGAAGAATGGTACATGGTCTTTATGTGACTTTCCTCCTCGCAAGAAGGCCATTGGCACTAAGTGCGTATACAAGTTGAAGCTTAAACCTGATGGTACAATTGACAGGTATAAGGCTAGGCTTGTTGCAAAGGGTTATGCGCAGGAAAGAGGCATTGATTTTGATGAGACCTTTGCACCTACATGCCGTATGACTACTGTTCGGAGCATTTGTGCACTTGCAACCCATCATGGTTGGAATGTAAATCAGTTGGACATTAAAACAGCATTTCTGAGTGGTGACTTGCATGAAGAAGTGTATGTTTTTCAGCTCCGTGGCTTTGTGCAGAAAGGACATGAAAACCAAGTGTGCAGGTTAAAGAAGGCATTATATGGTTTAAAGCAAGCACCAAGTGCTTGTTATGAGAAGATACATGCCTATCTGATTGCACATGGTTTTGAGAGAACAGTCCAACTGAAAGCACCTTATATGTTAAGCGTGCTAATGATGTGCTTCTGATCATTGTTGTCTATGTTGACGACATGCTGCTCACTAGTCCTATTGAGAAGCATATTGCTGATTTTAAGGCTGATTTGCATGCCTCATTTGAGATGTCTGATTTGGGGCATTTGCATCACTATTTGGGCATTCAAATTATGCAAGTTGATGGTGGAATGGCTTTGTGTCAAACAAAATATATTGACACATTATTGCAGCGTTTTGGCCTTGAAGACTTTAAGCCTATTGCCACTCCTATGGAGACAGGTTTTTGATTGAGTCTTCATGATGTTGGAGATGCATTTGATGTTGTTCTCTATTAGCAGGCTGTTGGATGCTTGATTCACTTATGCATTACTCGGCCATATATTTGGTTTGTTGTCTCATAGATGAGTAGTTTTATGCATTGCTCAGGAGTCACCCATTGGAAGGCGATTAAGCGCATCTTTCACTACTTGAGTGGTATTCGGCTACTTGGGTTGTTTTGTCCTAAGGAGGGATCACTACTGCCAGATTTGCATGCTTTTTCTGACTCAAATTGATTTGGTTGCTATGACACTCGTGTGTCCACCAGTGGTTTTTGCTTCATGCTTGGTAGCTCATGTATATCTTGGTTGAGCAAGAAGCAGCTTACTGTGGCCACTTCTAGTTGTGAGGTTGAGGATAGGGCAACTTTCACTTGGGCTACTGAGAAATTGCAGCTTGTAGATAGTGATGTCTGTGGTCCTATGCAGACACCTTCTTTTGGAAATTATCTTTACGTCGTGACTTTTATTGATGATTTTTTCCAGGCATGCATGGGTATATCCACTCAAAGCAAAGTCCCAAGTGTTCATGTGCTTTAAACAGTTTTTGGTTTTGGCTGAAAATCTATCAGCATGTAAAATAGGCACCCTCCGTTTTGATCGAGGGGGGGAATATATGTCTTCTGATTTTAATGCATTTCTGGTTGAACGTGGGATAAAACACCAGTGTACAGTGCCGTATACACCTCAACAGAATGGAGTTGCTGAACGAAAGAACATGTCACTCATGGAGATGGCGAGGTGCATGGTCAAGAGTCAGGCTTTACCACATAGTTTCTCGCTTGAGGCTGTCATGTGTGCAGCATATGTACTGAACAGGTGTCCCACTAAAGCATTGCAGTCTATCACTCCATATGAGGCTTGGCATGACCGCAAGCCATCTGTTGCTCATCTCCATGTTTTTGGTTGTTTGGCATATGCACAAGTGCCTGAACAACATGGCAGAAAATTGGATGATAAGGCAGTAAAATGTATTTCTGTTAGGTTTAGTTCTGAATGTAAAGGCTATCGTCTGTATCATCCATAGACTAAACGCATTCTAGTTAGTCGTGATGTTGTCTTTGTGGAAGGTACTATTCAGCCATTGCTTTCATGTACTAAGGAGACATCTGTTAGCTCCAAAGACATGTATGATACTTTGATGCCTCTTTTTATAGGTGGACAATCTAGTGCCGGTACTAATGAGGCAACTTCTCAGCCTTTGCAGGTTTCATATGATGATGCACATCATTCCATTTTTTATGCAGATTTACATGATGCACTTATTGATGAGAGAGTTGATATTGAGGAGGCAAAAACTATGCCAAAATGGCTGGTGTAGACTTTGCGTGACAACAAATTAGATGCACCTTTTTCATATCGTACTCGTTCAGGCTCTCATAGTGCCTCCTTTGCATCAGATTGCTATGCTATGGCTGCGTCTAGTCTCTGTGATGAGAATGAGCCTGTTTCTTTTGATGAAGCACAGAATTCAAAAAATTGGATGGCTGTTATGCAATCTGAATATGATGCTATAGTGAAGAATGGTACATGGTCTTTATGTGACTTTCCTCCTGGCAAGAAGGCCATTGGCACTAAGTGCGTATACAAGTTGAACCTTAAACCTGATGGTACAATTGACAGGTATAAGGCTAGGCTTGTTGCAAAGGGTTATGCGCAGGAAAGAGGCATTGATTTTGATGAGACCTTTGCACCTACATGCCGTATGACTATTGTTCGGAGCATTTGTGCACTTGCAGCCCATCATGGTTGGAATGTACATCAGTTGGACATTAAAACAGCATTTCTGAATGGTGCCTTGCATGAAGAAGTGTATGTTTTTCAGCCACGTGGCTTTGTGCAAAAAGGACATGAAAACAAGGTGTGCATGTTAAAGAAGGCATTATATGGTTTAAAGCAAGCACCACGCGCTTGTTATGATAAGATACATGCCTATCTAATTGCACATGGTTTTGAGAACAGTCCAACTGAAAGCACCTTATATGTTAAGCATGCTAATTATGTGCTTCTGATCATTGTTCTCTATGTTGACGACATGCTTCTCACTAGTCCTATTGAGAAGCATATTGCTGATTTTAAGGTTGATTTGGATGCCTCATTTGAGATGTCTGATTTGGGGCATTTGCATCACTATTTGGGCATTCAGTCTATGCAAGTTGATGGTGGAATGGCTTTGTGTCAAACGAAATATATTGACACATTATTACAGCGTCTTGGCCTTGAAGACTGTAAGCCTATTGCCACTCCTATGGAGATAGGTTTTTGATTGAGTCTTCATGATGCTGAGATGCATTTGATGTTGTTCTCTATCAGCAGGCTGTTGGATGCTTGATTTACTTGTGCATTACTCGGCCAGATATTTAGTTTGTTGTCTCATAGATGAGTAGGTTTATGCATTGCCCAGGAGTCACCCATTGGAAGGCGATTAAGCGCATCTTTCACTACTTGAGGGGTATTCGGCTACTTGGGTTGTTTTGTCCTAAGGAGGGATCACTACTGCCAGATTTGCATGCTTTTTCTGACTCAAATTGGGTTGGTTGCTATGACACTCGTGTGTCCACCAGTGGTTTTTGCTTCATGCTTGGTAGCTCATGTATATCTTGGTTGAGCAAGAAGCAGCCTACTGTGGCCACTTCCAGTTGTGAGGCTAAGTATAGGGCAACTTTCATAGCAACTGTTGAGTGTGTGTGGCTAAGACGCCTTATGGCTGATGTGGGTGTTGGCCAGTGTTCTGCCACCACCATCTTCACTGACAGTCAGTGCACATTGGCAGTTGCGAGGAACCCTGTGTTCCATGCTCGCACTAAGCACATTGAGGTGCATTATCACTATGTGAGGGAGAGGTTCTCTGTTGGGGAGATCAGCTTGGCATATGTGCCCACGCATGAGAACATTGCAGACCTTTTCACGAAGGCTCTGCCTAGGGAGAAGTTTGAAGCTTTCCGCAAAGCTTTGGGCTTACTTCCTTTTGTGGAGTGATTTCCACATAGCTTAGCACTTCCTTATACATGAGTGCCAGCTCCTTGTTCACCGCATCACTCCTAGGGGGGATTTGTTGATATATTTAGGTAGTGATGTGTGTGAGCACACTAGGACCGTCGGGGCAGTTTTTTCCCTCTTTAGGAAGTCTTTTCCCCCCGGCTTGTATATATGCCTATTGCCCTAATGGGCTCCTTATCTTTGTAAATTCTCTAGTAATACATTCAGTATTCTGTGTTTGTGCTCCAAGCTTCTTCTTCTTCCTTGTGCTTTTTGCGTGCTTCCGCAGACGTCTATCTCCAACAATTGGTATCAAATCAGGTCGTCGCTTCATCTAGGGCGCCGTCGACACTCCTCCGTTTGCAGTCTCAAATTCGCACAAAATTTGGTGAGCATACTCAGGGAGGGTTGCATAAGCTCATAAACTATGAAAGATCTATAAATGATTTGGCATGTGCAGTAAATGATTCTCGGGCTATGTCAGATGCAAAGCTTTGGCATGCACGCTTTGGTCATCTGAATTTTGCTAGTTTGCTACGCCTGTAGAAATCTGAAAGGGTGTCCTCGTTGCCCAAACTTAAGGCACCTGGAAAACATGTTTGTGAAGGCTGTATTTTGGGCAAAATGCAGCGTTCATCCTTTCCAAAAGATGGTTCAGTTTGGGCTACTAAGAAATTTCAGCTTGTACATAGTGATGTCTGTGGTCCTATGCAGACACCTTCTTTTGGAAATTATCTTTACTTCATGACTTTCATTGATGATTTTTTCCAGGCATGCATGGGTATATCCACTCAAAGCAAAGTCCCAAGTGTTCATGTGCTTTAAACAGTTTTTGGTTTTGGCTGAAAATCTATCAGCATGTAAAATGGGCACCCTCCGTTTTGATTGAGGGGGGGAATATATGTCTTGTGATTTTAATGCATTTCTGGTTGAACGTGGGATAAAACACCAGTGTACAGTGCCGTATACACCTCAACAGAATGGAGTTGCTGAACGAAAGAACAGGTCACTCATGGAGATGGCGAGGTGCATGGTCAAGAGTCAGGCTTTACCACATAGTTTCTAGCCTGAGGTTGTCATGTGTGCAACATATGTACTGAACAGGTGTCCCACTAAAGCATTGCAGTCTATCACTCTATATGAGGCTTGGCATGACGGCAAGCCATCTGTTGCTCATCTGCGTGTTTTTGGTTGTTCGGCATATGCATAAGTGCCTGAACAACATGGCAGAAAATTGGATGATAAGGCAGTAAAATGTATTTTTGTTGGGTACAATTCTGAAAGTAAAGGCTATCGTTTGTATCATCCATAGACTAAACACATTCTGGTTAGTCGTGATGTTGTCTTTGTGGAAGATGCTATTCAGCCATTGCTTTCATGTACTAAGGAGACATCTGTTAGCTCCAAAGACATGTATGATACTTTGATGCCTCTTTTTATAGGTGGACAATCTAGTGCTGGTCCTAATGAGGCAACTTCTTAGCCTTTGCAGGTTTCATATGATGATGCAAATCATTCCATTTTTTATGCAGATTTACATGATGCACTTATTGACGAGAGAGCTGATATTGAGGAGGCAAAAACTATACCAAAATGGCTGGTGCAGACTTTGCATGACAGCAAATTAGATGCACCTTTTTCATATCGTACTCGTTCAGGCTCTTATAGTGCCTCCTTTGCACCAGATTGCTATGCTATGGCTGCGTCTAGTCTCTGTGATGAGAATGAGCCTGTTTTTTTTTATGAAGCACAGTGGCTGCTATGCAATCTGAATATGATGCTATAATGAAGAATGGTACATGGTCTTTATGTGACTTGCCTCCTGGCAAGAAGGCCATTGGCACTAAGTGGGTATACAAGTTGAAGCGTAAACCTGATGGTATAGTTGACATGTATAAGGCTAGGCTTGTTGCAAAGGGTTATGCGCAGGAAAGAGGCATTGATTTTGATGAGAACTTTGCACCTACATGTCGTATGACTACGGTTCGGAGCATTTGTGCACTTGTAGCCCATCATGGTTGGAATGTACATCAGTTGGACATTAAAACAACATTTCTGAATGGTGACTTGCATGAAGAAGTGTATGTTTTTCAGCCCCGTGGCTTTGTGCAGAAAGGACATGAAAGCCAGGTGTGCATGTTAAAGAAGTTATTATATGGTTTAAAGCAAGCACCACGTGCTTGTTATGAGAAGATACATGCCTATCTGATTGCATATGGTTTCGAGAATAGTCCAACTGAAAGCACCTTATATGTTAAGCGTGCTAATGATGTGCTTCTGATCATTGTTGTCTATGTTGACGACATGCTGCTCACTGGTCCTATTGAGAAGCATATTGCTGATTCTAAGGCTGATTTGCATGCCTCATTTGAGATGTCTGATTTGGGGCATTTGCATCACAGTTTGGGCATTCAGTTTATGCAAGTTGATGGTGGAATGGCTTTGTGTCAAACGAAATATATTGACACATTATTGCAGCATTTTGGCCTTGAAGACTGTAAGCCTATTGCCACTCCTCTAGAGACAGGTTTACGATTGAGTCTTCATGATGCTTGAGATGCATTTGATGTTGTTCTCTATCAGTAGGCTGTTGGATGCTTGATTTACTTATGCATTCGGCTAGATATTCAGTTTGTTGTCTCACAGATGAGCAGGTTTATGCATTGCCCAGGAGTCACCCATTGGAAGGCGATTAAGCGCATCTTTCACTACTTGAGTGGTATTCGACTACTTGGGTTGTTTTGTCGTAAGGAGGGATCACTACTGCCAGATTTGCATGCTTTTTCTGACTCAAATTGGGTTGGTTGCTATGACACTCGTGTGTCCACCAGTGGTTTTTGCTTCATGCTTGGTAGCTCATGTATATCTTGGTTGAGCAAGAAGCAGCCTACTGTGGCCACTTCCAGTTGTGAGGCTGAGTATAGGGCAGCTTTCACAGTAGCTGTTGAGTGTGTGTGGCTAAGACGCCTTATGGTTGATTTGGGTGTTGGCTAGTGTTCTGCCACCATCATCTTCACTAACAGTTAGAGCACATTGGATGTTGCGAGGAACCTTGTGTTCCATGCTCGCACTAAGCACATTGAGGTGCATTATCACTATGTCAGGGAGAGGTTCTTTGTGGGGAGATCAGCTTGGCATATGTGCCCACGTAGGAGAACATTGCAGACCTTTTCACGAAGGCTCTGCCTAGGGAGAAGTTTGAAGCTTTCCGCAAAGCTTTGGGCTTACTTCCTTTTGTGGAGTGATTTCCACATAGCTTGGCACTTCCTTATACATGAGTGCAAGCTCCTTGTTCACCGCATCACTCCCAGGGGGGATTTGTTGATATATTTAGGTAGTGATGTGTGTGAGCACATTAGGACCGTCGGGGCACTTTTTTCCCTCTTTAGGAGGTTTTTTCCCCCCGGCTTGTATATACGCCTATTGCCCTAATGGGCTACTTATCTTTGTATATTCTCTAGTAATACATTCAGTATTGTGTGTTTGTGCTCCAAGCTTCTTCTTCTTCCTTGTGTTGTTCGCGCGGTTCCACAGACATCTATCTCCAACAGTTGATTCTTGATTTTGCAAGATAGCTCACTTGTTGAGACCATTCTTAGTGGTTTGCACTGTTTTTTCGAGAGTTTTGCTTTTTACTCTTTGATTGATGATGGAGGGAAATTCAAATGACTCGTCATTTGAAAGAGGTATTTTTTGCTTTCATGCAAAAGTATCAATATAAGTGGAACATGTTGAGTATGCATGTTGAAGATCAAACTTTTCTTGCTAGCAAGATGGGAAGACGTTGGATGCTTTATAGGTATCAAGAATCAAGAAGATTGTATTATTAATGTCAACACTAGCCAAGATTGGCTTGGTAGTTAAGTTTGTTGATGGCAGGTGTATAGATCATGATCCCTTTAACAATGCCAAAAATATTGAATTTTTAATATCTTATGTCGTGGGCTATATAAGCTGATAAAATATGGCAAATTTTTTGTATGATAAAACATGGCAAATTTGTTGTATTAGAGATATGTAGTTTCGGATTTATAGGACATCTCTAATACAAAATGTTGACATAAACTTTTGGGATTCATCAACATTTTGTCCATATGAATTTTGCTGGCTTGCTATGGTTGCAAAATTTTGATGCGGCGGCCTCTTTTCTTAAGCTTGAGGCAACTTCTAGGCATGTATGTGAGGGTTGGATTTTGTTTATGCTACAACCTTTTTCCTTTTATGAAGATGGTATAGTGAGAGCTACGATTGGAGCTTGTTCACGGTGTCATTTATGGTCTTGTAGACATACCATCTTATGATAATTTCTTTTACTTCATGACTTTTAAATAGATTATGTTTCTAGGGACACATGAGCAAGAATAAATAAAACATCAATGTATAGTGTTGTGTGTATCACAACAAAATGGGGTTGTGAAGAGGAAAAACAAGTCTCGTTGAAAGGGCAATGTTCATTTTCAAGGATCCAGTACTACCTCGTAGTTTATGGCTTGAGGTCGTGATGTGTGCTGCATTTGTATTTAGCAAGTGTCCCACTTAAACATTATGTTTGATCACTCTTTATGAGGCTTGGCATCGTTGTAAACCATCCCTTGCTCATTTGCTTGCATTTGGTCACTTCACTTATGCATTACTATTTGAGCAACAATGCTCGAAAGATGATAAAGTTGTGAAGTGCATTAAACCAAAGACTATCATTCATATCATCCACATACTAAACATATTTTGCTCAGTTGAGATGGTACTTTTATGGAGGATGTAGTTCAACCTTTACTTTCATGTACCAATGAGACATCGACTAGCTCAAAGGATGTCTATGACACTTGATTGTGAATTTTTAGGGGTGTACAATCAAATGTGGCTCCCAATGAGGCAATCATATGAGCCTATGCATGTTTTAAATTAAGGATACATTATACTTGATGTACTCATTGATTAGAGAGATGAGACAAAAACTATGCCAAAATGGCTGGTATAGACTTTGAGAGAGATTAAGTTAGATGCACTTTGCCTTATTGTACTTGTTATGGCTCTCAACAAGTTTGCATTCCATTGCTATGCAGTTGTTGTTTCTAGTTTTTGTGATGAGAATGAACATTTTTCCTTCAATGGAGTACCCAAAAAAAGGGATGATTGTTAGTGCAATCAATATTTGATGCTAGTATGAAGTATGGTACTTCATCTTTATGTCATTTACATCTTGGAAATATGTTCATAGGCATGAAATGGGTCTATAATATGAGATTTAAGTATGATTGTATAGTTGATTGCTACAAGGCTAGGCTTGTAGCCAAAGTCTATGCTCAAGAGAAGGGCATTGAATTTTTTGATACCTTTTCTTCTACATATCGTGAGATGATTGTAAATAGAATGTGCACCTGGAGCTCATTTTAGTTAGGATGAGGATTTGCATGAAGAGTATGTTTTTTAGCCCCGTGGTTGTGTGTAGGAAGCTCAAGAAATAAGGTGTCTAGGTTAAAGAAGACATTGTATGAATTGAAGCAAGCAATAGGTGCAAGCAAACAATGTTATGGATGTGTAGTTTAGGATTTATAGGACATCTCTAATACAAAATGTTGATATCAACTTTTTGGTTATTGCATCAACATTTTGGCCATATGAATTTTGTTGGCTCACTATGCTTGCAAAATTTCGATATGGTGGCCTCTTTTCTTAAGCTTGAGGCAACTTCTAGGCATATGTATGTGAGGGTTGGATTTTATTTATGCTCCAACATTTTTCCCTTTACAAAGATGGTATAGTGAGAGCTTGGATCGAAGCTTGTTCAAAGTGCCATTTACGGTCCCGTAGACATACCATCTTATGATAATTTCCTTTACTTCATGACTTTTAAATAGATGATGTTTATGTGCACACATGAGCAGGAATAAAACATAAATCTATAGTTTTGTGTGTATCATAATGAAATGGTGTTGTGAAGAGGAGAATTAGGTCTCATTGAAAGGGCAAGGTGCATGTTCAAGTAATCAATACATGTGGCTACACATCTTTGCCATCCTATCCAAGTTTCTCTATAGTGGTTGGAGGTGTTGAAGGTGTACTTGACGTGGTCAAAATAGGATTTGCAAGAGAAACTAATATAGGAGCTACATTACAAGTCAAAATTTCAACCATGAAGACCATCTCCATCAATTACATTTTGGAAATTTATAGTTGTGATAACATGTATTTCAACATGCTTCACAACTATTCCACAATCCCTTTGCAACCAATAAAGGGTGCATCATGTATGCCCACAATAGATAGTTAGAACCATTCAACCTATCCTCAACAACCAACATGCAAAACACATCATTTTTCTCATCCATGGTTGATGACCTTGATGCTGAAATTTGATTATTAAAAAAGAAAGGAAGAACAAAAATACCATATGGAGTTCCTTCAGACTTTTAGTAAACTTCACATTTCTTCTATTATTCGATAGAATTTGAACAGAAATTGACACAAAACGAAATAGAATTTCTATGTAGTCACTATAATAGTGTGTTTAAAGGAGAAAACATGCTCAATTCGATTTTTTATCTACACAAAACCTTAAGCTTGTTCCATGGAGTATTGAAGCAAAGAAAAAGGAAGATGGAAAAGAGCTACATTAAGGAGATGAATCTTGGAAGAAGAATATTTTATTTTCAAGAAATGATCATCACTTTCTAATTCACTCCATTTCGATGTATAATATTTTTTGTAAAAAACTAGGGAGTGAATGTGCATTCTCAATAATGATATACATGGTCAGTTAATATATAGTTCATTAGATATATCGTCTTTTCTATAAAAACACTAGGGTGTCAATGCGCATATTCAATAATGATGTACATGGGTAGTTAATATATACTTAATATATAGACTTTTTAACCTTGTCTAATCTTTAAGTTTCAATAGACATAACCTTAGCTCATTGGAAGTTAGTTCAACTCAGTTATACGAGAGTTTTGACTCATTTTGAAAGGGCATACCTTGAAGTATCAACGTTGAAGTTTGATGCTTAGGATAATCAACTATGCTAGATTAGATAAACAACTATCCTATCAACTATGCTTATAAGATAATTAACTATGCTAGGTTAGATAATCAACTATCCTATCAACTATCCTATCAACTATCCTATCAACTATGCTTATAGGATAATCAACTATGCTTATATGATAATCAAATTATAGGATAATCAACTATGCTAGATAATCACCAAAAATAGATTATATGACTTAGAACTTTTCGTTAAGTTTATTTTCATTAACAACTTGAGATATCTAATTAGATAGTATTGTATTTTTTACAGAATTGTTCTTTCAACTATCGGATAGTACCAACACTCCTTTTTGAGTTAATATAGGCTCTAAATACCTCTTAGTATGACATCCACTAATACAATTGCACCATCGAGAGTGGCTAATTGCACTGCTCCCCTTATGGATATCCATGATTATTTGAATGTGTACAATATAACTAAGTCACCTTCCTTGAGACCTTTATTTGTGATATGTGCATCATAGTAAACCATTTGTCTCACTTTTACAAGATATATTCTTTCCATTGCTCCAAATCATGTCTCTTGCAACTTTTCTAATTGCTCTATTTGTGTTAAAAGCTCATGTCCATTCCACTCATAAGGTTGTGAAAGTCTCAATATGGGGACTAGAAAATCTATCAACAAGATAGCATTTTGTCCAAACACCATTTTAAATGGGGTTGTTCCTAAAGCAATCCTGTACGCAACCACCCAAATTGTATGATGCAATTGCTTATCGCAATTTGGTATATGACTATTGACACAAGACTTTACTTGTGCTCTCAACTTTTTTATTAGCTTGGGGGTGATATATGGATGATTTCTTGTGTGCTAGTAGAAATTCATATAGTAGGTTCTTGATTACTTCATTTATGCAATAAGTACCACATTCACTTAGAATTTCAATATGAAGTCCAAATCTAGTGAAAATATGCTCAAATACAAATTCGGTTGTGGTCTGAACATCACATGTTCTTGTGGCTTTGACTTCTACCCATGTGGTTAGATAATTAGTTGCAACTATAATGTAGTCATCAAGTGATCCATGTGTAGGTGGGCTAGTGGGTTCAAAAAAATCGTTCCTCGACTAATGAATGCTCTTTCTCCCATCAAAGGTCTTAGAGGCATTTGATCTCTTCTAAAAGGATACTTTTCTCTTTGGCATATATCACATCTTTTGACATAGGTTTCATCATCCATATAAGATCATTTTTGCAACTATATCAAGGCATAGTCTTTGTTCTCATCCTTTAATTATCATTTATGAGCAATAACAATCCCCTTTAGGATATATTTTATCTTTTAAAAATTCAAAATCGGTTTTCTCACTCAAGTGCTTCTCTAACTCAGGTTTTCTCTAAGTGTCATCAATTTAGATGGTTCATATGCTCCTAAGGTGGGAGCTTGATTTTCAACAATAAGCACTAGATAGATCATCTAGCACTCCTTTAGGGGGATCTCCATTTGCAAGTCTAGAAAAATGATCAACTCTGATACGTATGCTGCTTATTTTATAACAACTTCAAAGTCAAATTCCATCAATAAGAGAGACCACCTAAAAGGTCTTCCAATTTCGTATGGCTTTTTTACCAAGTGCAAGAGTACTTGGTGATCCATAAATAATTTGTTTTTTTTTTCTTTGGCAACTAGATAGTGTCTAAACTTCTTGATAGCATAATTCATGCATAATCCCTCTCTTTTTGTGGTTGTATAATTTCTTTATTCACTATTAAGTTCATGGCTAGCATAATATATTGGAAAGTCTAATTTTCCTCATCAACTGATTGTGAATCCTACAATTATTAATTTATCGATCTCTTTTTGATCTTGGCCAAATAAACATGTATGACCTTTTGTCTAAGGGTTTTGCAACTAGAGTCATTGGTATTCTATGGGCACAAATTTGTGGATCTACTCCCTTAAGGTATGGTTTAACTCCATGCAAATGCATCTCTATACATCTTGAATAAATCCATCAACCACTTTTCTACCTATTCTGATACATCATTACCCATGTATGTACAATTTTCCTCTCCATGTTCCATGTCACCACTACTTTCTTTGTATTCTTCTTAATATCAAATGCTTCAGCATTTGTGCTTCCCTGTTGATATACTTAGGTAGTGATGTGTGTGAATACTCTAGGGCTGCCAAGGCACTTTTTTCCCAATTTAGGAGGTCCCTGCCTGCTTGTATATACACCTATAACCCTAATGGGTCATATATCTTTGTACATTCTAGTGGTAATACATTCAGTATTGTGTATTGTGCTCCAAGCTTCTTCTTCTTCTTAGTGCTGCTCACATGCTTCTGCAGTCCTCAAACTCGAACAATTGGTATAAGAGGAGGTCGTTGCTTCATCTAGGGCATCATCAACATCCCTTTGATCACAACCTCAAAATCACATGAAAATTGGTGAGCATACTCAGGCTAATTAACAGTTCGAAACGGCTTCACTTTCTGGTGCCGATTGGGATATGAGCTTGTTTCGGCCTCCGAATGCACTATCATAGTGCTTGTACAGGCAATTTCATTGTTTTGTGCCAAAGATATATACAGGTTTTGGTTTGCCAGTATAAGCGTCTTGAAGTCTGCTACAGGTTTAGCAAAACTTGATAAGGTAGTTTTGTTCAACTTTTTGAGATGCAATCATTTTTTTGCATTAGGGTATTTTAGTCAATGGCCATGGCTAAAACTAGTGATGTATTTCGTATGTTGGCTATTGAGGATAATTTGGACGGTACCAATTACCCATTATGGGCTTATATGATGCATCATGTATTGGTTGCAAAAGGACTCTGGAATATAGGATTGTGGAATATTATGCAAGGTGTTGAAAAATGTCATAATACACTGGCAAGCACAATTGTTGAAGGTGGATGTCGACGGTGTTGAAGATGGTGATATTCTTCAGATTCCTGTTCGTGTTGAAGTTCCTACTTCACCTACTACAGAGCAAATTTGTTGGGATGGCAGAGATGCTTAGGCACATGCATTGATAGTCTTGTCTGTCAAACGTGCCATTATTCCTGACATTTGCTCTTGTAGAATAGCTAAGGATGCTTGGGATACACTTACCACTTCATATCGGGCAAGGAATGAGGCTTGTGTTGCTTACCTCTGAAAACAATTGGAGAGTGAGCACATGAATGAAGGAGATTCCAAGGATAGTTTTCTGACAAAGATCAAAGATTTAAAGGACTAGTTGATTTTTGATAATGAAGTCTTGCGTGACAACTCACTTGTGTAGACTATTCTGAATGGTCTACCTGATTCATATCATAGTTTTGCTTCTACTCTTCATTTGATGATGAAAGACAATTAAATGCCTTAACATTTGAGGAGTTAGTCTCTGTTCTCTTGCAAGAAGACCAGTCTATGCAAAAGAGGTCCATTATGCATGTGGCAGATTAAGCTTTCCTGGCTAGTCAGAAGGGCAAAGGTAAATGGAGCTCTTCTACTCATAAGCAAAAATATGCTAATTCTACAATCAAAGAAGGATGACAGAGAGGAGAAGAAAACAGAAAAACAAAAATTGTTTTGCAAATACTATAAATCAAAATGATCATGCCATAAAGAGTTGTCCAAAACTAGCTGCTAAAGGGGCAAGGAAGAAAGAGACTGAAATGGTTGTTACAGAGGCCTCTACACCCAAAACAAAGTCTCCTAATCTTGTGCATAATGAAGAATGGGCATCTACCACTGTTTGCAGTTATGACCCATCTTCTCATGAAGAGTGTATGTTTGTAATAGACTCAGATGTTTGGTACTTTGATAGTGGGGCAACCAAACATATTACCTCCTAGTGCAGTTTCTTCACTTCACTCAAGCCTGCCCCTACAGGGAATACTGTCACATGCGCCAATAACTCCTCTTATCATATCATGGGGGTTGACAAGATCATTTTGACTACTGCTAATGGTAGTTCTTTTACATTGTTGGATGCTTTATTTGTGTGAGGGATCAAGAAGAATGTGTTATTAGTTTCAGTTTTAGCCAAGATTGGCTTGGTTGTGAAATTTGTTGATGATAGATGTACAATTCATGATATGTCAAATGGT